>JANRMT010062854.1:119651469-119671537 GCA_026402145.1 Polypterus bichir lapradei | reverse complement strand
TATATATAAAAATATAACATTTAATATTGAAGCTAATAGATTTTAATGATATCTCCTCTCTTGCTTAAACATACTAATTCACAAATCTCAATCAAAAAAGGAGTAAGCATCACTTAGGGGTGATCCAAAATTCTCAGAATTGTTAAAAAAAAAAAAAAAAAAGTCTCATTATGGAACTTATGGATTTCCTTTTTAGTCACTGCCAAAATACTGTACTCGAGATGCAATACATTATGTCTGACAGTTTTTTTTTGTGATGCTTCCCAACATACATTTCAGCAATTTGGAGTAATGTCACTGATTAGCACTCTGATCAAGGGGAGACTTTATTATCAAGTCCGCTAATGCTGGAAAACATGATCATCGTTGTCCTGTTGTTTGATATGATCTGACGTGATTCCTTTCATCATGGACATCAGTTACATTTGGCTAGAAATGAAATATGCTAATTTCAAAGTCCCAAGCCTTTATTTCGCATATTCCTACAAGCATACACACACTGGTTAATTTTTCTAAGCTTAAGCGTATACGGTCTAATAAACAATTACACTCTTTAACAGTTTATAGTTATTTTCCCAGAATTTGTCTGTTTATTTTACATATACCCCAGCAGTTTATCTACTTCCCAAATTCAACACTCCTGGAAAACTACCTTATGAATATCAATGAGATAATGGGGTAATTTGTACCTGCTTGCTAATTTAAGTTACAGAAAATTCTGATTACAGAGATGTCAGTTTATGAGCTGTAAAACATACAGTCTTAGTTACACAGGTTAAGAGCTATCATCTAAATATTACTAAAATAAAACACAGATTACCATATTTTTTGCTCCATAAGACGCACTTTTTTTTTCTCCAAACGTGGGTGGAAATGTCTGTGCGTCTTATGGAGCAAATATTGCACCACAGACTGTGATGTGTATTACCTGACCTGTCAGCGGTAGTGATAGCTGTTAAAAGAGGAAGTGGTAGGCTTACGAGAAACTAATGGGGACGCTTAAATATCCCACTTTACTGCTGAATCCCAGGGCGTCTGGTCAGTTGCCATCCACCTATTCCCATCACCCGGGACCTGGAAGAGTGCAGAGAGACGTGCATGAGTGGTTTCCCACCTGCAGACTACAGTGCTCATGTACCCAGTGTCTTTTAAAAAAGTGTCCCTCTAAGGCAGGGGTCTCTAACACGTCGCTCACAAGCTACCCGTAGCTCGCAACCCCTTTCCAAGTAGCTCGCCAAAGGGTTAATGAATCCTACATAAATTTGAAAACTTGATTATTCAAATTAGGGGTGACGATCTTTCCAAAAAAAATCATATCACAAACCTTTTAACACAAAATCACGATCCACAATCTGAATTGCAATCTGTCTTTCCAATGTGGCATACACTTAAGAGAATATCCGGACTCAGACTCATCAAGACCTAAGTAACACTTTATTTTAAATATCAGACAAAGTTTAATTCAATTGTTCTCTCGTTCCCTAGCTAAGTGGAGTTAAGGAACACGCCTCAAAGCTGGAGAATGAGTGAGAAAGGCCCCTCCCCCCGGGCCGGATTTGTGCAAATAAATCGGTACCACAAGCGAACTATGATACATAACGAAATGAGAGAAGTTGCAAAATCAACCAGAATGTTCAAGCAAGTTATAGAAAAAAAAACGATCTAAATCTGTTAAGTAGTTCTCTCGTATAAAGCAGACAGACATATATAAAATCCAACGTATGTATTACTAGACAGTAACGGCGCACTGTATGAATACACTTGACTTGAGCATTCCTAGTTTACCTACTCTTTCTCTGTATGTTTAGTATTCCTTTGCTCAGAGGTTGATGCAATTTTCTGAGCGGCCTGTTTCTTCTCTTCTTTCGTTGGCATATTTTTTCGTTAAAACTGATTAAGTCAGTGTTTGTGTTGCAATTATTTAGTATGTTTTCCTTAATGTTTCACTTAAGCTGGTGCTTAAGTCTTCGATCTGCCTCAAGAATGATTTAAGATTTGTTAATGACAGTGGTGATGGTTCTTAATACCGCTGTTGACTTTACATGGTTGAAATATTATTCTGCTATATTTTATTAAATATATTAGTACACCATTTGGTTCAGAATATTTTTTTTTCTCGTTTTCCTCCTCTAAACCTAGGAACGTCTTATGGTCAGGTATTAGAATCATATTTAGCATACCGCAAAAACACAAATTTTGAACAGCATTATAATAGTCTCTTCCATAGGCCTTCTCTCCATAACCCTTTCCCAAGTTTTCATTGTATGTGACGTTGACTTTGTCTCTCTATAGTTTCCACATTTCTGAATATCGCCCTTTTCCTTTATAAATAGGTGCAATCACACTGTTCCTCCACTCCTCTGGTATTTTTCTGCTGATCATAGATCTTCTGCATTAGATCTCACAGCACATCTACTCTATCGTCTTCCATACTTCTGCTGGTATTTAATCCAGTTCTATTGCCTTTCCATTTTTAGTTCTTTTCAGTGTCTCCTTTACTTCCTCCTTCCTTATTCTTGGTACTAGCCGCTCATTTGTGACTCCATGTCCAAATACCACATTTTCTTCATTCAGCTTCTTTTCAAAGTACCTCTCATCTATTCCTGGTCTTATCATGCTCACTTAGGACCATACCTTGCTTATCTTTCATAAGACAAAATCCTTCTCATCATTGTTCTTAGTCTTTGCTAAATTAAGTCATTCTCTCTCCATCTTTTTTTCTTTAATATTTCATACATCTCCTCCGAAGTTTGTGCCCTCATTGGCTCCTTATTTTTCTGCCTATGCATTCCTCTGTCTTCTTCCCTACCTAATCTGTACCATGTCTTCTTTGTGTCCTCCTTAGCCTTTATTACATCCTACACCTCTCTGTTTCACTACCATGCCTCTTTTTCTGCAGGTGGGCTCCTTTCCTGTCATACAACTTTGCTGTTTTTTTCCCACTATTCCTCCACACTCTCAGATGACTGCATTTCATTTAAAACTTTTCTCCCAAAATGTGTTCTGAAGCCCATCCTCTTTTAGTCTCCACCACATTATCTTTGCTGCTTGTTATGGTTTTATTCTCCTGCTAATTCTGATATCCTAGTCCATCACCTCTTTATGCTACACTGTTGCACTATCCCCTTTTATGAATTTAATTCTTTACCTATTTTAAATAAGATCTAGTTGAGGGTTTCTCTTCTTACTGTAAGTCACAAGCTGATTTACTTTCTTTACAAAAAAACACGTCAACTATCACCAAATCTTATGCAGTGACAAAAATCTACTATTCTGTCCCCTACTCCCCATTCTTTGTGTACCCTATCTATCATCTCCCTACGCTTTCCCACGTGGCCATTTTGATCAATAGCAACAATCACCTTTTCTCCTTCTAGTACCACTCTACAAGACCTTCATTAATTTGTTCATAGAAAGTGTCCTTCTCCTCCCCTTCCTCACAACCCATTGGTGCAAATGACATTAACTAATGTCTCGCCACACTCTTCACCCTTTCACTCCTCCTATTCACACTGACAGGACTGTCTTTTAGTTCTTTGGATACTGTTATGCCTACACCATTTCTGCCTTGCTCATTTACTCCTTTGTACAACTAGTTAATGCCTATACCCAATTCTCTTGCTTTATTCACCCTCCTCTAGGTTCTTGCACACAGAACACTCTCACTTTCCTCCTTTCCATAAAATCTGTCAACATTTTTCCTTTCCTTGTTATTTTCCCAACATTTTGTGTCTCCAATCTTACCTTTAACTTACCCTTTTCTTTCCCCTCTCCTGTCTTCTTCTGGAGCAATTGCTTTATCGGGCTCACCCTTGGCTTAGTGATCCTCACTCACTTCCCACAAGGGTCGTGCAATGCCCCTGAGTGTCGCCTGTGGGGTACGCCCTAGCCTTTGCCAAAGCTGATTGTATTATCATTAATGTTTTGACTAAGTTTTACAGCCCAGTGCCGTTCCTGATGCTAACTTTATTTTTCTGGGCTTGGGACTGGCACCAAGTTGGGCAGGTTTAAGCTTCCCAGGACCCCCATCCTGGTGGCTAGATTATAAATCCTTCGTAGTTCCACCAGTCTTTATCAGGCTCTGAAGACTTCCTCATTTGTACATACTTGGTATTGTAAATGCATAAGATACCTATTTGAATTAAATGTTGTGGACAAAAAACAAAACTGATCAGGGTGACTCCTTTATCTCTTAAAAAGCCTAAAGCCTCTGGATGTGGAATTCATGAAAGCGATTCATAACAAGGTGAACGTGGTTCCTGTGATTGCTAAGGCTGATACACTAACACTGAAGGAAAGGGAACGTCTGAAGCGAAGGGTAAGGGAGTTACTCATTTAAATATTTTTTATATTGGTTTTTAATATGGATTTCTTAATAAAGACTGGGATCAGAACTTCTGCTTTATCTCTTTAAAAGGCTGCTGTTTCCATTCTGTGAGATAAAGATTCCTTTGCAATGCATGCATTGTAATCCTTTTGCTTTTGCTTCAGAATCTTGCAATATCAGAATGTAGCATATTATAATGGCTAACAGCCCTAAATATTTTATAGCTAATGAAATGTACTGAACTATTCAATGCTAAAAAATTCAGGGAAGCAAGGACAAACATTATTATTTTAGCTCTGTATTTAATTAGCTATATGCAATAGAGCAATGTGTCTGTCAACTCTGATGTTAGGGTCCTAATTTAAATAAAAGTTTTTCTCCAGCGTCTCTACCTTATTTACTTGAACTTGCAAAGATTTAGGGAATGGTAAGCTTCATTTCAAGAAACTCTTTGTTGAGAAGTTGAAATGTGCAGTAAGGCACATGTACTCTCAGGCAGAGTCTAACCTGTCAGTACAGTACAAAACTAAGGCCTTAAACATTTTTTTGCTTAATGTCAAATTCAAGTGTTAGGCATCTATGTCAGAATAAGTATAAAGTAGCTGCCTTTCAATTAAAACAGAAGGGCTCTTTTGTTCCTTATATTTGACAAAGGAACATTATTAGATCAGATATTTCATCCATGCTTGTGAGCCACTAAAGAAAGTGAAATTTAATATTCATAAATGTTCCTTGGAAAAACTACTAAAAGCAATAACTGTTTGAGCACTAGGCTTCATGTGTTTGTGTAGGTGAGGATAACAGCTGAAGAAATTTGCCAGTTTTTGTGAAATGTTTTTGTCTCATGATTATTTATTTGTTTCATTTTTAAGATACTGGATGAGATTGAAGAACAAGGGATTAAGATATATAATCTTCCAGATGCAGAGTCAGATGAAGATGAGGACTTTAAAGAACAGACACGGATTCTCAAGGTAATGAAACAAATACTTAGTAATTAAAACTTCCCTTACCTATAGGGCCCATTCACACGTATTACATGTGTTGTAAAGATCCAGTGTTTTTTGGCATTTTCCAGGGTTTTAATGGTGTTTTTGAAGCATTTTCCAGCATTTTCCAAGCATTTTCAAAGAAGCATTTTGCATGAAAAATGTGGTTGATATAATTTCCTTTTACCATTTAGCGGGTTATGAGGTTAATGTTGTCTCTCCAGAATGTCTCTCTATTATAATAAAAAAATCTTGGGACAAGACAGGACTTTTTGAAGAGACTTGTTTCGAATGAAGTCCCGTAAGACTAAGACTTTTTACATGAGATTCTTTCAAGTCACGTCATACTTACAAACTTTGGAAGCAAGTTCCGCAAGACGGTAACTTACAACCATTTTCAAACAAGATCATAGTCATCTAACCTCTCAGTCGCGTGAATGTTTTTGTCAGACACACTTCCTGTGCTCTCAGCTCTTAGTTGTGTGAATACTTTTGGCAGACACACTTCCTGCAGTCTCAGCTCTTATATATTTTATCAGGACAATACTTTTATACGCTGTAGATGACACATCAAACAAGAAAGAGCAGCGTGTTGTGCAAATTCTGAAAATAAAGAAAGTAATAATCAGTCTGGACCAAGTGAAATTGAAAACCTTGCAGGTCCAATGGGGGTCAGAAATAAAAGACAAAGAGAGACAAAGTAGAACGTCTTTATGAAAAAGTTGCCACATTACACATGCAGAGCAGGTTAGAGATTATGAAAGTAGTAAAATTCGAAAGTATCTAAAAAAAGAGAGTAAAGATCGCATTAGTGCTAACAAACGGAAATTATTACTCAATGAAATAAGGGAAAGTAATAATAATCCTGGACCAGGTGGAATTGAAAACCTAGCAGGTCCAAGCGAGGTTATAAATAAAAGACAAAGAGTAGAAGACAAAGTAGAACTGTTGTAAAGAGATTCGAAAACGTTGAGAGACGTGAAGTGGCTGGTGTGTAGCACGGGCCAGGGTTGGTTGGGGGGTTGGAGAGCAAAGCGAGCAGGGGGTGAAGCTCCCTATTCTTATATAATGTTAGCATTTTAAAGTAGTAAAGAGGAGGTTTCATCAGCATTGTGAGATACTGGGTTCACTCTGTTCCACAGCAAAGGGAGACTAGAGGACAATTTTCAACTCTTTATGAAAAACATGGGCAGTATACTGAAAAATTCCAGGAATTCACATGAGTATTGATAAACACACAAGTACAGTGATGGCGTCTTTAAAGATATTTATGGAAGCTTTTTCCAACCTCTCAAAAAAATCATTGCATAATTTTTGCAAAAAAAGGGGATGAATTTTATTTACTTCACAGTACATGAAGAATTAAACATGTTTTCTTAATTGACAAGTGTTATTGATATATTTCTGGTGTTCAGCTTTAGAACAGGTAGACATCTGTAGTTAAGCACACTCGTTAATACCTATCAATCTAGAAATGCATGAGCAGAACATGTGCTACCACTCTGTCTGTGTGTTAAAACATCTGTACTAAAGTTCAAATTTATTAAAGGTAAATGTATACCTATAACTTTGCTCAGTTGTTGTCACGTTTGTGTTGGTTATTTGTGTTAACCTCTTTGTCAGTAGCTGTTAGTAGAAGACCGAGGCATGCATGTATACAATGACAATTACATTTTTTTAGGTGCGTTCGAATATAAAGCACAAAGCACTTATCATAAAAGCACAAGTCATTCTGTCTGTCCCCATGTCATTCCACATCAAACAACTTGGCCCTCTTTTGCTGATGTGGCACTTACTCTTCAAAGGAATTTGTTGAGACAATTCAGTTTTTGTTCAGACACCTTAAATAGACTGTGCTACACAAAATTTTAAAATTTCAAAATTTCCCAGTGAAAACATTGTAGAATTTATTGGAGAAACATTTTGTGCGACTTCATCATTTGTTTACTGTTTCAGTTTTACCTTGAGGGTGGTTGCTTGAACATATATTTTGTATATTTTCCTTTTATATTTATATTTTCCTCGTCTGACAGCTGCTCGAATGCCAAATGCATGTGAGTCAAAATCTGGGCAGAGCGTGCATGCAAACTGCTCACACAGCAGCACCCTTCTCCTGCTGCCTTTGGCAAGTTAAAGAGTTAAAAAAAAAAAAAATCACTTCTCTGGAAATGAATGGAGGAGGAAATCAATTATCTAAGCATATATTAGACTAAATTGATAGAAAAATATTATCTGTGGGTTATTATTGTAAAGAACAAACATTATTAATAACATGGAAAATGTGCTGCCTCTCTGACTGATATAAACATAAGATGGGTTTAAAACTGGGTAGTAGTGTCGGGAAGAAGGAGGCTTCAGTGGCTTAAGCTCCTGATGTTTGAGTGCCATATATAAATGAACGATTGCAGCAAGCCTCTGCTTTTCTTGCTAGTGGAGTACTATTTGTATTCCAGTTATACATTAAATTAACATTTTCTAAACTGCTCACTGCTGAAACTCTTAGCTGCTAATAGTGTTATTGAAAATAATATCAAATAACTATACAAGTGTTTGGGAGCCGCCTTGTCTAGTATACATCATTAAATTGTCATTTAGTACTTGCATAATACTGAAACCAGTAGATGTAAAGCCCTAAATGTAAAGTGACAGGTAATTTTACAGTCTCTACTTTTATATAAAACCTTTTTTCAGCAAGCATCATTCCAAAGCATTTAACAAGTTTAGATATACAGTACAACTTTTTATATGCACTTTTAATGATTGGGGCACTGTCAGGTAAGGACCTTGATCTTCCTCTCCTTCAGTAACAAGTAGAAAAAGTTCTATATGCGTGCATCAACACACAAGGGAGAGACAGAGCTGACAATTCCACATCCTTCCTTCCATTTTGCAATTTTGTAACTGTTTTTGACCACCTCTTTTTAAAATCTTTATAGGTCCAGAGGCTCTTTTATTCTAGTTTAACATTCTCTACATCAGTGTAACTGTCAGATTTAAAAAGAGTATGGAGGCGTTTTTTTGTAAAGGAATGGTTGATTAGCATGAAACAGGCGAGGGTTATCTATTGTACAGTTTCTCCAATTTTACACTTGTGGTTATTTTTTGAACAGTTTGACATGTTCCTTTAAACTACATTTCAGTAAGTACTGTTGCAATAGACAATGAAACACTCTAATGTGTTGCTGGGTGCTTCAAGTTAGTTAGGCCTGTTTCACACCTGTACATATACAGAGATGTGGATCAACGAAGGTGTATTTTTCCTGTTTTTTGTGCATTTTTAACACACGTGAATGCACCAAGGTAAATGCACTTTCATGTGCTGTTTCTACATTGATTTCTTACAGGTTTGTCTACAGATACAGCCATTCAGAAAATGTGAGAAATAGCCTAGTAGAAGCTGAGAAAAACCACAATGTAAAAAAGGAATTCAGTAGTGACTGCGCTAGTTTGTAGAAGTGCCAAGCAGTGAAAGCTTAGCACGTGTAACATTTGGGCTGTCATCTGAAAAAGCCTGGTATTAAATTCTGCTCATTGCTGAAGTACATCCCTCAAGTTGTACATTATGTTGTACATTGTTTAGATTTTTATTGGTTTTTAAATTGTTATGCAGTAGCCTGTGAATGTTCCATGCCCTTTTCACATTTACTTCCATATAGAGAATATCCTAAGGTACATTTGGTAGCAGAAAAGAAAACCGTACATAATATATAATTTGTATATAACCTAATATAAATTCACATGGTAGTAATAGCCAAATATGAAAACTACACTACAATAATACAACCTTTTCATAAATATAGTATTTTATGTAACAAAATCTCAAACTTAGTTTATAATGAATGGCAAAATAAGATTGTAAAAACCTTAAATTATCTTGCATACTGTAGTTCATAAAGTAAATGTAGATTTTGTTGTCCCTTTACAGAAAATACAGTAGTAAGAACAGCACTTAAGTTGTAATGTCACTTGATAGTGCATAGTAATATAGTATTAATATACAGTTATGTTAAAAATATTTCTTATTCTTATATGGGTAATGGACTATAATAAATCACCTCTATGCAGCAAACTATAAAGCCAGATTAGTGCGTTGTTTGTTTATTTCTTACAGTATATGGCTGTGTACATGTAAATACTCTAAAGTTAAATTTTACTATGACCGAGATATACTTGTTCTCTTTCAGGTTTGTATCCATATTGAGAAAATGTTTTTTGTTTTTATCCATATTTCTGGTGCCAGTAATAAGCCAATAACTTAGTTTAAAACTTTTAACCATATTGTACTTTGTATTGTTCAGTAAGTACAACACAGTCCAAAGATTTTCTCAGGGAGTTAATTTTTGGCGGAATTGACTCCAGCATGATTGTGTGTATCTGGCTGAATTAGTATAGATAATGGTAAATTAATGAGCAGGGGTGACCTTTCAGTTTCACTGTGTTGCTAGCATTTTTTATAAGAAAATAATTTTAATATACAGGTTATGTCCTCTACTGTGGTGCAACAAGAATGTTATTATGAGGGACAGCCTTAGTAGTAATTGGAATGTTATTTACTTGTATCTTGGCATTTTTTTTGCTTAAGCTATTTTCTGTATACCATCTTATTTTTATTCATATAGTGCTATACAGTTTTTTCTAATTTTATTTTTTTTTGTCCATTCTTGTTGCAAAATATTGACAATGAATGTTTACAGGTCTTCAACCAAAATCTAATATTAGATAGAGTGCAAATAACACAACTTTTTAACATGTTTCCTTTATCTGATTAAAAAAAAAAGTTTCTAGCACTAACTGGACTTTTGTGAAAAGTAATTTCACCCATAGTAAATGAAGCCAAATAAAGGAGTTAATTCGATTAAAGCCAGTACGTATCAGTATAAATCTCACTTTTTTTGACCCCTACCATCAGGATCAAGTTGTCCGCACAGTGACTATGGTTATCACTGAGTACAGGCTCAGATCCCTGTGACAGGTTCACAGGTAAAATGTTATTACCATTTTGCAGATTACTTATCATATAATGCATACACATAAAGAATTATTTAAAAACACAGTAAATCAAAGCAGTTTCAGACTGATTAACATAAACAGAACATAACAATATCAGTCTATTAGATAGTTGCTGAACTATGGTAAGTTGACTTCAGAGGAGAGGAAAATAAAAGCAGCTACATCCCTTAAATTAAATCATGGCGTTGTTATTTTGGGGAAGTGTTTGGACGTAATCAATGATTAGCTATAACAGACAACAGATGTCAGATGAATTAAATACCTAGAGTGACCTGGTCTGGCCATCTACCCTCCACTGAGCATTCTACAGTATATACAGTATAAGTCTGAGCCATTCAATATGATGATAAAATAAACCCACAAGCACCACTGATCTTGATGGACCACTCAGGACCAACAAAATTGTCCTCAAAAACACTGGAAAACAATCTTAATCTTATGTTACCACAAATACTGTATAATGTCAGGTTTCAGATGGATTCCTGTGATTTTTTTTTTTTTTCTTGTGTTTCTAACACAGTAGAAAATCATCTTCCGTTCATTCTCAATTTTAATGTTGGGAACAAAAAGAAATCACCAATTCGGGAGTGCAAAGTTACAACCACGTTGTTTTTGGTGAAAAACTCTTCAACAGTGTGATGTTTGCAGGAGAGCTGTCACAGTGCAAAATGCACAGTGTGCAGGAGAGCTTGGGGCACTTTTTTCAGCCAATGCTTTTCTGTAGATGCTTTAGCAGTTCAGCATAATGTCACTGATTAACAGTCTGTTTATGGAGAAACTCTTTGTTAACCAATTTTGGACAAGATTGCTACTTGCAACAAATGGGGACTGCAATGGGCTGTCGTTTTGCACCTCACTATGCAAACCTATTTATGGCAAAATTGGAGGAAGATTTCATGACAATGTGCATCTTAAAACCAATGTTATATCTCCGTTACATAGATGACATCTTCATAATCTGGACTGCCAGTGAAAAGGACCTCCTCCATTTTCATAATGAATATAATTCTTTTCACCCCAGCATAAAGCTGAAGCTGAATTACTCAAAAACAGAAGTCAGCTTCCTTGACACCACTGTTCAACTAAAAAACAACACCCTTGTAACTTCTGTTTTTCACAAACCAACAGACAGACGAACCTACCTAAGAAGTGACAGCTTCCACCCCAAGCATATAAGGCGCTCCATTATTTTTAGCCAAGCAATTCGATACAATCGTATTTGCTCAGACCCGATAGACCGTGATCAACAACTGCAGGAGCTCAGACAAGATTTCATCAAACAAGGTTATACCCCCAAAACAACAGACACTCAAATAAGAAGAGCTACTGCCATACCCAGAGACAACCTTCTGGAATATAAAAACAAAGACAACAAGAACCGCATCCCCCTTGTTGTCACCTACAACCCACATCTTGAAACACTTCGAAAAATTATAAAAGAACTTCAGCCAATGCTAAACAGCGACCAAACACTGAAAAATGTATTTCCTGAACCTCCCCTCCTGGCATACAGACAACCACCAAACCTTCAGCAACTTATTGTCCGAAGCTCCCTAAATGAAATGACAGCAAATGGCACATCTTCCTGCCTACAGAAAAGATGTAAAACGTGTGCCCACATCTACAATACAGACCGTATAGTTATACCACACTGCCGATTTGAACATCACATAAAGGGATCATTTTCCTGCAGATCATCCAATGTTGTCTACCTAATTCTCTGCATGAAATGTCCTGACACTGCACTCTATTTGGGAGAAACTGGACAAACACTCCGCCAGAGAATGAATTTGCACAGATTCCACATTAAACATGGCAACACAGATGTTCCTGTAGCGGCCCACTTCAACAGCCATGGACACTGTGAGAGGGACTTTAAAGTCACAGTGCTTATGGGCAACTTCAAAACACAGCAAGAGAGAAAAGAATGGGAAGTTAAGCTCATGTTAAAATTTAATACATTACAGCATGGGTTGAATAGAGACAAGAGTTTTATGGCCAGGTATGGGGACTGTTTGCATCTCTCAGACTGACACAGATAACCTGACTACAGACCCATATTGTTTTGAAAAACTCATCACAGACTTCAAAGGACTTTGTTGGACAGTTGTCTTATCCAAAAATCTCTTGACCATACATCGTTTTTCTCTCTCTTGTTAAATTAATCTTAGCCTGAGTGAACCTATTAATTTTTTACATTTAAGATTTTTTCCTTTAAAGATTTACCATTGTTGTTTCTTGTCCTAGTGTGTGGATATAAACACAGGAAACTTCAGTTTCTGTATTACATCTTGCCTGAAGAAGGGGCCTGAGTTGCCTCGAAAGCTTGCATATTGTAATCTTTTTAGTTAGCCAATAAAAGGTGTCATTTTGCTTGGCTCTTCTCTACATTCATAATGGCTAACACGGTACAACACCCTAGTACTATTAACCAATCCAATAATGCAGAAAAACAAAATCATCGTTGTCTTAATGTTCAATACGATTTTATAAGCTTTTTTTGGCTTAGAGAAAAAAATCATTGAAGTCCCGCTCACAATTGTAGAATAAATGTCCAAAATATGCATCTCAATCAACTGGGCACAATGCCAGTTGGCAGGCAGATTAACAAGATTGTATTCACATGATACCTACAGTAGTGGCATTGTTGATAACTCTATGCCCATGCCATTGACTGATTCCAGGAATTTTTGGATTCCTCCCTTGTATATCATTTTGAACAAAGATAAAGAAGGTGCAACTGCTCTGATTCTCCCCCCAAAAAGAAGTCTTTTGGTGAGCCTCTAAAAACAAGATTACCCCAGATTTCTACAGCACTGCCATTAAGAATGCTTGTAAGCAACACGCTTGTGAAATATTTTCAGGATAATACTAGATACAACAGAGGATACACCCCTTTAGTAGAAGTGAAATATAGATAGACTTCTTGAGCTGTTACTAAAATAACAAATAAATAAAAAATGCCTTCGTACTTGCACCACCAGCATTCCTTCTGAGCACATGTTAACTGTGGCTAATAACATTGCACATCTTCCAAACGAAATCCCTCCATCCCTTGCCTTATGCCTTTTAAATTAATTGATTGCACTTTTGTTATGATTGATTTTCATAAACAGTTTCAGCTTTTATAGTCTTGTTTTTTTCATATTACCTTTTTCAGTGATTTGTCATCTTCCACATGTTCTGTGGGCTGCTGTTTAAATAAACATGTTCATGTTTATGCTTATAAAAAAATCAGACTAGAAATTGCAAAGTATCCTAAAATATGCAGAGAATTGCATGTTTCCTTTGCCTTTACAAAGGTCAGTATTCATAACTCTACTGTAAACAAGGTACTGGGAAAATTTGGTTTCAATAGACAGGAGCACCAGCCAAGAAGAGCATAAATGCTTAGCAGTTACTTGCCAGGAAACACCTGGATGATTTCCCCATGTCTTCTGGGAGAATTTTCTATTGACAGATAAGACAAAAGTGGTAAAATTTGCATTAATAGAGTAAATCAGGAAAAGGCAAATACCTTTTCGCATAGTTGTACATTTTTAATAATTTGCATTGCATGAAAAATTTGTTTATTAATATTTAAACATTCCTTATAGAAATTTAATCTGCTGTAAATTAAGAGAGCTTTATTTTCCTTCATATGAAGCTACTTGTCCCTTAGATTTTGAATTCAGTACAAATTAATAATTTCGTATATATTCTGCTTTGTAATAATGTTTTTCACTACCTTGAAAATCAATCTGTTGTTGTATCCACTATAAAGATTGTGAAAGAAATTAATTGTAGAGTTGTATAGAAATTGCAGCACTGTCGATCAAAGCTATTTTTTATAACTTTAATTTCTTCTGTATGAGGCATCATGGTTCTTTCCTCCCATTTATTTCAGGCCAGTATCCCATTTGCAGTTGTTGGGTCAAACCAGCAAATTGAAGCGAAGGGCAAGAAAGTGAGAGGTAGGCTGTACCCTTGGGGAGTCGTTGAGGTTGAAAATCCAGAGCATAATGATTTTCTGAAGCTTCGTACCATGCTCATGTAAGTAGTTTAAAAACATCATAAGCTTTATGAAACTGAAACTTATTCTCTGGATAGTATAGTAAACATTTGATATGTGAGGACACAGATTTAAGAGTTAGCTGGGAAGTGATACTATGATTATTTTCACCTGTTCACAGATATAAAGTGTAGTGTACCTTATTTTCTGGATTAGATAGTAGAAATGCAGACCATTTGTAGGTAAAAAGATTAATCTTTTTGAATGATTATACAATCCCATTTCCAAAAAAATTGTGATGCCTGTGTCAAATGTAAATAAAAACAGAATATGATGATTTGCAAATGTTGTAAACACTATATATAATTAACAATAGCACAAAGACAACATATCAAATGTTAAAACTTTGAAAAATATATGCTTATTTTGAAGTTTATGCCGGCAGCATCTTTTAAAAATTGGACAGTGGCATATTTACCACTGTGTTTCATCTTCTTTCCTTTTAACAACACTCTGTAAACGTTAGGGAACTGGGTTGACATACTGCTATTGTTCTGAAAGTGAAATGTTATCTCATTCTTGCCTGATCTAGGATTTTAGCTTTATAGTGCACAAAATGTTTTTAAAGGGTGACAGATCTGGACTGCAACCAGGTCAGTTTAGCACCTGGACGCTCTTAGTATGGAGCCATGCATGACTCCGCTCTGGGAAGGCAGCTTGTTGGCTGAGATCTCCAGGACTCTTAACAATTCTGAATCATCAGATGTTATATAATCTCCTTTTGCATTTTTCTTTGTACTTGTACTATAACTATTGTGGAACTGTATTTTATTTATGAAGTGACAATGGCAGATTGGCCATCTAGGTCTGTGAAGAAGACTAGTTGTGTTCTGCTCTGTGTATTGTATTCTGTTTACACGATTTTTTGACACCCATTTCACTCTCAACCTACCTGGAAAGGGGTCTGTCTCTAAATTGCCTTTCCCAAGATATCTTCAATGTTTCCCTACAAGAGTGTTTTATGGCGAGTTTTTTCTTGTCTTCTTAGGGAGTCAAGCCTGGTTGCTGTCAAAAAAAGGCCTGTTAAAGCCCATTGTGGTACTCCTTGTGTGATTTTGGGCTATACAAAAAAAATAAATTGTTGTTATTGTTGTAGTACATGCAGAATGCAGTTTGGCTTTGTTTTGCAGAAGTAATCAAAACCTTCCTTGAAAAACACGTCTGGGTGACAGGATATTTTGTTCCAAAACCTGTATATATTGTTCAGCATTAAGGGTGCCTTTTCTGGTATGAAGGCTACCCATGCCATTTGCACTAATGCACACTAGTACCTTCACAGATACTTGCTTTTGAACTGTACGTTGATAACAAGATGAATAATCCCTCTCCTCTTTAGCCAGGAGAACGTCGCATCTGTGATTTCTAAAGGAGTTCCAAATTTTGATTCGTCAGACCACAGGACCGTTTTCTACTTCACCTCAATCTATCTTAAATAAGCTTGGTCCCAAAGAAGGTGTTGGTGTTTGTGGGTTATGATTTCATATGGTTTCTTTTTTGTATGGTAGAGATTTATATTATGGATGCAGTAACAACCTGTATTTATAGACAATGGTTTTCGGGAATGTGTTCTTGAGCCCAAGGCAGTCATTTCCACTACAGAATCGTGTCTGTTGTTAATGCATTGCCATCTGAGGGCTTGCACATTATGGCTATCAAATACTCGTTTTTGGTCTTGTCCCTTGCATGGAGATTTCTCCAGATTCCCAGAATCTTTTAATAATACTATGTATTGTAGCGGATGATATCCCCAAATTCTTTTCAATTTTACACTACTGGTCAAAAGCTGTAGAACACCTCAGTTTTTCCAGGTTTTCTTCAAATTAAATTTGTTGAAATTCAATGAATGACCTAAAATGATAAGGTAAGTAGTAAACTGCCAGAGGTTTAAATTTAAAGTTTAGGTTAACAGACAATAAAATAATTTGAGAATATCACAAATGGGCCTTCTTCAGGGAACAACTAATAGGTAACAACCTGCAGATGTTATGCAGCAGTTAAAGTAAATTAAGACTTACGAGTTGAAGCAAACAATTTGGACAGGTGTCCTAACTTCTGTTGGTTACTTAAAAATCCTTTGTCTGTGTTAAAGCAGAGTTGGAACAGACTGTGTTCCTACACCCTCTACACCCTAGAAAGTTGTACATTCCAGTGATTGCAATAAAACAGCAATTAACAAATGAAATGAGACAGAGCATTATTACTCTTAGAAGTGCATGCCTTTCATTTAGAGAAACTGCAGAAAAAAATCAAAGTGTCATTGAGTACGGTGTCCTACATAATCCAAAGGCATTTGGAAACTGGAAAAACTCTAATAGGAAGAAATCTGGCAGATCTAAAGTCACATCCCAGTCAGAAGATAAGTTTCTGAGGGTCACCAGTTTGCCTGATAGGTGCCCCACAGCACAACAGCTTTCAAGCACAGCTTAACTGGTTGAAAGAAGCAAATCTCAGTTTCTACTGTGAAGAGGAGACTTTATGCTACAGGTTTGACAGGATGAGTGGCAGTAAGAAAGCCATTCCTTAAAGGACAAAATAGGACCTTGAAATAATGCAGACTGGAAAAAAGGCTTCTGGAACAATGAATCCAAATTTTAAATCTTTAGTTCATTGTGCAGGGTGTTTGTACGCCGTTGAGTTGGTGAAAGGGTGGTTCCTCGGTGTATGATATATAATGTCAAACATCATGGAGGATGTGTGATTGTCTGCTGTTCTTTTGCTGGAGGTAGAGTTGGTGATTTGCACAAAGAGACAGGCATTCTGAATCAAAGAGGTCACCAGATGTATCAAAAATTTGAATATAATTTTGTACACTTAATGATTTCTTGACTTGTTTTTTTTAATTTGGCATTTTTTATTTTTTCTATGCCTTGATGTCATTAAACATTAAGACACTAAACTGCATGTATTTCCATAAAAACTGAAAAAACTGAGGTGTTTTACAACTTTTGACTGGTAGTATATGTTGATGAACATTTTTAAATTGTTGAACTGTTTGCCTGTACAGTCTTTCACAGACTGGCGAGCCAGACTTCTCACAGAGTGGTGAGCCCCTCCTCATCTTTACTCCTGAGAGATTCTGCCTCTCTGAGATGCTGTTTTTATATACTCAGTTATGTTACTGATCTCTTGCCAATTAACCTAATTATTTGTGAGATGTTTCTTCACTTTTTTTAAGCATTATGCAACTTTTTCAGCCTTTTGTTGCTCCTGTATGAACTTTGTTGGAATGTGTTACTGTCTTGGTTGACACGTCTCTGCAACATCGCATGGACATCGGGGACAGTGCCTCTGGATTGGCAGACTGGGGTGGTGGTCCCCCTTTTTAAAAAGGGGGACCGGAGGGTGTGTTCCAACTATAGAGGGATCACACTCCTCAGCCTCCCTGGAAAAGTCTATTCGGGGGTTCTGGAGAGGAGGGTCCGTCGGATAGTCGAACCTCGGATTCAGGAGGAACAGTGTGGTTTTCGTCCTGGTCGCGGAACAGTGGACCAGCTCTACACCCTTAGCAGAGTCCTGGAGGGTGCATGGGAGTTTGCCCAACCAGTCTACATGTGCTTTGTGGACTTGGAAAAGGCGTTCGACCGTGTCCCTCGGGGAGTCCTGTGGGGGGTGCTCCGGGAGTATGGGGTACTGGACCCCCTGATAAGAGCTGTTCAGTCCCTGTACAACCGGTGTCAGAGCTTGGTCCGCATTGCCGGCAGTAAGTCGAGCCCGTTTCCAGTGAGAGTTGGACTCCACCAGGGCTGCCCTTTGTCACCGATTCTGTTCATAACTTTTATGGACAGAATTTCTAGGCGCAGCCAGGGTGTTGAAGGGGTCCGGTTTGGTGGACTCAGGATTGGGTCACTGCTTTTTGCAGATGATGTTGTCCTGTTTGCTTCATCAGGCCGTGATCTTCAGCTCTCTCTGGAGCGGTTCGCAGCTGAGTGTGAAGCGGCTGGGATGAGAATCAGCACCTCCAAATCTGAGACCATGGTCCTCAGCCGGAAAAGGGTGGAGTGCCCTCTCAGGGTTGGGGGCGAGATCCTGCCCCAAGTGGAGGAGTTTAAGTATCTCGGGGTCTTGTTCACGAGTGAGGGAAGAATGGATCGTGAGATCGACAGGCGGATCGGTGCGGCATCCGCAGTGATGCGGGCTCTGCATCGGTCTGTCGTGGTGAAAAAAGAGCTGAGCCGTAAGGCAAAGCTCTCAATTTACCAGTCGATCTACGTTCCTACCCTCACCTATGGTCATGAGCTATGGGTAGTGACCGAAAGAACGAGATCGCGAATACAAGCGGCTGAAATGAGTTTCCTCCGCAGGGTGTCTGGGCTTTCCCTTAAAGATAGGGTGAGGAGCTCAGTCATCCGGGAGGGACTCAGAGTAGAGCCGCTGCTCCTCCGCATCGAGAGGAGTCAGATGAGGTGGCTCGGGCATCTGATCAGGATGCCTCCTAGACGCCTCCCTGGTGAGGTGTTCCGGGCACGTCCAACCGGGAGGAGGCCCCGGGGAAGACCCAGGACACGTTGGAGGGACTATGTCTCCCGGCTGGCCTGGGAACGCCTTGGGATTCTCCCGGAAGAGCTGGAAGAAGTGGCCGGGGAGAGGGAAGTCTGGGCTTCTCTCCTTAAGCTGCTACCCCCGCGACCCGACCTCGGATAAGCGGAAGAGAATGGATGGATGGATGGATGGTGTTACTGGTATCATATTCAGAATGAACATATGTCCTTCATAAAACAATAAAATTTCTTAGTTTCAGCATTTCATATATTTGTTCTTTTGTCAAATAATATGGATTTAAATTATTTGCAAATCATCACATTCTGTTTTTATTTACATTTTACACATCTCCCAACTTTGTTTGGAAACAGGGTTGTAATTTGAAAAGCTGTATTGTGAGATTGTGAAAAATACAACATAAGCTGAAGTTGAGAAAAGCTGTAAAGAACTGAAAAGTGGGCTCTCAACTAAATATTAATTTAGAACAATAAAACACCCACTTAAAATAATATGCAATATTTTTGGTTAGCAAAGAGATTGTAAAAGTTAGTTGATGATGGAATCTTTATATGGCTTTACTTCTGACTAAATTTTGTTAACATGAAAGGTGATCTATTTTAAATATTATGGCAGTGTTTGGCTAAAGAATGCTTAATGCATTTACAGAAATTCATTTAATAAAATTTGATTTTTTTCAGAACCCACATGCAAGATCTGCAGGAGGTGACTCAGGACCTGCACTATGAGAACTTCCGATCAGAACGCTTGAAGAAGGGTGGCAGGTTGTCTTCACATGGTTACATTCTTCCTTTGTCTCCTGTGTACGTACCTGTCTGGCTGTCTGCTTGCTTTTTTCTCTGCTCTGCAGTCCCACCTCACCTGACTACTAATTATATAGTAAATAGCTGTAGGACACAAAACCAGATTAAATACTTTGTGAAAAACAATTTGAAAGGATCCAGAATTTTTTTAATTACTCACATTCTGTCCATCATGAAAATAAAATAACACACACATAATATAAATATTACCCCCTGTGTGTGTATGTATATGTGTATGTATACAGTGGTGTGAAAAACTATTTGCCCCCTTCCTAATTTCTTATTCTTTTGCATGTTTGTCACACAAAATGTTTCTGATCATCAAACACATGTAACCATTAGTAAAATATAACACAAGTAAACACAAAATGCAGTTTTTAAATGATGGTTT
>JANRMT010062854.1:119622568-119641469 GCA_026402145.1 Polypterus bichir lapradei | reverse complement strand
CATTTTGGAATAAGGCTGTAACATAACAAAATGTGGAAAAAGTGATGTGCTGTGAATACTTTCCGGATGCACTGTATCTGTCACCATCCTTCCTGAGTTGGCAGAGGTGGGGCATGTACACAGACTGTTGAAATCAGAAATACCAGTTCTGCTATTCTAGCTAAAGAAGATATCTGTTAGCCAGTTGTAGATCTGGCTGTCTTCATTGTTAAATCACTGCGCCCACTGCTGGCTACAATTTTGTAATTTTAGTCCTTTTCAAATGACAGGGATAGTAATTTCTGGCAGGAAACAAGCTTGGAGGTTCTTGTGGCAGTCCCCCATATCACCAAAACTAGATGAATATTCTTATAACAGAACAACATGTCATAGACAGCATGGGAAAATGTGTACAACAGTGTTCACACCTGGAATAGTATGGTGGTTGTTCCTATCAGCATAGAAAATGTTGCTCCTCTGCTTTAGAGAAAAGTTGGAGATGACGGCAGACATACGAGGGGGAGTCAAGCTAAAGTTGGAAAATTGGATTTATTAGAAAATGGAATCAACCTTAACAAAACTGATAATGTCATTTCTCCCTTCGCAATGCACTTGCGCCACCTGCCTGGAAGTGCCTGGATTCTGGCAGAATAAAAGTTTTTGTCTTGTCCTCGCAAGAGAAATGATGTCAGTTTTGTTAAGGTTTGTTCCATTTTCTAACCTTGCATTTTCTAACTTTAGCTGGACTTTCCCTCATATATGATATAATGAACTGTGTGTTGAAATTGTTTTGGAAGCTAGATGCGCATGTTTTACTGTATTAAGATTATTTACCACCACCACAGTAACAATTTCCTTCTCAAAAAAGGAATACATTGATCTTCAGGTTGTGTTTTTATTTAATACAATTGAAAGCTTGACAAAAACAGTGCCAACATCCACATATTTTTTCTACAGTATGGCTAGCACAAGATTTATACACCTTTAAGCACCTTTATATGTGCATGTTACTTAAACCCAAAGCAAAAATTAAGACTCTGAAGGTTTCCCAATGTTTGACCAAGGGAGCTGGGCCTTCAAGTTGTCACATCAACACTGTAGAACTGTTCTGTAAATAACATAAACTCACTCCAGTCCCAGCACATTTTGACGACGACTTACATTCTTGTGCAGTAGCTCTAAAGCATGGAGGTGTCTTAAAATTCTCTTTTTATGTTATGTAGTAGAAATTGGATTGTAGTTTCTGCTAGAAAATGAACCCTGAAAATTTAAAGTTAGTTTGCTATTCAGAGGTAGACAACCAAAGCATAGAATTAAAAAAAAACTCCCAGTGTACTTATTTTCATTTTCTTTATGTTGGATAATTTGTTTTCCACACAATATAACAACCTAGGCTGAGTTTTTTTTATGTTTGCAGTGCATTTCTGTAAAGAACTGGTTTCATCCATGTTTAATTGGTTTAGATCTGTTCCTCATTCTAAATTGTGATATTTTTGGTAATTGCCGTTTTGAGTAAACTGATGCATGTTTCTGTCTTTAGTGAAACTAAAATGAACTTTTCCGTAGATGAAAGCTCTTCAAAATATTTCCACATTTTATTTTGTTTTTCCTCCAGAAAACTATCCTTCTAAATTCTTTATATCATTAATACCAGTAAGCTACAAACCCCTTGTCTTGACTGTCAGTAATAGTACATATAAAGCCTTCTAAGGCTAGCTGTGTGTTTGTGACAGCAGATGTGTTTGTTATGTATCCTGTACATTGTTTGTAGAAACCTAAGAGTGAAAAATCAGCATCTGAGACATATAAATCCTGGTTCTGACTGTTTTTTTTCCATTACTGAATTTAAAACCTCCATTTTTTCACCTTCAGGTGATGCCATCCTCCACATACTCCTTGGAGAAAGTGACCCTGGGAAGATGTGACACATGTACACCAGAGAGGGCTGTCATGGTTTGCCCTGTGCTATCTGTAACCACTTATTTTAGACCTTTTTATGTATTTTATAAGCACACATTGTCTTTTGTTGTCACTTTTTATAACTTGATATATTTTTCTATTTTTATTTTTATATTTTTTTCTCCACTCCCTTCCTGAAGGAACAGTGCTCAAAAAATTCTTCCAGTTCCTCTTTCCACGGTTAACTGTTACCTGTGTCACTGTGTTTACCTGTCTTCTCTAGGCAAGTCATAAAATAGCAAAGGAAATCTTTTGCCTTGGCTGAAGTTTTTCCAAAGAGAATTTTATTTTCAGAGGATGGACTGAACCAAATAACATGGCATGCATTGTTTCATTTCAATATGTGACTGGAAGAAAAAACAAAAAAAAAGCACTAGAGCAGTCTTGATGATGATGACTTAGGATATTTAACAAGCACACTTTTTATCTTTATGCTTGAGGAGCAGCAGCTTATTTTTTTTTAATAAAAACAATGTTTAGAAGAACTTCGCTGCTTTCTGTTTCAGACAACATTATGAATAAATTAATCAAAATGAATTCCTTTATGAATTTTTGACAAATGCTAACATTTGGTTTGTATGGTTGAAGAAATCCATGTTTTGTCCCTTGTGTGTTTGATGTTAATTATCAGGGATTTAAGAGTTCTAGTCAATTATAAATGTATGATGAGTCTACATTTAGTTTAAAAAACATATATCAAAAAAGAGCAAATGGACCTGAAGATCAGACCTACTGGTCCTAATGGAAGCGCAAAGACAAAAGGAAAATAATTAAATGAGATTTCCTGCTACTAAACAGTAAAGCCATTTTGTTAACAAGGCTGTACAATTGAAAATTGTGTCACTGTGAAATGTCCTCAAGGGAAAAGGCACAGGACTTATTGCACCTACTTTACTGTTACCTTTAATCATAAATGATTATCATTGCTGGAACAGAGAAAATATGTGAAGGAAGAGAAGGAGACAAGATAAGATAAAGCTTGGTATATTTTATTAAGGTTTTGTTTTCAGTGTTGAGAGAAATTTCCAAGGCATGCAGTTTGACGTTTGTCAGGCTAATATTTCACTATTTAAACTGTTCACCTAAAATCCTATTTGTTTTTATAATGTTTTGTAAAGTACAATTGCTTTCTTTGTGTCATTTATGGTCTATGCTAGTCACAAATTAGTGCTATGAGGAAAAGTAGCTTGAGTATCATTTCCCATACTTTTCCAGTCCTGGCTGTCAGTTCAAGATGATTGAATGGTGAGCATACTGCCTTTGGATTGTTGACGTATTTGTCATAACCTAATTCAGTACAATTTTTAATTTGCATGGTTAACGGTGTATGTTATTTTATTCAAAAATGCTTTACTCTGTAATATTTTTATTAAAACTTGCTCCATTCCTTTCACCCGTGTCATATTTCATTAAATTTAAAGTGTTATGAAGCCACGTGCCAGACATACTAGATAGAAAGCTGATCAGTGCGTGTTAGGTGGTGAGCCCTCATTTAAACTAAATGTGTAGAGGAGCAAATATGGCAGTGCTGCAGTGAAGTCAGGGCCATTATGAAAATCCCATGCCTTCTGGGTGTCTTTAGTTGATCCACAGCAAGGTGGTACTTCTTTTATTTTAAAACTGAAGGTTAGTTTGGCTTTTTTAAATGAGAAGACTAGACATTTGGGGTGTATGTGCCTCTAGAAGTTGGCATTCATTGGCTTTACCTGTAAATTTTGCCCCATGCTGAATCACAAATTGTTTAAAAGGACCAAAAGAAAGTCATCAGTGGATATTAGATATTACAGTAGCATGTTCATCTGATTTTGAAGGTACTGGATTCTGGATTGAAGCAAATGATTTTATTTAAAGGCAAGCAGAACAATTGCCTACAGAGCTGCACTGCACATTATGAATGTACCTGTAATCTAGTAGTTTTTATATTCTCTTTCTGATCATGCATCTCTTATATTGAAGATATCTTTAAAAGAATCATCTTATCGTGCCATTCTTTCCATGTTCCATAAGATTTAGCAAATGCTTATTCAGCTTTGCGAATCCTTTGTAAAACACTTTACTGTGTCTGTTAAGGGGTTTCCATCCATTTAATTTGCCATTTGATCATTAAAGCTTTTTAAATGGTCTGTTGTAATCCATTATATGTGGACTATGTGCTGGTTACTGCGGCAGCAGCTTTGCCGTTTTTATCAATTTGATAAACTGCAGTGTTTCTGTTCTTTTAAATTTTTTCCATCTGTCTGTATTCTGTACCAGATTACTTCAGTTTAGTTAAAAAAAATACAGTTATGGGCATAACCATCTATGGAAAGAAAGCTAGTCTATTGAAGGGCACAATGTCTCAGCACTTGGCCAGTCTACACAAACTAGCCTAATAGTAGTAGTATCATACAGTATATGCAGAGTACAGTGAAATTCTTTGTTGCGTGCCTAACTAATATGCTGCACTAATAAACGTGTTTTCGGGAGAAAACGTATGTGAATTTGAGGAGTAAATGCAAGCTTCACCATTTCCTAGTTACAAAATTCCCTGGGCCCAATTTGAATTTGATCCCCTGTGAGGGACCTCTGCTAAACACTATTCTTATCCTGTAGATTTATCATAGAATAATTGTTCACACTTGGTGAACTTCTTTGTAGAGGAGTATGGTGTAACAGGCATTGTACAGTAATAATGTAGTTCATGATTGCTAATGATCGTTCTGTCTGTCTCCATCTGGGGCTGATTTCTGTCTTGTATGGGATGCTGCTTTGATAGACTGTGGCTTGCTCTTATGACTTTGAATTAGATTTCACATATTTGAGATTGATATGGGATGAATACTAATGAGTAGAAATGAGCATCTTGGTAAATCCATTACAGTAACTTTTTAATCAGCCTCTGTTCTGCACTGCCCTCTGATGGTTGCTTAACACTTTATAGAATTTGCAGTATGGATTTATAAAACTGCTTTGTGAATTCACAGAAAGGCATGCTACCTATGTATAGCAAAAATCACAGACCTGTAAAATACAGTAGCATTGCTGAAGTAATAATTCCGGATCTACTTTCCTTCCTGGAATCACACTGATGGTATGGTATGTGGCGCCTCAGTATTAAACTGTTCTTGTGGAAATGCCTGTGCTCAATTGGTATGTGTCGTCCCTCACTCTCTATTTCCCCCTGTCTCTCCACTATAGTGTCCTGTCTGCTATGGTGCTATAGCATCATAATATGAAATGCTGAGATCACAGACTTTGGCTTAAGTGAAGACTTGAGCAAGTCATGAATCATGAAGGCCTGACCAGGCATGTAGATATTAAGAAGTTCTTGAGTTTCATGCTACTTTTTGGGAGATAGCTAGTCCAAGCAAATGGAACTTGATTGATTCAGTTGCTTTTTAAAATCTTGATTTGAGTCACGTGTCCTAGCAGTATGATCTCTTTCAACCCATAAAGATGTTATATATGGTAAAGCCATCAATAGATTGCTATACACATTTGCTGAAGGCTTGAACATAGTCTGTCACGTCACAATTGTGGACCATGGCTCCTTGTTTTTACACCTTGCTATAACAGTTTAACAGTCTCAAGCAGCTAGAATAAAAGCTATGGCATGCTACAGGCCATATAATAATCCAGTCCTGAACCTTTTGTATGCTGCTATTATATAGAGTGGGACATGGTTCCATTGAGCCAGAAGGACTAACTCTATTCAGAAAGTGAAATTCTTTGTGACTAGAACACAAGTGCCTCCCTTGCCTTACCAGATTCAAGAACTACTTTGTGTTCTCTCTTGCCAAATTAAATCTGTCAGGCTGTGAGTTTGTAATCTACAAATCCATCAGACCACTTATACATTTTACATGCATGTCAGTGTCTCTGACAAAGTGCACCAAGAGCAAGGGAATAATGAAGTTTCCATATAGACACCACTGCAATCATAAAATTATTTTCATTGATGTTAACCTGGCATTTCTTTTTACCTTCCCTGTCCATATCTGATAAAGACCCTTTTACAAAATCTTGGACTGTTTGCATTGTTTGTGTGATTTCAATTTTTATTTTATACCAACATGTTTTTGCCTTTTCATATTGCATCTTGCATTTGTGCACAGTGGGGCTCCCTGTCCATGAAAAAGATTTGAAAATAAACAGATTGAAATGACTGTTGACCTCAAGAATCTACTCACTAGATTCTGGAAGCATAGCATTAATGTAGAGTTCATGTTTGATTGAGGATGGAAAGACCTTCCCCAAAGATGTAATTAGAAAAGCAGCAAGCAAGCCAATAAGCCAAGCATAGCTTTCATGCTATATTTAAAATCGTAAAGCAAATGTATAGTTAATAACAAGTACATGGATTTGGGGATTTTCAAAAGACACACAACTTCCATGTGCTGGAAAAATAGTACAGGAAGGTAAGTGGTCATTAATTGATTGTCCTGTTTCATAAATTGTAATAATTGGCTATAACTGTGAATGTTCAATAAATCCAGTTTTCCTCCTGGTTTATTACGCAATGATCCAGTCATAATAAGAATGGATTATACAAGTGGAAATAGCACTGCTGAGTTGGGCTAGATAAAGTGAATCTTTTTCCAGGTAAGTTACTTTTCCTTTTCACATCTGATTTTTATATTTTAAAAACTGAGATGGACAATTTAGTGCTGTCTAATTATCATGAGTGACTTCAGGCATCAAACATAAAAGGTTACCAGATTGCTGGTTTGTTAAACAGAACCTTTGCCTGTGGTGGAGTCTGTTCACTAGGTCACTTACCAGTATTTAACCATGTTAGAAGCTTGCACTATTGACAGTAGAGTAAATTACAGCATGTCATTTTTCTCACCTGTTTAATCCAGACCAGGGTCTGCTGGAGCCTATCCCAGCTAGCACAAGGCAGGAACAAACCCTGGGACAGGGTTCCAGTCAATTGCAGGGTGAACACACAGCACAAACACAATTTAGCATAGCCAATTCACCTAACAAGCATGTTCTTGAACAGTGGGAGGAAACCAGAGCACCAGAAGGAAACCCAGACAGACAGACATGGATAGAACATGCAAACTCCACACAGGGAGGATATGGGGCATGAACCATGACCTCTTTACTACAAGGCAGCAGCACTACCACTGTGCCACTGACTAATTTGGAGTACAGTTTTTAATCAGAGATCATGTTTTGGCCTCACCTATTTAACCTACCTTGTTTCCCTCTCTTTACACCCAGAACCACTGTAGCTGATCCTCAGCTTTCTTTTCTTGCCATTCCAAGAAGTGTGTTTTTTCATTTTGCAGTTGTTGGATTATCTGCAGATTCTCATCAATCTGGGTATCTTTGCTTTGTCCCTGCTCTTTTAGAGAGCAAATTTCCTCTTCCAGTTCTGCAATCTTTTGCATTTTCTCATCAAGCTGAACATCTTTTCCCTGATTCTGCTCCCTGAGAAAGTCAATTTCTTCTTCTCTTTCCCTTATCATTTGCAAGTGTTCTTGGATTTGGGCATCTTTTATCCTCTTCTGCTCTAAGAGAAAATCAATGCCCTCTTCTAGCTGTCCAATTCGCTTCTCATTTTTGTTTATCTGAATATCGGCTCTTTTTTGTTGCTCTCTCAGAAAACTAATGTCTTCTTCCAATTTTCTGATTATCAGATAGTTTCCTTCCAGACCTCCTCTCCTTGGTACCCTTGCATATGGGGAACTGCTTCCAGAAACGTTTTCTAGTACAGTATAATCTTCTATGAGTAAATCATGCTCCAGCAGTTCTTCATCCCATGAATCATCTCTGTCAGATAAGACTGTGATGTCTGACTGACTGTTACTCCTACAGATTCTCCACAAGCAAAGTGCAAGAACAAAAGAAAGCAGCTGCAGGGCTCCAGTTCTCAAAGTGATCGAATTCAAGAAGTCAGGCAGGGTATAGAAAACATGCAACATTGTGACAGTGACAGCAGTGCTCTCTTACTGTTAATTGGCCTGTGATCACTGAGCCCATCCGCACATCTGGGCGGTTTATTTAGAAGTGAAAGTCTACACAGTTTTACAGGATTTATATTCCAGAAATGTTGCTAGGAAACCACTGTGGTGAAGTCCACACAGAGTGTGAGAAGTGACAATTACTCTCTTCCTACATACATGAGGAGACTTTAAGTATCTCCTGTCTTTGGGAATTAATTTTTGTTATTCCTTTCATCTGGGTCATTTTATTTATCACTAGAACCTCCAGAAAATGAAATGCTGACAAGGTACATATTTTCTTGTACTGGGCACAAAGACGTTATGATTCACACCACTACAGGGATGGTGATTTATTTTTTTTAAGTGGGAACTCCAGGAACGCATCCAGCATTGGCCCAACTTGTACCACTCACACACAGAGCCATGGAAACGAGGGGCTTAAACAATAATCAAACTGAATATATTAAA
Source organism: Polypterus bichir lapradei (assembly GCA_026402145.1). Classification (NCBI taxonomy): domain Eukaryota; kingdom Metazoa; phylum Chordata; class Cladistia; order Polypteriformes; family Polypteridae; genus Polypterus; species Polypterus bichir. Next base: position 119,633,130 of record JANRMT010062854.1, on the reverse strand, counting down.
GACTAGAAGGTAAAAAAATAAACCAAATAAAAAATCCCTCCCCAGCTCCCGATTGCTGATCACAAAAATAATTCAATATGAAAACAACAACACGAAAGGTAAACACAAACGACACAGTCCATAGCACAGTCCAAATGCTGCAGCAGCGGATGATATGGAATGAAGGAGAGAATATGACAATCCTGGGATTAGCTTGCTGAAAGTACCGTATACACTGGCCTACTGTTATTCCTGATTCTGTGAGGTTTAGAAGCTCTGCCTCTGACGAAGCATGATGTCCAACACACTACTCACACAACAGAAAGGCACAAGACAGTCTGTACATCCATACAGGTGCGATGATGTTTTCCTTGAGTTCATCCAGGGTATGTGGATTGTTGGTGTACACTTTCTGCTTTAAATTTCCCCACAGATAAAAATCACATGTGGACAAGTCCGGGCAACATGGTGTCCATAACCCCTTGCTCACAATTCACTCTTCTGTAAACATTCATGAACCTGTGCCTGTGAGCCGCGTGAGGTGTGGCATGTTGCCCCATTTTGTTGGAAAAAACAGTACATTTTTTCTTCTGGTGTTAGTTGGTCTTAAAATTGTTCAAAGATGTCCAGGTAAACCGTGATATTCACAGTTGATTCGAAGAAAATTGGGCCCACTATTCATGTTCCTGACACCATGCACCAAATGGCAATTTTCTGGTTGTGAATTGGCTATGGCCTCCACCAAAGAGCGTGGCGCCAGTATTGGAGGCAGGCTACTTCTTCGTGGCCCACCCTGTATAATGAAAAGTAAGTAGTAGTACATAATGACAAAATATGATCAAATAAAATAAGTTGTGTGCATTCAAGAGCATCTTGTGCAGCCTTTACCAACTGTACAATGACCTTAGGTGATAATTTCCATATGCATTAGTTTAGATCTACAATCTCAGATTTCCCTCAGTTCTGATTCTGCAGTAGTTTTCATTTTGGAAATACTTCATTTCATTAGAATGATCATTTCAGACTACAGCTTGTGTTTCTATTTCAGTTTTTTTTGGTGTCTGGATATCCAATTAATATCAGCCTAAAGCAAGGGGTCAATTTTAAAGCCTGAAACATAACTAGGCAAAATATCCATAGTCTAATATGAATGACTTTTTGTATGATGTGACGTGTTTCTTTTGGCTGGGTATTCTAGAAATGTTTATTCAGCACCCATTTATTTACAACTTTGTGAGATGGTGAAGTTGAATATGAAGTTTGCTGTGTTGGATACTAAAGTGGGCTTTTGATACACGGACACGGTCATGGATTCTTGAATGCCTTGGTGCTGCTTCATTAGTTGTACAGGAGATATCCCAAATAGACCTGATGAACACATTTGGAAAACTCACCTTTTAAAGTGTATTTCTGTTCATGTGTGAAAGAACTGTGTAATGTCTTTTAGTTATTTACAGGTGAGTGTGCCGTCACTCCAGTGATACATAACCTCGCAGGGAAGTGCTGCTGTTACAGATGCTGTCTCAACAATATCTCCAAAAGGAAAGACTTTATGGTGAGAGAGAAATAGTTTTTCAAACAGTTTCATCTGTTCTCAGCTTCAGTATTGAGTTGATTTTTATTGGCTGCATAGTGACTTTTTGAGTATACCCTTTTGTTATCATCTGCCTGTTTGGTGTACGTAACTCTGGTACATCTGACCTACCTTCACTATTCTGTCTTGTGATACAGTTCAAAAGAATGTGCAGATTTGATCATTTCTTTAACAAATGTGACACCCATAAGGGTAATTTTCAATAGTATCAAGAAAATAGTCCATAGAGCTTTTAGAGAAGTGGCACATTTTATTATCTTGTAGCCTTTCTTAAGAATTTCACCATTTCCCATGCTTCAACACTGGTTGCCTGTTAATGATTTTTTAAAAATAAATGTTAAAATGCACTGGAAATTTCCTTACTATTGGTATGCTTATTTTATACCACAGGTTAAGTTGACTGAAACAGTGTTTGACATTTATCTGTCTGGATGTACTACGGGAAAGGGCCCATTATGTGGCACACTGATTCTCATTCAATACCCTGGACAATGGTAAGTTTCTTCTTTGTGCTTCTACATGCAGGAAAGGAACAGGGATTATTTCTCTTGAACAATCACTATTCATTTTCCACACTTCCATCTTCAAGGAGAATGTTCTGTTATGCTTTGCAAGACTTTCAGAGCTGTCGAGGGCAGTTCATTCTTGCATATTCTCATAAGATAAATGTCTAGCCCTTGTCACACGAGTCACAGATATGCACAGAAACAGAGGAGATCGTAGAGACAAGAACTTTATTCAAACACTGCAAACAAACATTTGTCTCTTTTAAAAGTTTAAACGTGCTCATTGACAGGAGTAGAGAATGTCTGAAAGAGAGAGAGAGAGAGAAAGCAAACAATCAATTCCAAAACTGACAAGTGCTGTACAGGCTTTTAAGTATGCGGAGTACCGCGTGGGAAGCTTATTGCGCGACAGGTCCGCAAGTAAGATATGGAGCAATGTGAAGGTAGTCTTTCAACGTTTTCAGGGGTTTTCCCACGAGCATCTGTATCCTCTAAAGGTGTGATCAGCCCCCCAGCTCACACCCCCTCTCTCAGCTTTATTCACATTTCCGTGAGTCAAGCAACACTCCAAACCAGGTTCAAACAGGCGTGACAGTACGTCAGCGTTAACATGCTCAAAGCCAATAGGATGCCTGACTGTAAAAATATAAGGTTGTAAGCCCAAAAACCTTCTCATGAGACAAGAGTTCATATCTTTATGACGGCATAACCATTGAAGTGGAGCTTGCTCAGTCATTAATGTAAAATTTCGACCCCATAAGTAATAATGAAGCGCTTCCCCAGCCCATTTAATCGCCAAGCATTCTTTCTCAATAGTCAAATAATTGCATTCTCTAGGAAGCAATTTTCTACTTAAATATGTGATAGGGTGCTCTTCCCCATCAAAAACCTGGGAGAGGACGCCTGCAGAGATTCTTGCACTGCGAACATAACAAAGGGCAGGATGGAGTCCCAAGATGTCAGATCATCATGAGTGACTCGCCTGTTTTAAAGTCTTGTTAAATCGTTCGGTCAAACCATTTGTCTGTGGATGGCAAAAAAGTGGTACTCAATTTCTTAATAGCATGGCTGTCACACATTTGTTTCATCACGCGAGAAGTGAAAAGGATTTCCTGATCAGTTAAAATTTCTCTGGGGATGCAAATATGAGTAAAAATCTCACACAGAGCTTTGGTTACAGTGGAGGAGTTGGCCTTTTGCAAAGCAGCCACTTCCGGATATCATGTTGCATAGTCATACCCGTTTTTACGCTTAGGAAGAGGACCTACAATATCTAATCCCACCTATTGAAAGGGGACTTCTAGAATAGGCATAGGACAAAGGGGAGCCTGCACAGGTTTATATGCCGAGACGATCTGGCAATCAGGACATGAAGTACAGAGCCGTTCAACATCTTTTCCCTTTTTCAGCCAATAAAATCGTTTTGATAACCGATCTCTGGTCTTATCAGCCCTCAGGTGCCCTCCCAAGATGTGAGAGTGGGCCAATTGCAAAAGAATTTCCCTATGTACTTCAGGTACAATTAGTTGTTCAATAAATTCCCCCATTAAATGATCTGAAATCATTTTGAAAATGCAACTGTCTTTTTCTAGAAAGTGTGGGTTTTTCAAGCCCCCATATTCACGCTCTTGGTAGTAGGAGTCACTTGCAGAGCAAGCCTGTTTAAATGCATATTCTAATGAGCTATCAGCATGCTGCAAGTGCACAAAATCCGACTACTCGCTAGTATTCGGTTTGTGTTTGGAGGCATTTGCAAGTTGAGAAGATGTAGAAGGGCCTGCCTGCCACTCTGGGAAATTTTGGGGGTGGGTGGGTGTGTCTCCCTCAGTCTCGCTGGAGAGATCAGGTTCAATATCTTATCGGGGCTCCAGATCTTCACCAACCGCCACCAGTTCTTCTTTTTCCTCCCCTCAACTAAACTCGACAGGGGACTTGATGACAGGTGCCCGACATTCAGAAATTAGTCTAGGAAAAGGGCATTCCTTCTGCCTATCAGCAAGGGCCAGGGGCAGGAGTCCGAAACGGCAGACCAAACTTTAAAGTGACGACCCTTAGAAGTTAAAGGAAGAAGCAATGTCTAATAGTCTTTAACATCTCCGAGTACACAACATATCTTTACAGTCTCAGTGTTACTAAGGTACCCGTCGTCAAGACGGTCCCGTCTGACAACACAAAGGTCACTGCCTGAGTCCAATAAGGCCTAGATCTCGCGGCCCCCCAACTTCACCGAGATCAATAAGCCATCCTTTTTTTTGATCAAAAAGGAATACGGGAGCAGCAAACCTCGGCCAATCCAATTTCCATCATTTGAGGTGGTGATAGGCGACATTCTCTTGTCAAGTGACCAGGTTGATCACACCGTAAATCTTCATTCAGCATCACTGCCGAAATATCCACATTAAGTCCACAGCCTCCTCCTGTCTTCCCAGATACAGGCACCACATCAACAACTGGATACCCCGGAGGCCTTCCTGATGACATCGGATTGTCAGGTCTTGCAGCCCGTTGATGCTCCAACCTCCGTTCAAGGCGATGAGCATTCCCTGGGCGATCTCTCGTAGGCTGTAAAACATCATAAAGAGCAGCAAATCCACCGCTTTTTTCCAAGGAGTCTGAGAACCCTCCAAGCGTTTGGCTAAGATCGTCAAAGACTCAACATTATGACGAAGAAACTCATCTCGGAGAACTGCAGGTATCCCGGCTAGCAGTATATTCATGACAGCTTTTTCTAAAACACATTCCATCTCATTTCCCTCAAACCAGCAATGTACTTTATTAATCAAATCTTGTATCTGCGCACAGATGGGACCGTCCAATTTCAGTCTCCAATCATTAAGTGCAAAACCTTTAGCCAAAAAGGTTGTAGTCTTGCAAAAAACAACCTGCTGCTTCAGGAAATCATAATCGTCAAGTTTATTGCGAGGCACATTATGTAAGGCAAGTAAAGCATCTCCAGATAAAAAAGGGGTGACGATTACGCCCCAGTTTCGTTTGTCACATCCCAACAAAGTCGCCATATGCTCAAAAGCTAAAAGAAACATTTCTGGGTCATCGGAAGGACCCATCTTCGTCAGCACATCCTTAGAATTATCAGGAAGAGCAGGAATCGGATCATCCTCTGGGTTGTGAGGAAGTGGGACATTCTGAGCGATTTGAAATAACTCCTTTGCATCCATCTGTGCAACCACTCCTGGTACCACTTGTCATGCATGAGTCACAGATTTGCACAGAAACAGAGGAGGTTGTAGAGACAAGAACTTTATTCAAACACTGCAAACAAACATTTGTCTCTTTTAAAAGTTTAAACGTGCTCCTTGACATGAACAGAGAATGTCTGAGAGAGAGAGAGCAAACAATTCCAAAACTGACAGGTGCTATACAGGCTTTAAAGTATGCGGAGTACCACATGGGAAGCTTATCACGTGACAGAGCCACAAGTAAGATAAGGAGCAATTTGAAGGTAGTCTGTCAACGTTTTCAGGGGTTTTCCCATGAGCGTCTGTATCCTCTAGGGGTGCAATTAGCCCCCCAGCTCACACCCTACATAAATGTACCAAATGTTCTTTCATGAAGACAACAACAATATGCATCATCAGCAGACGCATTTTCTGTTGAATTTAAAAGGAAATCTCTTCAGGTTGAACTTACCTGAACATCTATATTTGTGTGTGCAAGAGATTTAACCAAAAGAACTCCCTGCTGAATTCAAAAATTTCAAAGGCACATTAATCAAATTTGCTAGATTCTACGAAACAAACGGACAAACTTCATATGAATGAAGTACAACAAAAGGCCCTGGTATGAATGTGAACTTATTATTTTTTTAGGCTTAGAGCATTACACCCAGGAGTTCCTTTGTGAGTGGGATGGCATGTAGCATTTTTTTAGACCCTGCCTTAGCAGCAGCAGCGGGGAGATGAAGGGTCCTTGATTAACTGATGCCTGTGTGCTGAAGATTTTTGTGTTTTTTTTTTTTTACTTTCAATGGTGCACTTGATGGTGGAGGATAGAAGATTGCATGGTAGGGCAGAGACTGTCATTTGAGTACCACAGAACTCCATTTTTGGTGGACTAATGTACCTGCACTGAGTATGGATTGTCTTGAATCAGCCTTTTTTTAAGACTTGACTGTTATGTTTCTCATTTCTGTCAGGATTTTTTTTTTATTGCACAGTGGTTTTTATCCATTTTTATGAAGATTTTCTTAATTGTTTTCCTTTATCTGTCTAGTGTAGTGTGACTTTTTTAGGTAGAAGTCAAAGGGGGTGGAAACCAGATGTACATGGTGGATTAGGAGTGAAGAATGTCCAGCAAGGATTACATGTAATATAAAGGGCAGCGCTGGTGAAGAAAGCAAATACTGCCGCACTATGGAAGGAGCAGTTGAAGGCTGGTGCTCCCTTTAATGGACTGCCACTCTGTCTTTGGTTCTGGCAAATGTTTGAATACCTGACTAGGGATGAATCTCTTGTGATTAAAGGAGCTGAATCATTTCAGTTTAAGCAAATGAAGATTAAGAATTAAAATCGTTGAGGTTTTTAAAATTATAAAGGGAATTAGTAAGGCAGATCCCAATTGCTGCTTTGAAAAATGTTTAACAAGAACCATGGGACAAGAATAGAAAATGGTTAGGGTTGTAGTTGTAAAGTTCATTCAGTCAGACATTGCTACCTTTAATTAGTCTCACTGTCTAATTAGCTTATATGTCTCCCTGTGTCTACATGATGTTTCCACCAGGTCCCTAAATTCTTTCTCCTGTAGTGCCAAAGATGTGTACGTTAAGATTAATTGGTGTTTCAGAATTCACCCCATCAGCATGTGCATGAGTGGGCCCTGTATTGACTTGACGTCCCCTGTCCATTACTGATTCCCATTTTGCACTGAATGTTGCCAGGTTATAGACACTGGTCCCCGTATCAAAAAGTTGGTTTAAGTGGATCAGAGTGTGTGTGCAGTATGGGTTTGTTTTTTTATTATTTTTTTGCTTATATGTAAATAATTACCTTTATCCATTTCAATCAAACTTTATGTCTCACAGGGAACCTGCAGAGAATGATGGAAATAACTGAACATTGCCATTGAGGAGATACAGACAGCTATTATATCGTATATCCTCACCCCAACTCACCTTCCTACTGGAACTCAAAATCTCAGATAGACAGCTTTAGCAGTTAATATTTACAAATGGATGGGTGCCATTTTTAGAATTTTTGTGAGGAATTGCACACAATGTGGTAATGTAAATGTGCAGTCATTATTAACTTTTTTTTGACATAAGTTTGTGTTTTCAGTCCATTTGTGTTTAGTGTTTTTCTTTGCATTATATGCCTTTCTAGTATTTCTTTTTTCATTTTTATTTTAGTAAAAAATAATCTTTCCAGTAAATATATCTTTTCAGTAGTTAAAAAGCAACTATACATCATCATTTAAATAGTATGATAATTATATTATAATAGTTGGGGCTTCGCCCCCTGCTCGCTTCGCTTGTCAATCAAGATGACCCGACCTGACCTGCGCTTCGTGGCAGCAAATTCACGTGTCTGTCGCTCGTGTATGTGGATTTCACTTTCACCAAACAACAAAACTTTTAATTCTTGCTGACATGCCTCTTCTTTGAGAAGAAACACTGCTTTTCCCTGATGGCAACACGAATTTGACGATCTACAAATCTCCGACTTAATGTTTAAAGCCAAACAAAATCTATATACTTCTGTCATATCACCTATGTCCATATATTCAATCTCTTTTCACTTTTACCTTTTCATCAATATCGCATTAAATTGTGATTCCGTGTTAGGAATTACATCGTGTCATCGCAACGTGTAACTGTCCGTGAGTGAATATTGTTTCTTTCTCTCTACAAGAAATGTGTCTGACAATAGCATTCACACAAATGAGAAGTGATTGAACCGTGTGCATGGTTATGTGGGCAGGACATTTTCAAATCTCTTTGCATAAGTTCTTACCTCGCGGGGCTTGAAATTTTCTCTTGCAGGATTTTACTTTTACCAAGCAACAAATCTTTTATTTCTCGCAGATACGCTTCTTCATTGGGAAGAAACACTACTTTTTTTTTCCCTGATGGCAACATGAACTAGACGATTACAAGTCTCCAACTTAAAGTTTAAATCCGAACAAAATATTCGGTCTCTATTTGCTGTTCCGTTATTTCACCGAGTAATAATTTCCGTTTGTTTGCGTTAATGCAATTTTTACTATCCATTTTTTGAGACATTCAAATTTTCGTACTTCTGTTATCTCTAACCTGCTCTGCATGTGTTCTGAGGCAATGTTTTTAAATTCTTTACGACGTTCTACTTTGTCATCTACTTTGTCTTTTATTTCCGGCCATAGGCATGGTTAAATCTTTTGGCACAAAGACTCGTCTCGCAGGACGTGTAAGTGTCTCTCCAAGAAAATCATGTCTTGTCTCCTTCCAAGATTTTTTTTTATGATAGAGAGATGTATGTAGTGGAGAAAGCATTACTTAAAAGGGTTTAATTTTACCTTAAAGATTTAGATTTTATCACAGGAATTTTTCAGTGCATGCATTTTCCCAAACACTGTATGCTAGAGAATGTGAAAAACATTGATTAGTTTAAGTATTTTGAAGAAATCCACTTGGACAATTCGGACAATTAACAAACAACACAAAACAGTGCTTGGGCCTGTATTTAAATCTTGCATTTTTTTGTTTTTAAATAAAAGTGGTTTATACAAGTCAAATGTGCATAGGAAGCATTTTCCCGCTACACACTAACCCCAGGTCAGGTCTGGTCTGGTCCAGTCCGGTTGGACAGCACATTGCCTCACCCACAACTATACCAACACTAAACATGCTATAATCCACAAATATTTTTGTTTATATAATTTATCTGTAAGCAACAAAGTTTCTTGATATTACAGAAATTATTTCACCACATCTTATTAACCACCAATTACATTTTGGCTCACATTCTTCCTTTTTACTTATTGCAATCTGAGCTAATGACATTCACATGGTGTTCACATGAGCAAAATGTTCAGCATAACTTGTCATTTTCAAATCAAAATAAGGTTAATAGGTGAATATCAAAGAAACTGGAAAAATGTGCATTGTACACAACATAAGTAAAAAATAAACTGTGTTAAATATCAAAAAGAAAAAAGAAGTCACATTTTAACATAAGCAAGCTTTTATTTGATGTGTTTTGAGGATGTTCAGTTCCTTTATGTATTATCATCAATAATTTATTCATTCTACAATTCAAATTTAAATATATATATATTTAATAATTATTAATTTCTTTTCTGGTTGATAGACATATGTTTTAACTTTTGGGTAGCAAAACTTAAGTATCTAGAACGGGGTGGGCAAAGTCAGTCCTGGAGGGCCACAGTAGCTGCAGGTGTTTGCTCCAACCCAATTGCTTAATTAGAAAATTATCCTTTCCAATAATTTAATTTAATTGCTTAGTTAGTGCTTTAACTCTGCCATGTCATGTCATTCTCCTATCCTAGATTTTGTTTCCTTTCTGAGGATTTCAACTAAATGATTTGTGGCCTTAAATGGATGAGTTAATTCTCAGTCCTTCACTTTTTTCTCTTCACTTTCCTTCCAAGTATTTTTATTAAACCAGTCAGTGCATAATAAATACACACAGGTGTAAATGGAAACAAGCTAAATGGGGCACTGCTGGTTGCATCTTATTGCTAATAAAGAGCAATTAGAAACTGAGAATACAGCTGTTTAAGACAAAAATACGTAATAGGGGTTCCAAATCTTTAAGAGCGAGACAATTAAAATAAAGCAGAAGTGTTACTTGAGCAATACATGCTTCTTATAAAGCAATTGGGTTTGAACAAAAACCTGCAGCCACTGCGACCATCCAGGATTAACTTTATCCACCCCGATCTAGAAGCTAATCGAACCTGTCTTCCGATGTCTAAAGCAAAGACCATACATAGGAAATACTTCCCTGCTAAATACTGTCAATTACAGAGCATAAAAATTTCACAAGATCAGCTACAAAAGTCCAACATGCCTCATTCTATTCCAATTCAACTAACCTTCAAAAATATCATGAGTTTCGAAGTGTGACGGATGGCCGGGGCCCATGCCCGGTTGGGACACCCCTTCGAATCTTGGTCCCGGGGAATTGCCATTGACTACACGCTACTTTCCCCGGAAAGCTTGGTGGCAGCCTCCCTGGGTTGCATCGGGGCCACAAGCATAGGACTTTGGAGCTCAACCTTGTTGGGCTCCGTGGCCACCGCCAGGGGGAGCTGCATGGCTTAAGAAGCCTGTGTGGGCTGGAATGCAGCCACACCCGGAAGTGCAGCCTGAATTAGGTTAATTATCACCTGAAACACTTTTGGGTGAGCTATAAAAGGAGCCAGCAGCCACCACACTGTGAGCCAGAGTTGGGACGACGACGACGACGACGATGATGATGATGCTGCTGCTGCTGCTGCTGCTGCTGCTGCTGCTGCTGCTGCTGCTG
>JANRMT010062854.1:119572064-119614963 GCA_026402145.1 Polypterus bichir lapradei | reverse complement strand
CCATCCAACCTGATGGAGCTTGAGAGGTGCTGCAAAGAGGAATGGGCAAAACTGGCCAAGGATAGGTGTGCCAAGCTTGTGGCATCATATTCAAAAAGACTTGAGGCTGTAATTGCTACCAAAGGTGCATCGACAAAGTATTGAGCAAAGGCTGTGAATACTTATGTACATGTGATTTCTCAGTTTTTTTTATTTTTAATAAATTTGCAAAAACCTCAAGTACACTTTTTTTACGTTGTGTGTAGAATTCTGAGGAAAAAAATGAATTTAATCCATTTTGGAATAAGACTGTAACATAACAAAATGTGGAAAAAGTGATGCACTGTATCTGTCACCATCCTTCCTGAGATGGCAGAGGTGGGGCATGTACACAGACTGTGAAATCAGAAAAACCAGTTCTGCTGTTCTAGCTAAAGAAGATCTCTGTTAGCCAGTTGTAGATCTGGCTGTCTTCATTGTTAAATCACTGCGCACACTACTGGCTACAATTTTGTAATTTTAGTCCTTTTCAAATGACAGGGATAGTAACTTCTGGCAGGAAAAAAGCTTGGGGGTTCTTGTGGCAGTCCCCATATCACCAAAACTAGATGAATAGTCTTATAACAGAACAGCATGTCATAGACAGCATGGGATGCACTGTATGTGCAATTGAGAATACCTATTAGCAACATTAAACTTGCCAAATATAGCTATTTAGATATATCATATATGTAGATATAAAGTACGTAAAAATGTCTTTCACTTGACAAAGTGGAAAAAACCTTTGAGTTCATTTAGAGGAACTTCTAAGAAACTGTGGGTAAAAATATATTTCCAAAAGCTCCAAACCTGTATATTGCACTAAAAGGGACAGATAATTATAGTAAAGTAAAGCTAATTCAAGGAAATTTGTGTTTCAATCTATTGGCTGTCTTTCATCTTTTAATAAACAGTAAAACCTTCCACTTTTCTACATAGTAAAAGTTAGTGCTTACGCTTGTAGTGAAAGAGTGCAATTTGTGCTTTCATCCCTACCCAGATGGCCCATTCATTACATAGTATGCTTGCTAACACAGGCATGATGGGACAAATTTTCTAGAAGATCTCCTGAAACAACTTTAAAAGTGGCAGAAAAGGTAAATGAAATGGAGAAATGTATTTGTGCCTATGCAATAGAAGTTTCTTGTTTTTTTAATATACGCAGAAATGTTCTGCAAGTGTCACTTTGACTTGAAAGAAAATAACTCACAAAGACAGATTTGTACACTCATACTATCTGAGGTGAATTGTTTTATATTACGCAGAACAATTAATTTAGAAGCAGAGTTTTGGATATAGAGGTAAAAAAAAAATGTATTCATACACAACACAAGACAGAATTTCTGCCCTGCTTTTTATTAGTTTGAAGACCTAAAAGTCCATTATACGAGGAAGAAAGATTAAAGGCTTCTTACCCTGTAGAGATAGCCTCATTGCTAATATATTATTCTTCCTGGAAGAAATGCAAGCAAACACTGGTTGCTCATGGCTTGGTTATTTAAAATATGTATATTAATTTATGAAATTTGCTGTAGCTCATTGTTTTAAATTGGAACTAGGCACTTTCACAGCTAGTTCAGAATGACATTAGGCTAGACACTTTCATTTATTTTGTAAAATCTGCTGAAATCCAGCTGTTAAAATCATAATCTGTACATTAGAGAGTGGGATCACACCTTCTTGTCACATTTCTTGGTGGGTATAAATTGGAACAAACCTTTGCACAGGACAGTTATTTAATCTTGCTCCATGCATAACTATTGAAACTTATAAAACCTTTTAGGCAATATTCTGACAAAAAATGACTAAAATCCTTTTTTTTTACAGAGACCAACAAATTCTCAAAGAATTGTACCCAATCTCTTGGTTGACCGTGTACCCGCACAGCAGGTCAATATATGTATTTCACATTACATTGTTCTAGGAAGAGATGAAGCTGGGATTTAACTCTTTGTGATATTCCCATGCTACATCAGTATTGTCTGTTAGTATGAGACAAAATCCTGTGTCATAATAAAGTCCCAACCAACACAGGGCGCAAGGCAGGAAACAAACTCCAGGCGCCAGCCCACCGCAGGGCACACATACACACCAAGCACACACTAGGGACAATTTAGAATTGCCAATGCACCTAACCTGCATGTCTTTGGACTGTGGGAGGAAATCAGAGCACCCGGAGGAAACCCACACAGACACGGGGAGAACATGCATACTCCATGCAGGGAGGACCTGGGAAGCAAACCCAGGTCTCCTAACTGCAAGGCAGAAACGCTACCCACTGCGCCACTGTGCTGCCCCTCAACTCCATACAAAGCATATATTTACTTCGAATAAAATCTGCATCTCTAGCCTGTAAAGTTAAATTTATTTTTAAATAGCACCTTCCATAGTTGTTGGTGTCAAGAGAATTGAATAGATTGATCATCCATACATTCATTTTCTTGAACACATTTTAGAATAGAGATGTGGGAATGTAGAGACTGTCCCAGGTGTAATAGACCTAAGGCATTAAGCAACCCTGGGTAAAATATACGCATATTTAGAATAGCTAGATTATTGAAATGTACATAAAAAATAAGGAATTGGCAAAGAAAATAAGTGGTGTGGTGCTACATTTGGTTATTGATTGTGCCAACCAACTTCAGAGTTCCAAACATTTGTTTCCAGAAACTCTAGTTTGATTGCACGTCCCAAAGCCATAAAGGATAAGATGACTTGCACCTCTAAATTGTCCCTCTATAAGTGCATTAAGTGTACCCCGTGGCAGACAAACGTCAGTCCAGTGTTATTTTCTAGGCTTAAAACCTACTTTTAACATATCACAAAATTATTAATACAAAATAGTAGAAGCTGAATAGAAAAACAAACCCCCGGCCTAGAAGAAAGGTACAGTATATAAAAGCATCATTTATTCTATGATAATTTGGTCAAGTGCATCCACTTGTCTAGACAAAGAAAATAAATCCTTGGATTGTGAAAATTATTTTTTATTTGGAGGACTGATAATATGACTCTTGCAGCTCTATAGTCACTGTCATCACGATTAGGATTATTTTGTTTCCAGACCTTTATAGATTATTTAGATGTGTTTAGAAATGTATATGGCAATTCAGTTTTATCTCCAGCCATATCCGACTAAAAATGACTGAACAATTTTTTATTATTTTCCTCATAGGTACTGCCCCCTTTGTGCAACATGTTAATGCTGAGAATTTTAGAGTAATTGTTTTCTACCCATTTTTTAAAGTAACTGGAATATTAGTGTTTCTGGAGAATTCAGAATTCTTGTTTCAAAGCTCCTTCTCCTTGTAATGCACATATTGATTGCCCAGACAACAAATATAAAGGTCAGCTTATTATTTGTTTCTGTTCCTTGTGTCAAGGTATATAATCATTTTTGTTTACTTACCCATTTGTTGGCTCAAATTCTAGCACTTATTTTAGGAAAATAAAGCCTTGCAGCTCTGGAGTTTTTATGTTATTAACTAATTTGTGTTGCAAAATACATTTTGCCCCACACTTTACGACCATCCGCATTTTTCATAATGACTTGCCTTCATTTAATACTCTTCCTCACACTTGCTTTCTATGGAGTTGATGCCCACCTCCTCATAATCCTTTTCCAGGGCTGCCAGATTTTCCCTGGCTTCTGAGAACTCACCTTCTATCATGCCCTCCCCTACATACCAGTGTACGAATGCTCGTTTTGCATACATCAGATCAAACTTGTGATTCAGACGGGCCCAAGCCTCGGCGATTGCTGTAGTGTTACTTAACATGCAGACTGCTCGCTGCACCTTGGCCAAATCACCTCCGGGCACTACAGTAGGTGGCTGATGATTGACGCCTACCTGGAAGGGAAATTAATATTCTTCATAAACTTAAGTTCATATGAAACTTCCTGACATCCTACTGTCAATATAAGTTCCTCACTCACCTTAAAGCCCGTGGGACACCAGTCTACAAACTGGACAGAACTCTTGTTTTTGATTGCGGCAATAGCAGAATTTACATCCTTAGGCACCACATCACCCCTATACAGAAGGCAGCATGCCATGTACTTGCCATGACGAGGATCACACTTCACCATTTGATTGGCGGGATCAAAACAGGAGCATGTGATTTCTGCTACCGAAAGCTGCTCATGATAAGCTTTTTCTGAAGATATAACTGGTGAATAAGCGACAAGAGGAAAGTGGATGCGAGGATATGGAACCAAGTTAGTCTGAAATTCAACTAGATCCACGTTCAGGGCGCCATCAAACCGTAAGGAGGCAGTAATTGAAGAAACAATTTGACCGATGAGACGATTCAGATTGGTGTAGGTGGGCCGTTCAATGTCCAAGTTCCTCCTGCATATGTCATAAATAGCCTCATTGTCCACCATGAAGGCACAATCTGAATGCTCCAGGGTGGAGTGTGTAGTTAGAACGGTGTTGTAAGGCTCCACCACAGCTGTAGAAACCTGTTTAAACAGAGTCTGTTACGTTACTATGCATTCAGACATACAAGGATTAAATGACTGCAATGAAAGATCAGGAAAAAAATAAGAATATGCATGAATGTTCCTTGAACTATCCTTGATTAATGCAATCTGGACAGTATCCACAATATATTTCTCAGTTTGCGTATCTTCCAATTCAGTAACTCATTCAAATACATAACTGTAATAATGGGCAGTAAGAGCCTAACCCGGAAACATCGGGCAAGAGAAAAGAACCATTATCAATACTGGTCTAATTCAGAGTTGCCAATCAGCATTACTTACATGTCCTGGGGATGAGTGAGGAAACCAGAGTGACCAGTAAAATATGTATTCAGAGCAGAAGAGAGAGTGCTAACTGTGCAATGTCCAAACTAGGGTTTAAGCCTATTGATTTACAGCTGTATGACAGAAGTGGTAAATATAGCACCACCATGCAGACCCCTTGCAATTTAGATTTATAATAATTAATACTAGGGGGTTTTGCCCCCTGCTTGCTTCGCTTGCCCACCCCCTCCCATTCCCCCCGGGCGTGCTATGCTCCAGCCACTTCGCGTCTCTGCCGCTTGTGTTGTCAAGGTGTAGGCTGAATGCACACTGAGGAGATGCGGTCTGATCAGCTGGTGTCTTTCTGCTGCCTTGCTGCGTGTTCTGCTTGTCGCGCTGCAGGTCGATCATTTAAAAGCCTGTACAGCAGCTGTCCTTTTGTCTCACTGCCTTGTCTCTCGTGACGTTAAAGTGTCTCTCGTGGGACATCAAATTGCCTTCTGAGAAGATCACGTATAGTCTCCTTCCAAGCCTTCCAAGATTTTTTTATAATAGATTAATATAAATAAATGACTTCTATAGCTGCAAATGGATATGGTGTTGTTTAATTATATCCTTATTACGTGGATCTGAAGGACTGCTTCAAGTCGCTTTCCATTGTAAATCACTTACGCCTGACCTATCCTACAGTTTGCTGCCTGAGTATTATTTTTAATTAACAAAATTCTGTTTTTACCAGGACTCGCTACATAAGACGCCAGTCAGGCTTTTAATATACCTGGAGCACCATTGTGTCATGTGACAACTAGCATGTCTCCACCATTGACTAAAACATAGATTTATGGTACGCTACTAAAATGTTGTTATGAACAGCCAGGATATTTATTCATTTTCTACCTTGACATGGCTGAATAGAAAGATGCCTAAATACAAGTGGAGTTTTGTATTCTAAATATAATTTTCCTATGCATCAGAGGTTTTAGCCTGTAACTGTTGATTGTGGCTTGGCATACTTGTTATCGCTGGGAATCTGACTTTGTGTGTATGAGATGGTTATTCATTATTCCTTACTCTGCTCACAAACTGCCCAACAGGAATCACTGAAAATTACATTTCTGTTATAATGTCAGAAAAACCTGAACTTTAACCTAAAACAACAGTTGCAACACCATTACCAATCCTTACACACTCACTCAGTGTGAGGAAGACAGACTTCTAAGAGAATGGCTGCATAAAATCAGGACAATGTGCAAACACCAAAATGAGGGCCTTCCAACCAGGTACTGGTTTAGAGTCCAAACCTATGAGATGGTGTTGCTCCACCAGGCTGCCCTTAACATAGTAGCTTTTAAGAAGATATTTGATTAAAGTGTTTTGTGGAAAATGCTAGAAACAATTTCATTGAAAAGTGAGCCATCATTGACTATTCAGAGTGTCTGTTAAATGAATTTCTAATGACCAACTCATGCTTTGTGTCATATTCTAAAATTTGCCAGTCCACTACAGGATTTTGTGGTACCAGAGCTAATCCCAGCATTGGGTGTAAAGACAGGAACCAACCCAGAATAGGGTATCAGTTAATCAGAAGGACACATTCATACACATCTCCATGCTCACGCTGACTGCAACTATCAACCCAACACATATATACATGAAATGTTGAAACAAAATGTAGAAATTCAAGACAGCCTACATGTACATAGAACAGGCATACAAATGACACTGAGACAGTAATCTATACTAATAAAATTCAAAGTCCTCACTGACTCACTCACTCACTGACTCACTCTCTCACTCATCACTAATTCTCCAACCTCTCGTGTAGGTAGAAGGCTGAAATTTGGCAGGCTCATTCCTTACAGCTTACTTACAAAAGTTGGGCAGGTTTCATTTCGAAATTCTACGCGTAATGGTCATAACTGGAACCTGTTTTTCTCCATATACTGTAATGGATGTTAGCTCAACGGCCGTGGGGGGCGGAGCTGCATGTGACATCATCACGCCTCCCACGTAATCACGTGAACTGACTGTGACCGCAGTACGTAGAAAAGAAGGAAGAGCTCCCAAAGAGCGCTGAAGAAAAACGCATACAAGCTTATTCATAAGTGCAGCTACTGCGGAAACAAAGCACGGTGTAAACCATAAATTTAAATTAAGTTTATGGACACGCTCCCGCTGCTGTTTGTCATGCCTTCGTCGAATACTTTATTTGCGAGATACAAGTTTAATGAGAAGACATAAGGTATAAACGAGACTTTGGATCACTTTGTAACGGAGTTAAAATTGCTGTAGCGAGAAACTTTTAAGTGCCGGGTCTTAGATAACATTAAATAAAGCCGTGGACATCGCAACATCACACAAGAGAGCAGCTCACGTGAACTGACTGAACGCAGTACGAGTGATCACTTCCATGCATCAAACCTGTTCAAAAAACGCATTACACAATTGAAAAGGTAGGAAAAGAATATGCTCCGAGTTGAGCTCCACAGCTAACGCGGTCTTGTGGAAGCAACTTCGTCACGCTGCCACCAAATACTCACAGAAAAATCCACAAGTTAATACACACGCTGTCTCTAGAGTTTCTCCACACTCAATATATTCCTCGCATTCCCGTTATACCCTCTGATCTCCCATTTCAATTCAGATGCCTCCAATTTCCAGTAAGGCTCTGCTGCGCGATGACAAGTAATAAGTCTCAGGGACAGACCCTACAAAACGATGCCATTGATTTGAGGCAAGATTGCTTTTCTCCTGGACAACTATACGTTGCATTCTCAAGAGTGAGCTCGCGCAGCTTCATCATATTACAACCGGAGTGCAGCCAGAAACTTTTAAGTGCCGGGTCTTAGCTAACATTAAATAAAGCCGTGGACATCGCAACATAACACAAGAGAGCAGCTCACGTGAACTGACTGAACGCAGTACGAGTGATCACTTCCACGCATCAAACCTGTTCAAAAAGCGCATTACACAATTGACAAGGTGATGGCTTTATATGTCGTTCGTTTATAAGACAGAGGAGAAGCTGTGTAAAGGCTGTTTCACAAAAAACCAGCGGAGCGTCTTATATGAGCAGGCAGTCAGCTTAAGAAGGAAATCAATAAATATCTATAATCGTAATAAACGAACAAAAAATAACGTACAAGCCGCGGATTAAATAAAGGAAATGGGTACCTGAACAGTAAAGTAAGTCTCGAATAGCTACACAATAACTATAAGAATCGTAATAAACGAACAATAAAACAGTACAGAACCGTGAAGCAAAGAGAAACGATGGCCTTATATGGCGTTCATTTATAAAGCAGCGGAGAAGCTGTGCGAAGGCAGCTACACAAAAAAACAGCATAGCGCCACACTCTGAATTTATTCCTTGCATCACCGTTATACCCTCTGATCTCCCATTTCAATTCAAATGCCTCAAATTTCCAGTAAGGCTCTGCTTCGCGATGACAATTAGTAAGTCTCAGGGACAGACCCTACAAAAGGTTGCCATTGATTTGAGGCAACATTGCTTTCCTCCTGGACAAAACTATACGTTGCATTCTCAAAAGTAATCTCAGTGCACAGCTTGGTCATATTACAACCGGACTGCTGAACTGACAACATGGTATACAAAGAGATCCTTAACAGACAGTTATTGGTATATTTTCCCTCAGTTTAAAAAGGTTTTCTTTTCTTCTTAATAAAAATTTAAAAGCAGTTTTTCGTCACTGCAAAGCGCGGGGATTTTGCTATATACAGTATATATATATGTAGATATATATATATATATATATATATATATATATATATGTGTATGTATGCATGTATGTATGTATGTGTGTATAACA
Organism: Polypterus bichir lapradei; assembly: GCA_026402145.1. Taxonomy (NCBI): domain Eukaryota; kingdom Metazoa; phylum Chordata; class Cladistia; order Polypteriformes; family Polypteridae; genus Polypterus; species Polypterus bichir. The sequence goes on along the minus strand of JANRMT010062854.1, from coordinate 119,606,365 downwards.
CTTATAACATTTAGCATATAAAATTAAGCTTTAACCCAACAGAGAAATGAAAGACTTCTGAAGTATTTGTTAAATATTTTTGATACTTTTAGCTTTAGTTTCAGCCATCCCATAACAGATTCATTTAGCCAGTAAGTTTAAAATCCTCAAGTTCTTCATTGTATTTGATTTTAAATTTCATTAAAAAAAGGCTTTTAAAAAAATTAAATGGCCTCAAATATACAAGACGTCTTCTCTTTTTACCTGAGGTGCTGGATAGATGGCAAATTCCAGTTTACTTTTTTTCTCGTAATCGACAGACAGCCTCTCCATGAGCAGGGAAGCGAAGCCTGAGCCAGTACCTCCTCCCAAGCTGTGGAAAATCAGGAAGCCCTGTAGTCCTGTGCACTGATTAGCCTGAGGAGAATGAACGAGAAGTCAACAAGATTCTGGTCAGTATAAGGTGGAACAGGACTGTTACTGGTGTTTGTTGGCTCATTATGAAGATCATGCTCATTTCTCATTTACTAATATGCAGATGTATTAATATATTAAAAATAAAAATAAATATATTTTTGATTATGGCTTATAATATAGGATGTATTCAGAATCAATACATTACCTATATTATTCATTCATTGAATTAAGTTAAGATTTCAAATCTAGCAGAAATTCCTCACTAAAAGCTCAGTAGGACACTGTCTCCTTAAAGTCCATCCATCCATTATCTAACCTGCTATATCCTAACTACAGGGTCAGGGCCTTTAAGTGAAAGTAAATAATTCCTAAAAACAATTTAATTGATTGTCCTGAACTCAACTCATCTGTATCCATACAGATTTTAATTCTCTTTCCTTTCTGCTTATAAGTACTTGCTTCTCTCCTGGTGGTTAGTATGATACAATCCAAATGACAAAGTCTCATTTCAGATATATTTCCTACTTTTTGTGCCATCGGCTTTACTGTTTTTTTTTAATTAATGTCTCATTATAATAATATTAATTGTTTACTGTCTGATTGGGTCAAGGTATATTGTTCAGGGCACCTGTTGGGGGCGATTGCCGTATTTCCTCAGGTGTTAGTAGCTGAGAAGAGACATCTTCAGAAGAAAGCAGCGCAGTGAATGAGCACCTGCCTGATTGGCACAAGTGTACCTTAATCGCTTTGGTTTGCTTATGCCAAGCATAAGAGTTAAGTCTTAAGTTAAGTCTCTTAACTTAAAGCAGCTATCCACTTGCAGATAAGGCTGTACACGTGGGGCGCTATAAAGCAGCTATATTAAGGCAAAGTTCCATAACAATACACTTTTTGTGTTTGATAATTTATCATTTTTTTGCTTCAATTTATTACTAAACTTGACTCTTTAATGAACTACATGGGCTTATTTACTCCAGATGAGTCAAATAGTGTATTTAGGGGTCAATTTTTCTAATTATTCAACCTTTCAATGAAGAATTTTTGAAATTAGGAGCGACATGTTGAAAATCTTTCTCAAATTATCATTGTAGATTTAAGCCCCTCCTGCTTTAGAACACTCCACACATGCACATTATCATAATTAAGTAGCCTGTTACTTTCTTTTTAAGGTGTTTGGTGATGGCGTTGCAGTGAAGAGGGTGATATGCTACCAGGTAAAGATTATGAATATGTAAAATACGTATTTGTAAATAAACACTGGCTATCTTCAGTCTCCTTAAATGCCTTTTTCTCACCAGTTTTCGAATGCGGTCCAAGACAGATTCAATGATATCCTTGCCAATGGTGAAGTGCCCTCGGGCATAATTGTTGGCTGCATCCTCTTTTCCTGTGATAAGCTGTTCTGGATGGAAGAGATGCCGATAAGTCCCGGTACGTACCTCATCTGGAAGGAAAGCAAGTAAATGTGGGATCTGAGAAGCGGATGTGTATGAGCTATTAATAAAGGTAAAGAAGTATTCATTGCTCTTTCTGTCTTTGTGTGGGAGCACAATCATTGCTGACATTTTGCAAGACCTAGTTGGTTATAGATAAGTCCAAATGAAATTAGATTTCTGTAGCTGGTGACTGGACTTTGGGGTTATATCCATCCATCCATTTTCCAACCCGCTGAATCCGAACACAGGGTCACGGGGGTCTGCTGGAGCCAATCCCAGCCAACACAGGGCACAAGGCAGGAACCAATTCCGGGCAGGGTGCCAACCCACTGCAGGACACACACAAACACACCCACACACCAAGCACACACTAGGGCCAATTTAGAATCGCCAATTGGGGTTATATATTTATTTATATTTTCACCTGGACACTGGCTCCACCAATAGCTATAAATACAATAAAATAGTACATTTCAGACTCTCCATCTAATGCCAGAACAAAATTAAAAGCCTTAGCATGTGACAGATAATCACAGGAACTGTCAAAAGTTGCCAGATATATAGTATGTCCAATACAGGGTTCTGTCCTCATAGCCACAGTTCAATTTCTAAATAACAAACTAGAGAAAATGGCACTCACCAACAACAGTGGGCTCCAGATCCACAAAGATAGCTCTAGGATTAAATGTCCCAGTTCCAGTTTCCGAGAAGAAGGTGTCATGGGAATTTTCTCCAATGCCAGCACTTTTTTCACTGTCTAATCGGCCATCTGGTTGAATGCCATGTTCAAGGCAATATAATTCCCAGCAGGAATTGCCCATTTGAACTCCGGCTTGCCCAACATGGATGGAAATACATTCACGCTAGTAAAGATAACACACTTTATAATTTTTAAAACAAAGTTCAAAAATGAAAAATGGATTCTGCGGGTTAGATGAATACTTTCTTCAATGAAATAACTATTGTTTAGTGCTAATGAAGCTTAACATACTGTAAGACAGGCATAATACTTTAAAAAAGATAATACAAAATGTAAATGAACACATTCATAAGTAGGCATATTCACTCAACATTTTCAAACCTACTTACCCAGTTCAAAAGTTTGTAATGCAATAGTATTAACTTTTTTTAATTGTAAGGGGTTATAGATACCAACAAAAAAGACGTATTTGTATTCATCAGTATGTTATTAGTAGATTCTGAACTCTGGACTGCACAAAGCAGATGTAACTTTAATATATTGCATATAAGCAACTGATTTTGTGTGATTTAAAATTTTTGGAAGAAATAGTTAAACATTAGTAAAGCTCTTCATACTATCATGTATGGGGTCAAGCAGATCATGGTTAAAACTGATTAAGATTTTTTTCCCCAATGTTTTAGAATCATTTCAAATGTTCAATGAAAGATGTATAAGTTGTTAAAATCATTGTAAATTAAACTATATAATTAAAATTCAAGTATAGAGAGAACACATAATAAAACTAGCCCTTAAAAAAAAGAATTTATGAGCAAATTATGTCTTCTGACTGTCCACACTTTGCAGACGAATGTACCAACATTTCAACGCGTGATGTTCAAATTTAGAGTCATTTTGGTTGGAACAGATTGGATACCTTGAGCATTTTATATTGTGTGGTCAGTGGTTTGATTTGATGCCTCTGCTTGAGTGTGTAACAAATGGTAAAACCTCTGGAACTCAGGACCCTGTTGATCCTGAAAAAACCCTAAATTGATTACATTTTCTGCTTTTCTGTACACTGTATGTATTTTTTTTGTACTAATGGCTAATATTGTTGGTAGGTAGTGTGATTAAGGCTTTGGACCTAAAGCTTTAAACTGTGAGGCTTTGGTTCAGATCCTACTGACACCGTGTGATCATGAGGAAGTCACTTCACCTGCTTGTGCTCCAACTGCAAAAACAAAAGAAATTTAACTAATTGCATCTCAAAAGTTGCTTTGGATAAAGGAATCAGTGAAATAATAAGTAAAAATAATATTAGGTCAGTGGAGCGGCTTACTCTTGAACATGCTATACATTAGATCAATTTGTGCTTTTTTACTGGTTTTCCTATTGAGTAGGCTTTTATTAATGCCTACTGCAAAACACAATTTTACATCAAAGTGTATTCTTTTGAATTTAAACAGGAAATTAATAGGAATGATGTGAAATTTGAGCATATATTATTATCATTATTACTTGTTTACGAATTTCATTTGTTTACATTGTTCACTCAAGTACAGTATTTCTTTTCATGTTTTTTAGTCAGTTGTATGTAGTCCACCTTTAAAGTCCACTGATGTGAACATATATGCAAAGCAGTGCTTGAAGTTGATATATGTAAGTGGCGGTACCCTGTGTGCTGCACTGACGCATTAATGTGAAGAACATGGAGCACACGCTTTGAGCATTGTGGCACAGTTTTTGTGGCCTTCCCATTAGAAATTCAAGTTCCACTATCTAAGACTGACGATGGGGTCTTCCTTGGTGTTTGCAGCACTGTGATTGTAGAGTGAGAGGGTGGGAGTCTGTCCCACTTGCAGGTTTTGGTGCCGTGGCTGGAGGACAAAGGAGCGGAATGGATAACCAAGATGAGATCTGATACACATCCAATAATGCATGTAGTCAACAGCAAAAAAAATAGCACTGTCTCAACTTTTTTGCTTTATATCTTTCTTGACCTTCGCCAAACTTTCTCTTTTCTCTTTCATAGTGTGATCACGTCTCTTTTTTCCTGTTCAGGGCACTGTCCTGTCTTTATTTATCCATTCACCCTGTTGGTTAGTGGTGCAATTTGTAAGGCCCATTAATAGATTTTGCTTTGTCTTTCACTTCCATAAAGGAGATTCTCAGCACAGTGTACGGCATATAAGTTAGCATAATATTAATAAATATTGACAAAAAATGTGTTAGCTAATTTTTTTTTCTATAGCATCATCAAATTTCAAATAAATCCGTCAAAGCATTTTTGAGATTTTGGGGTATTTATTTTTTCTTTTGTGGAGGGTTTTTACCCCTAAAAATTGAACTATCAAAATGTGCTTTAGTAGCATACCATATGTACCATCCTTCCAAATTTTAGATTTTGAAATAAATATTAGTCTTTGTGTTGATAAGTGAGGGAGTCAACCTTTCATTTTTTATATATATATATATATATATATATATATATACACACATACATATAGATGATTGCTAGTCTGCCTTATTGTGTTTTATGGTCAGAACTATAGTTACTCTTCTGGTATTCCTCAACAAGCTATAAAAATGATTTTTTTTGATGTCTTAATAATTCTTCCAAATCTAGCACCACTCTCATATCCTTATTTTATTTTTATTCAAAAGGACCTCCAGCATACTTTACTATGTTCATTTTGTGTCCCATGTATTAATGGACCGAGTATCACAAACTGCCAAATTGGTTTTGCTATATCCAGTATTAGGCAATGCTGATATTTGCTGATATGTGTTACTGACAACACATTTGTCATATTAAACTCTATAAAACTTTGTTTCTGTGTAAAAGAAGCAAGTGACTAGAACAAATATTTGATTTTATGAATGAAATTAATGCTAGAAATACATCACATTCCCAGTAACTGCTGAGAGATAATGACACTTTATACTTGCATTTACAACATATAATTAAAATGGTATTAAAATTTAGTTTGGAGGTTGATTCATGCCAAAATTAAATGCAATCCAAAATGAAATACATCAAAAGGCAGCTGGTACTGTGGTTTTCCTTTTAGCTTCTGTATTTCCTAGGATATGAGTAAGATAAAATATCTAAAACACTAATAAGACACTAAATATATAAAATTATTAATCTGCTGATATGTCTGATGAACCTTCCACTGTAATTGATAAAACCCACAAATCCTTAACAATATCAGGTGGCTTCCAATCAATAATGGCTTTAACCTTAGCTTCACCAATCTTTAAGCTATAATGCATTATTACACATCCCAGAAAAATCACGATTTATTAGACTCCCATTTCTCAATTTAGCATGAAAGACGTTTATATGCAGATGAGTAAGGAGCTCACAGGCATGTTTGACATGTGTCTCCATATCTAGGGAAAAATTTACAATATGTTCAGTACAAAAATTACCCATAAAATCAATTTTATGAATGACTAGCTGTCACCCACAACTCCACCTATGTATGAGTAAAACAGAATAAACTTTAAAAATCAATAAAAAAAAAAATGAATTTCTATCGAGAAGAATTTATATTGATAGCTTTTGTATACAAGGGCCTCTTAATATACAATATTTTTGGTTTTGCTATCAGGGGCAAGGACATATAGATTTCTTGGGGAACTAACCTGGGAGAAGGCGACATAAAGCTGACCTTGAGTGTCTGTCCCTGGACCTTGTTAATTGATATTGCAAAGCAAACCTTCACTGGGAACTGTAATCTCTTGAATTGAATAGACATGTCTGTCGCGATTAGAGGAAGGAATTAAAACCCTCACGCTGAGGCCACATCAGACCGACTCGAATGGAGGCTGGCGCAGAAGTAAGGAGGGTTCTGCCTGCTTTCCTCGGCCCGCAGCCTCTCTCTCGGATTCGCGCAAATAAATGCTATGATACTTTAGATAATGAGAGAAGTCTCAAAATCTTCAAGCATATAGAAAAAAAAATGATCTAAATCCGATAAGTAGTTCTCTTGTGAAAGCGGACAGACAGACAGATTGATGTTGGATTATATATATATATATATATATATATATATATATAAATTCTGCTGGTTTGTTGGCCAAATCATGTCATTACAAGATGTCCAGTTTGTGTTATTAAAGATTTTTTGCACTCATCGCCTTCCCTGATCCCTGCAAGACTGTGTGCACCACAGATGTCTAATATAGAGAAGATGATTGATCTTTTAATTTAGTTTATCAGCCCTTAATGGACTATTAAGAGGGTGAATAAACCCATTTGCTAAGTTTTGTTCTTATATAATTTTCCATTGATTTTTCATTCAAGATATCATAATTCACAAGCTTTGCCTTTGGGAAGTGGAGTACTAAATATTATCACATTGCAACACAATATGCTTTTTTTAATCTTAGACTTGTGTGATGGCATGTCTGGTACTTTTTCATTGTTCTTATATGTTTATGTGGAAAGCATAGTTTTATTCTGTTCTTGGATTGAAAGGTGTTACAGTTAGCAAGTGAGATGCAAATAGATATTTATCTTCAAGGTACTCATTACAGCAGAAGACATTGCAATCAAGACCCTCTCCTAAATCCAGTTTCCAAGAGCCCACATTCATTACCAACCTAACCATTAAACCGCACCATCAGTAAACCCACAGAACTAAATGTGAATGCCATGCTGCCATGCCCATAGAGAAATGGGTCGTGAGTGCCATGTGTACATTCTCTACAAAAAAATACCCTGAGTTTGGAACATGCCTGTGATTATTTTTTGTATACATATTCATGCCATGAAATCAAGAAAAGTCAGGTTGAAAAATAATATTAATTAGATCAGAATTGGAATGGGTTTAAATTGACACCAAGCATAATATACGTGCTAAGTTGTCCTATAGATAATGAGCTTTAAAATGGGTGTCTTATTATATCATAACACAAATTAATTCCCCGTTTCCTCAGACTGATTTTTTCAAGTACAGGATTCATAAGGAGCACCCCACAGCTAGCAAACGACAGAATCCACCCTAATGAGATGTCAGTTTATCAGGAAGATCAATCATAAAACCTGAAAAGGCTGAATGAGTTGAACCTTTAAGTCCAGTAGATCGCAGTGGTGGTAAGTTTAAAATAAACTCTGCAACAACAACACGGGGGATACCTGTGGAAATTTGTTAAGGGCAGATTGGAAAGTTTTTCTTCATGTAAAGAACCATAGACACATGGAATAAATTACCAAGTAGTGTGGTGGAGATCAAGACTTTAGGGAACTTCATATTTCAACTTGATGTTATTTTGAACAATCATGGTGATTAGGATGGACAATTAAGTTGGGCTGAATGGCCTGTTGTTGTCACTGTTTTCCTAAAGCTGTGACACATTAACACAATCAAAGTATGCTATTGTGTCATAAATTTATTTTGGGAAATGTGCATAAAATGCAAAATAACCGTGGATTTAAGTGTTAATGTTGTGAAGCCAAATGTTCACTTACTTCATTTGGTGTTATTAATTTATTATTGGTTAACAGCGGTCAAGCGTGTGGAAATTAACACTTGATTCTGATGCCAAGGATATTTTTTACTTTTTAAAGATTAATATATACCTCTAAATCAGAATTTCACAAACACTGTCAATTGTTGTTTTGGACTGCCATAGATCTAATCTGTTTAATAAGGGAAATTAAATCTATATATGAATTTCTTACATGCCATGATAGTGAACCTTTTATAGAGGAGTGCTGTGTTAATAAATACATTAGTGCAGGCCATCGCTACTATAGGTGCTAATGGGAATGAAGAAGGTGAGTGTGTCCCCATCTTCCATGATAAATGGTGAAAACCCATGAATTTCCTAGGTGCTTCTTGATGTTTTTCCTTAAGCGGATATGTAAACCAAAAATTGTTTCATTGTCAACATAAAATAGGCAATTTCCAGTGGGACTTTTTTTCTGCCTGTGACTATTAACTTGGATTAAGCAGGTTTGAGAATATTGCTCTGCTACTTTTCAAAATATTTCTAAAATAATTAAAAGTGCTAATAAACACATACCATTTTCTAAAATTGACTCCTGTCAACCACAAATTAAAAGGCCCGATGAAAAAGCGCCCCCACCAAATTCTTACAGCACTGTTTGAATTCACAAAGGCCTTGCTGCAACAACAAAAGTATCTTTTGTTAAAAAATAAAACACAATTTTGTGTTGCTAAAAATCTAGTCTATATAGACCATGGGTTTTTATAATGATGTTAAGAAATATAGCATATTTATATATATATATTTTGTAATGTAAAAATCATATTTACTTAGTGCTTTTTAAAATAGACATTCATTTCCAGATCATTTTAAAATAAACATTAAGTACAGATAAATTCTTACTTTACTCCGTCACACTAGGACTGGGCTGAGGTCTAGGCTGCCAAGGAGTTTTCTACAGTTTCTTGGAGCATACCACTGATCAAGGGGTAAACAATACTGTTGTTCTTTTGAGGGAAAAATAATTAAAATTAAAAGAAGTGTATTTCTGTATGCATTAATCACCCCACCCCTCTTATTTCTCTATAATGGCACAGTCCATACATGATGTTTCTGGCCATACAGCAATAACCAAAGAGTTATTGCAGTGCAAAACTACAGTGGGACTGCAAAACACCAGGGTTATCCTCATGACATTTAAAGATCAACTTCTAGAGCATAGCTGTCCTGTCTGTAGTTTTTTTCAGAATGAGGTTTTGACTGCAATTTCTCATTCCAGACAGCTGAAATCAAATCCACTAGTCAATGGTCATAATATATGCATGCTAATGGAATGTGAACATTTTAAAAAATGCTGTATTCGGGTTTCAACTAGCCTCCCAATCCGAATCCTTAGATATCCACTGTCAGGAGATGAGCTGTAAAGAAAGGCCCGGAAAGCCCTTTGGTAAGTAGGTGCATACACATAGCAGTCATTTAGGAAGTGAACTTTTGTCAGCGTTACACTTTTTAGCCTTGTAAGTTAGCCTTGTAACGTAATGAGCAGTGCACTTCCTGTATACAGTGGGCTTCATTAACGTCTCACAGCACATGGACTCATTCTTGACCTCAGTAAGAACTTGGAGCCCAGATTTTAAAAAAGACAGTAATATTAAATCAAATTTTATATGTCACATACAATTATCCGCATGGCAAAATATATATTTTGAAATGCTTAGTTGCGAAACTCCAAAAGTATATAAAAGACAATAGCAAAAAAAATGTGCAATGACTGCATAAATAAATTGTTACATTTAAGTGAATTAATAAAAGGACATGTCCTCATTTACGCTGTGGATGGACTAAATTTTGTTTATTCTCTCATCCTTTTTTTGTCGCTTGTGAATATTATCACAATTACAGTTTAATGAATTGCATCTCAGCCTTGGGATTGCAACCTAGTAAAAGTGGGGTAACCAAATGTCCTGACACTAGAGGTGCTAGGTGACGTGCAAATTTGCTCAGTGGCACCAGTTCCTGGTTTTTGTGTGAATTCTATTTAAAATCATTAAAATATGCATTTTAGATGTTTAGGTATTTTAAAAGATAAAAACAATAAAGTGACAAATAGACAGTAAAAAGAACCAAGAGTGTATTGAGGAAGTGCCCACCCCCATTCCCCTGACCTGCTCTTTTCATACAAACTTTAAACGTAGTTTCAGGAATTATATTGTGTATGCCTGAAGGAGGATGTGTTTGTTTGATGTTATTTATGTTTCAAATGTTTTTTTAACGTTATTTAGGTTCCAAAGTAAAAGAAAGGGAGGCTAGATTTTTTGGAGTATTTTCTTTGTAAATTTAATATTGAAGAGCTCACACTGCTTTTCTCTCATGATTGTTGTCATTCTGTGTGCAGCTCAGGCATGTTACTGTAACCATTCGTAGGATTTATTTGTAGGCTTTACAGGAAAGTAACAAGTAGATAGGCTTTATTCCTTTTCTGTTTGTTTAGAAATGAAATCACTGTATAACAAAAAAAAAAAACTAAAGTTGGGAACTCCTAGTCTAATGCGAGGATTCATCAATTTACTTACTCATACGATGGGTGGGTGTTTTAGTTTACACAAGTGTATCGAAACATAATGGAAATTATCCAAAGCTCAGTTTCACTCTGTTGTGGTGGCTATATAGTTGGAGGAAATGCACTGCTTCCTTTCATAAAGTTGTGTTTTACTGTTTAAATGTAATCCTTGCATTTGCCAAATTAATTATTAGAAAGCTACAGGTTATTTTCACAGCTTTCTCCTACTGATTTGACTTTGATCTCAATACAGCATGCTAGCCTGTTTTGAAGTTTCCTAGCAACGGGATAGCTATAGAAGTCATGCTTATGCTCACTAGAGGCCATTGTTTGTAGAGCACCCAGGGCATATGAGCATGCTTAAGGAGAAGTCCTTCTTGTTACCTTGTAATAGAAGTTATTTTCAACAAGCATTTCAGTGGCAGATCAGGTAAACTATGGATTCAAGCCAAGAATTACAACAAGAAATATGTGCTGTCAGCAATAAGGAGTGGAATAGAGATGCTGATATCAGTGATAATGTGAAAATAATTCAGGAACTGCAAAATGTGATCTGCTTCCTCAATGTAGAGGTGTGGAGGAGAGATGCAGAGATAAGCCAAAATTTGAAGAAGAACAGAGAGTTAGAGGAGGAAATTTGCTTTCTCAATGTGGAGGTATGCAAGAGAGATACTGAGATCCTTCAGAATCACAATGCAAGTCCAAATGTTAATAATTGGCTCCTGAAGGAGCAGGATCATGGAGGAGACAATAAAAAAACTGATAGTATGAAAATGAATTTGGAAGATATGCATGTTTTCAATGGCCTGAAATTGAGACAACAAGATCTTCAGGTTGGTGATCATATAACAGTCATCCCACAGTTCCCACCTGGTATTGCCGCTGACAATGACTTGAACTGGAGACGAAATGCTGAGCAACTGCGCAACATGGAGATAGTCCAAGAGCTTCAAGAGAAAAATCGTATTCTTACTAAGCGAGAGGAGAGAAGAGATGCAGAAATTGTCAGTAAAGCACAGATGATCCAAAAGATGCAGGAAGAAATTTATTTTCTGCGAGAGCATCTATGGAGAAGAGACTTTGAAATTAGTAACACAATAAGGCTGATTCAGGAAATGCAGGAAGATATTCACTTTCTCAGAGCACACGTATTGGAGAGCTGAAGAAGGAACGTAATAGCGGCACATTACAGATGTAAAACGAGTAAGGAGAGTAAAAGGGTGAGTAAGGCTCAGTAGCATATTTATTGGAAAGCACACCTCACTTATCATACGAGTGCTTTTGTTTGTTTTGAGATCTGAATTCTGTCCTTAAAACAAATCATTTACTTCAAGTAGCTTCTTTTTTTCTTAAACTTCTTCCTTTCTTGCATGTAACTAGGAATTCTTGGAGAGGCCTGCAGCTTTGTATTGATTTGCAAAGAATCCCTGAGCTTCATATTTTAGGTTGATGATTTCTGCTTGCACGTGAGTAGATGTGACTTTACATGCTAAAGTGGTGGTAGTAGGGTGTGGAACCATGTTAGCCATTATGGATACAATGAGAAGTCACCTTTTATTGGCTAACTAAAAAGATTACAGTATGCCATCTTTTAAGGCATCTTAGGCCCCTTCTTCAGGCAAGATGTTGGAAATGAGCTGTCTGACTACCATCTTTAAGAGAAAGGGTAGTTTTAAAATAAAATACATTTTCTGTGGTTTAGCCTTTGGTATCATATTTAAATGTGGCAAACCTTCATCTAAATGTTGGCATCACCTTCATCCCGATGTATTGTTCTCCTCCTTTTGCTCTTCATTCCAACAGTCACTTTTGTCAGCCTGCGGTTGGTCTCAATTTATTAACCTTTCCCCCTCTCTCTGTCTCTGTCACAGAGGATGGTGATTTAGCCATGAATATCTTAATGGCATCATGAGTACAATCTCTATCTCTCACTTGCAGAATCTGCAACTATTATGATTTCTTTTTCTTAAAGTACATTTGGTGAAGGTCTGTTATCTACTCTGACTGTCCAAACCTGTTACAAGTTTTCTAAATTATCCATTCATTTTTATAACTACAGTGCCCTCCACTAATATTGGCACCCTTGGTAAATTAAAGCAAACTGTCCTGCAAAAAATGTCTTTATTGTTCAAAAGTCTGACCTTTAATTAAAGTTAAAAAATTGAAAGGAAAATAGATAAAAAAAAATTTTCTCCAATATACTCTGTGTGCCATACTTCGTTTAATATTTTGTGCAGCTACCTCAGTTGCTAAGATAATAATTCTGAGTCTTCTCCTAAGAAGATTGGTGAATGCATAGCAAGGGAACTGGCACCTTTCCTCCATACAGAATCCTTCTGTAGACCCTTCAGATTTTGTGATCCAGACTTTTAAACTCTCCTCTTCAGCCTATCCCAGATGTTTTTTAATGAGATGTAGGTCAGGAGACTGAGATGGCCATGACAAAACCTTAATTTAGTGGTCACTGAACCATTTTTGTGATGATTTTGACTTGTGCTTTGGATCATTGTCCTGCTTGAATTCTAACCACTGCCATTTCCTGTGGGAGGGTGTCAGGTTTTAATGTAGTATCTGCTGATGCTCAAACTGTAGTTTAATTATAGATATTGTTTATGTTGGTCTACCTTAGCCTCACCGAAAATTCATGCTCTGTTAAGCCTTCTTGATTAAGCCAGAAACTTTTAAGGTTGAGAACCACCACTATGGAAGCCCTACAAGTGTATAGGGAGACACATTTATGATATCATGTACTCGAACAAGTTGTCCCAGGCCTTTGGCACAAAAGAAAGCTCAGCAAGATCTACAAACATACTTCACAGTGGGAATGAGGTACTTTTCTGCATGGCTGTATGTTAAACCCACCTTTTGTATTTGTTGATTAAGAGGTCTATTTTTGTCTCATCTGACCATAGAACTTGATCCCATTGAAAGTTCCAGTAAAATTGGTCAAACTGTAGGTGCTCGAGTTTCTTGTAAATTCTGTTGTAAATGAGTTACCTGTAACTCTCCAGTTGTGACCCTTGGAGATTCTTTGGCCACTTGAACCATCCTCCTCACTGTGTTTGGGGAAAAAATGGGCATACATCCTCCTCCAGGCCAATTTTTAACATATCCAGTTGCTTTAAACTTACTAAGTATTGCCCTGACAGTGGAGATGTGAATTTTCAACATTTAGCAATATTCCTCTAGCCAGTCTTTTGTGCACATCATTTTGCATTCTCCTGTTTCACTGGGGTATACATATGAAGTCAAGCTGACCCCTTAAGTGTTCCTGTTCACTCAAAAGAACTTAAAAATGTGAAAATAAATGGAAAAATAATGGAGCATACTTGAGTTACATTTTACTCCTAGCACTCTCCATGTAATTGTGGCAGACATATATTTGAGAATAAGAAAAAATCAACTTAAAACTTAAATGCTGTGAAAAAATGTAAAACGTAGCCAGTTAAATCTCTTCATGCATTGTCCTTTTATATTAGATCTCTTTTTTCCCACCAGGGCCACTGAGGGACTGGAGCCAATTTTGGAATTATTTCACTTTCAGTGGAAAGGCAGACTGTTTCCTCATGTTATTGAAGTCCTTCCAATGCACACATAATCCTAAGGACTAAGAGACTGCAAAACTGTTTTAGTACTGGACTACTTTGTCTCTAATTATTTAATCTTGTCAGATTCCAGTTTCAAGTGGATGGGCCTGAGAGTAAAGACGACAATATTGCATGGTCAATGAAATAAAAGAGTTGGGTTTCTTTTAAATGTATTTGTGGCTTCTCATGTTTCTATAGGTGTATTAATTATAATGACGTGATCACTGAGAAATAAATTTAACATTTGTCAAGGTGAATACATGCAGCTACTGGGATTTATCAAATATCTCATTTAAGAATCCCACAGAGTGTTGAGATCTCAATCCTTTTTGTTACTTGCCTTGCTTCTTAATGTCATCCTTGGTTTTCCTTGTACTCTGCTCATTCTATCGTATCTGTTGAGAAACTCGGACTCGGAAGTATTAATATTTCATCAGTATTCCACAATATAGATTTTCAATTACATGACTAGATCTGTGGTAACTCAAATTGTTCTTTCAAGAAATGTTTACTCTGAATGTATGTAAAGAATGTAATGGAAAAACCTCATGGGAAGATCAAATCCGACTCTAAAAAGCTTCAGAGGTGTGCAGTAACGTGCATATGATTACAATTTTTCAGACCCCAGTCTCCTATTAATTTTTGATCTTATATTGTTTCTGCATCTATGCATAGATGGAGTGGTGGACTGGAGGCAGAAGTGGCTAAGTGCTGCTGGGACAATTCAGGGTGCCTTCAACATGGAGTTTTAATGTACAACTGCCGTTTTATCTACAGGATTTACCAGATCAGAAAAAAGACAATGTGGCATGATTATGGGCAGTCTGTTGTTTGTAACTCCAATGGCCCAGGTGGCTTCATTCAAGCTTTTTTGCAACCAAAGTTGACATTATTTGTGCTTAGAATTTGTTCTCTTATAACTATTCCTGATGCTAAAATGTTAATGAGTCTATTTAAGTGTACTGTTAGCCAGTCCATTAACATTCTGTAAGGTTTCAGTCCTTTTTCAGTGTTTAGCTGAATTCATCCTTTTCTTGCAGAACATCCCATCATTAGAGTCTTAAAACATTTGAAAGCACCCCATATTTAATGGTTCTCAGGATGTTTGTACAATTTGTTTCACATTACTTGAAAGGTATCTCTTAAATAGATCATTAACAGGGTCGGCTGTTCTTTTACTGCAGTCCCTTGTCGGGTATTGTGGAAGTTGTTATTATCAGTAGTTCCAATTTTTCTTAGTTTACCAGATGTTGCATTGGATTCTACAGTTTTTCCTAGCTTACATATCTTAATTATGATTCTAAAACAGAAATAGAGCAAGAAAAAGTTGGGAGATGAAGACCTTCTCTGAGTTGAAAAGGTCTTGCCTCCAGTCAGACATTTACTCTTACTTTCTTCCCATGCTGTTGCATTTTCTGGTTGTGAAGTGCCCTTAGGCTCCATACTGAGGTTCATTTCCAGCAATGCACTGATATCGCTTCTAGGGTTGGAGTCCACTGCATTACTGAACTTTTTAAGACTAGACCGATTCCTTGCTCCAGGACAACTTCCTAGTATAAGGTTCAACTCCTAATATACAGTATTATGGGGCTGCCACCTACATTGAATGATTGTTTAGAAAATATTTAATTCTCAGTTTAAAATGTGTCATGTGGGGCTGTTTGAGTGTGCATCTGCAAAAGAAAACCGGATTCAATACTGAACTGTTCAATCTGCCTTTTCCTTTCCCTTATTGGTGTGCAGTAAGTGGGTGATAACAATTGTATGATGCTGGTAATCCTGTTTGGTACGGGTACATCTTGAAGCTTTTTATATACTGTAGTATACTAGGGCGCTCTGCCTCCTGGGTTTGGTTTACTTGATATACAATTTAAAGAGATTGTTATTTTCATGGGAATTGTTACACATGCATTATTTTCACTTTTACTTTAAAACTTACTAAACAATATTTGGAATTAACTTTTCTTCAAGATCGCATTGAATTACATCATGACAACGCAACGTATAACTGCCTGTGAGTGAATATCGTTTCTAATAATTAAAATGACTTTCTTGAATGTTTGTCCGTGCAATATAGAACGTATAAAACTATTGTCCTGATAAAATTTATAAGAGCTGAGAGTGCAGGAAGTGTGTCTGCCAAAAGCATTCACATGACTGAGGTTAGATAACTGGTCTTATTTGAAAATAGTTGTAAGTAGGGTGTGTCTTGAAAGAAACAACGTTTTTGGAATCTTTTAATTCTCGCTGGCAACACAAATTAGACGATCTACAAGTCTCCGACTTAAAGTTTAAATCCAAACAATATATTCAACCTCTTTTTGCTGTTCTTGCGGATAACACCTCTTCATTGGGAAGAAACAATTAAAAAATGTTGGCATGGTACACATGCAGAATAGGTTAAAGATAATGGAAGTATGAAAATTCCATTATCTTTAACCTATTCTGCATGTGTACCATGCCAACATTTTTTAATTCTTTACAACGTTCTACTTTGTCATCTACTCTTGAATCTTTTTATATAGTATGTAGCAATAAATACCATTTCAGACTTCAGGAGACTTAGTCTTCAGTTGTAAATTCTTTGATGTAACTAGTTAGGAGAACAAATCCCAAAGAATTTACAACTGAAGACTAAGTCTCCTGAAGTCTGAAATGGTATTTATTGCTACATACTATATAAATAACTATACTATATAAATTATACTATATATATTTTTGTTTTCTTCTCATAAGCACCGGTTGGAGAGAAGTAAAAATATAAAAGGAATAAACTCGCTGCTCACTCTTCAGCTTGGCGCCTCTAATGATGCTGTTCTAGAACCCTCATGTGACAGGACAGGTAAAATATACCAATTTAACAAATGCCAACAGAACAGGGGGCACTTTTAAGCCTGAAATAAAGTACTCAAAGAAACCTGGGTATATCACAAATAATTGATTTTTATTAAGCCAAATAAGCAAGCAATACATAGGGGACATTAAGAGACAATACAAGCAATACATAGGGGACATTAAGAGACAATACAATTAAAAGGCAAATTCGAATTCCAGTTTCTGACAGTATGTG
This sequence comes from Polypterus bichir lapradei, assembly GCA_026402145.1. Lineage (NCBI taxonomy): Eukaryota > Metazoa > Chordata > Cladistia > Polypteriformes > Polypteridae > Polypterus > Polypterus bichir. Next base: position 119,589,174 of record JANRMT010062854.1, on the reverse strand, counting down.
TTTTAAAATAATGTCGGCAACACTTTCTTCTCATGTCCCCTTCTATCTCCTTAAAATAATTTGACCAGGCAGGCCAATCAAGCCTTTGCCTCAACTCACCTTAGGGTTGCCTCTAGAACAAAATGGGAGTCTGTAATAGCTGCTGAAACTGTTGCACCCCTTGGCCTACTTCCCGATAGTCCTCCATTCAGTGCCACCTTAACAATCTTTTTAATCTTTTTACCAGGTATTACTTAAGCAAAAGGAGATTCTACATTAGAACTTTAGGTTTCAATAATGAAGAAAATAAAGGTATTGGGTGAAACACATTGTTTACAGAATGAACAGGAGCAAGGAATGGATGGAGACACTGAAAAATTCAAATACATAATTCTTATTGACACATTTAAAGATTTTTTAAGTAAACACGCTTTTCAAGAGTGGCAGAAGAAAATCATGAATACTAACAAGGATCACCTCCTCAAATCCTTTACCTTTTGTTTTCTAATGTATAGTGGTACCCATTTCAATGGGCAACTATGCATTTCTCATTGTAAACCTCAAGAGGTCATTACCAATGTGGAGTTTGGATGCAGAACAGATTCTTGGTACTTTTGGTTTGCTTTTTATGCTGCTAGAATATATCAATTTCCATTCATATGGTTACCACTTTACATTAGGTAACCATTTAAAGAGCATTGATTTATTCTAAACTTACTTATTCCTTAATGAAATTTCACTGTTCCTCTCGTTCAGTAGTAGACATTGCAATCACAATAATTCACAGTTGAGGATGGATCATCTTGACATCAGAGACTGAATGTGTAGGGTGGATAAAAATTTTGAAAAATTGATGGAAGGCTAGCTAGTTTTATGTAATCATTGTCTTAAAAATATGAGATGACATTATATAATTATAAAAAATTACATTTTGACACCCTTTTTATATCTTTACCTTGGTGCACAGTGAAAACCTCCAATAAAAAGCAATCCAGCACCAGATATCTTTAACCATGTGTAGTTTCCTGCGTGGAAGTTGACAGACCTGGACTTTCAGTTTAGATGGCAATTTACCTATACTGCCAAAGATGAAAACTTCAAGATTTGAAAAGAGGTAGGTTTGCATGATGCTTACTTTTCTTTCTGTTTAAGTGAAGCAAGATTAGATAAAATGCTCAAATTATTTCCTTACCTACTACGTTTTCTAATTCACATAAGAATTTACATAGGACCTACACTGGCCTCATCATTTGAAGTACACTCAGAAGCTTGTTGGAATGATGTATTACTTGTACATTCTTGTTTGTACAGCTTTGTCACTGTACATTAAATTAGGAATCTTAAAAATGTTTTTTACTTACCAGTAGCACTTTACAATCAACCTTTAATATGGTTTTAGGTTTACATTGTTGAATGTGCACTACATTTTTTGTTTTTAGTTACCATAAACACATTATGAAGCATATAATATTGATTTCTGGTTTGAAATGTGAAGGCAGTGACTGAATATGTGAAGGACAATAATAGCAAAGTAAGATAATGGAACTTCACTGATTGAATTGGAGGCAGTTTTGATTCTGCATTGGTTGAACGGAACAGTTGGGATTCCCATGTCTTTCTCAGAATGGACTCAGAGATACCAGTAATCATTCAAAAGGTGAGAAGAGGATTATGGGTATTTCCAGTATTCATTCCAAGGTACTTTCATAGAATGTATGACTTTACGAAGGAGTGGGTTGAAATATGATAGCACGTTGATGAGGAATATGTATTTTTTAATAGAAGATGATCTTATGCTTCATTGATCACATTTATGTTAATTAAAGATTTACTATTGCAACTATTTAAAGCATCTTTTCTTTATTATTTCAATTTAATGTGCTAACTCAAGAGTTTCCAAGTTTAGTCCTGGACCCCTTTGTTGTTGCAGCTTTTCATGCCAACCAATGTCTTCTTTTAATTGGACTTTTCCATTAATTAAGGTACCTCCAGTTTCAATGTCTTTCAAATTGTTGTTTTCTTGTTTTATATGCCGTTATGTCTGTTTGTCGGGGATGAATTAATTCTTTTTTATCTTGGTTAATACTGTATTTTGTTCTTTTTTATCATTAATTTTATGTAAAACATTATTTACTAATAAGCACACAAGTGGCCATCTCTGACTTTGAAGTAGCTTCTACCCTTTAGCTTTCCATGTCATTTAATTGTCCTTGTTTTGATACAATTAAGAGAAAGAAAATGATAACATAATTTTACTCCCATAAGTGGAAAACTCCTACCTACTGCACTTTTCTGAATGCAAACTAAAACAAGGAAAAAAGGTCAGCTAATTAAACAATGAGATTAGTTTAAAGTAACAGTGTGCTTGACTGATTAGAAAAATGGTTGGAACAAAAAACTTGCAGCCACAATGAGGGCCAGGACTGACATTGTAATCCTTGTGCTAAGTTACAAGAGCTTTGTACTTTTTTTTTTTTTTTTTTTTTGTGCAAAATAAAGTTGTTTTATGTCATCAAATGTTGGCATCATGTATATAAACAAAATTAGTAAGCTGATAAGTTTTGGAAGTTTGAGTTTTGGAAATCCTACCTCAGGTAATGTATCTCCAGAATGTATAAAAGGAATGTTAGAAGTTTTCTGTAATTTTTTTTTTTTACCTATATTATGTATTCATTTTTTCCTCTTTTAAACTTTTTTTACCTAGATGTTTTGATAGGTCATAAAGTTAATTTTTAAATGTGGTTTCAAATAACAATACTTGTGACAGATTTCTGGCAGGATGCCCACAAGAGAGGCCAGATGATTAAATTTTTGATCAAGTGGTCTCCTCTCTTTTGAAAACTGAACTTAACTACATTTCCAAGCGGGACATACTCTGGCAAAGCGCAGAATCCGTGTCCCTCCACCCCCACAATAATGGAGATAGGGGCCCCTTCTTGAAAAAATGTAACATTCTCATATTTAGCATTTAACATTTTTTGATGCTGTTGTTGACATAAAAAAGTTCTTGTCTGAACTACATTCACACGGTAACTTAAAGTGACTCTACCCTGATTTTCTCTGTCCTGATTTTTGTCCCGTCTTTTTTTTTTTACTACTGCTAAGATAAAGTTTTGCGACTCATCCAAATCTGTCTATCTCTAAATGTACACTACATGCACAAAACTAATCAGACAGACAGATGCAAACTAAAAGATGCTGGTTGCGGCTCTGCTTCACGTCATTTCAGTGCAGGACATGTGAGATTTAATCAGCTCAAGATAGCAAGGCAGAGAATCAAGAAACAAAAACGTCACAGCCTGTTTGAGCACATTTATCCATACTGGTGTCCTGAAACAAGTGGCCACAAGGATAGGAGGCAGGACTAGTGATAGCAATGTGAATGATTTGGATGCAAAACATTTGTTATGAGAACAGGGAAATCCTTTCTGAAATGTTTGGATTCTGTGATAGTTTTTGCTAATCATTCTTCTTTAGTTCTTTGTCACCAATGAGTGAAAAAAATGAGAAATGAGCTGTAGTGTGAATGCAGCCTGTTTTTGGTTTCAAATGTCAAATGTAAGAATGGTGCAGTTGCTTGGTGGCAATTATGAAAAGGAATAACAATTAGAAACAAAAATGACAATAATAATTGAACAGATTAAATAGACCAAATCAGATCACTTCAAACTAGATGGTAACTATTAATCCTAAAAACAACTGCAGAGAAAATACATAGAAAAAACCCTAAACACAGTCAACCCAGCCTTGTACTAGAAGATCCTAAGAAATCCTTGACAATTTCCTTAATTTTTTTCCACAACAGTAACTAGAAAAATATTACATGGGTGATTGTATGCATTTCAAATTTGAAGTCAGAAACAATCAGAGTCTAAAGTTAACCTGCACTCTGGCTGGCCAATTTGTTGCAGTTCACAGGAAAACTACTATGGCATTCACATATAGCAATGACTTATCTTGAACCTCCAATGTTATTATTTCACACTTGCCTCGATGCTCGATTCACCTGATATACAGTACAACAATCTGCTCCCTTTATGACACTGTTACCATTTGCCAATTCCCTCTTCCATTGATGGTTTTAAGCATAAATATTACCTTTGGTAGTTTTGCAATGGCTGGTTCTGCCAGTTGCTTGATTCAAGCAGTGCTCATTTATGTTCTTTTTCTTATCACCTCGTTGTCTACTAGCTTACTTATGCAGGTTTTCTCGATGTGTTATGATGCAACACACCAGGTTTTCAGTGTTTCATTTAGGCTAAAAATGAATAAAATATTTTTTTCTCTTTCCAAAACTTAAAGCTATTTTTTATGTGGCTGGCTTTGTGGAAGTCTGGTTAGGGGGCCCTTTGGGTCTGGAGGCCGACTCTGCTATGCCAATGCATGTACAGGTTTTGCCTAGAGATATCAGGAAGGAGAAACGTGCTACTACACATTAAGGGCATTCATTAGTCATAGACAAAATATGTGCTTCTGGTCCTTCTGAAACATCTATTTTCAATGAACAAGTAACTTTCAGCCCTGATTTTGGATGTAATTTCTTGAAACAGCAGACAACTATCAATACTGATTTCAGGTGTAATTTCAAGCAGCAGCTTATTAATAATATAATTCTGAGATTTACCTTATCCTTGTTTTAATATTCTTTTTCCTCACATGTGCTGTGCACGGAGTCAATACCTGCCTCTTCATAATCCCTCTCCAGGGCTGCCAGGTCATCCCTGGCCTCTGAAAACTCACCTTCTTCCATGCCTTCCCCTACGTACCAGTGCACGAATGCTCGTTTTGCATACATCAGGTCAAACTTGTGGTCTAGTCGGGCCCAAGCCTCTGCAATTGCAGTAGTGTTGCTTAGCATGCAGACAGCACGCTGCACCTTGGCCTGGTCACTGCCAGGCACCACGGTAGGTGGCTGGTGATTGACACCCACCTGGAAAGCAAAACAAAACAACAAAAACATAAAATGTTTGCTTGAAAGATATTTTGTAGTATTCTGCTTTGTAGCTACCACCTTACAAAGACCACTTGGCCACAGCTTCATTTTTACTTGATCTAGTTAAGACAGTTCAGCTTATCTGAAGTTAATTATACACTGTAATTGGTTATATTCCATGTATCACTGATCATTAAACATAAATAAATGTGGAAGTATAAATCAATCTGAAGATCATGTTTAATCCACTGATATTTTACTGTATTTCAGAATAACTGCAATCTTTTCTTTACAAATTATTTCAGAATAACTTCAATCTTTTCTTTACAAATTAGGCCATCTACAATTTAGCTGTCCACATCAAATGTTAATGGATTTCTCCAGGCTTACCTTGAATCCAGTGGGACACCAGTCTACAAACTGGATAGCCCTCTTGGTCTTGATTGCAGCAATGGCAGCATTCACATCCTTAGGCACTACATCACCACGGTACAGTAAGCAGCAGGCCATGTACTTGCCGTGACGAGGGTCACACTTTACCATCTGATTGGTTGGCTCAAAGCAGGAGCATGTGATTTCAGCTACTGAAGGCTGCTCATGATAAGCCTTTTCTGCAGATATAACTGGGGAATAAGACACTAAGGGAAAGTGGATACGGGGATATGGAACCAAGTTGGTTTGAAACTCTGTCAGATCCACATTCAAGGCACCGTCAAAACGTAAGGAAGCAGTAATAGAAGATACGATTTGGCCAATGAGCCGATTGAGATTGGTATAAGTGGGACGCTCAATGTCCAGGTTTCTCCTGCATATGTCATAAATAGCCTCATTATCAACCATAAAGGCGCAATCTGAGTGCTCCAAGGTGGAATGTGTGGTCAAAACTGTGTTGTAGGGCTCCACCACGGCTGTAGAGACCTGTTCAAATAGAATCTGCCATATTAAGGAGCATGTATACACAAACTTAATTCATAATATATTCTCTTTAAATATTTGAGAAAATCTTGCCTTGGGGAAGAACTTAATGAAAACAGGAGTGGAAAGTGAAATTAATTCATACTTACTAGGAAATTGTCATTGATATTAAAGTGAAGGTCATTTTTAATGGATTCCTTGGTGTTACACACAGTGATGATGCTTAATTAATTACCTTAAGCATTAAGCATTAAGTCAGACCCCCATTTTAGACAATGAGAAGTTATAATTGTGGATTCCAGGTTGCTTGTCATTTTGGACTATAAATTAATCATCGCTTTTAGTTCTTGTAAAACTTTAGTAAGTTGCGTTCATTGTGTTCTGGGACTTTGAAAAGAGTATAAAATTTGGTAGTTGTTGAAAGATTTCTTTAGAAAAATGTTTTAAAAATCAAAATATGTTTAGTATGAAATAATTTATGTAAAGTGGCATGATGAAAGGAACAACAGGACACAATGAATGTGTCTATAATGTGTTGATGGCTCAACCTGTAGTTTTCAACTACAGTCAATATGGGCTTGGGGGTCTGACTTCTTTGAGGGACATCAATTATGAGGAGTGAAAGGGATGTTTGATTTAAAGAGAAACAAGATGCACAAAGAACATGGACATAAAAAAGTACTTGTTCTGGTCAAGTTTCGTGTAAAACAGTGAAATAATTGCATCACTCCTGAGGCAAGTGTACTTCATGTCATGTCTTATACAAAGACAAATTATACACAACAGTCAAAAACTTCAGACTAAGAGGTTTTGGCTTGGCTTAATGATATTTCTAAGTTATATTGATCTTACCTGAGGAGCTGGGTAAATTGCAAACTCCAATTTGCTTTTCTTCCCATAGTCGATAGACAACCTCTCCATGAGCAGAGAGGCAAAACCAGAGCCTGTACCTCCCCCCAGACTGTGAAAGATCAAGAAACCCTGTAGCCCAGTGCACTGGTTAGCCTGGTGAAGACAGATTAGTCACTGAGAACTGGCACCATGGGGCATTTAGGATTTTACTGCTGTAAGTAACCCTTGCTAAACAATGGTTGCTAAATAGATTCATCTAAGGGACAGCTTTATTAAATTGCAGCAAGTACTTAAATGCTTCCGTGCATTTAAGATATCAAACAGTAACATACCATTTTCTAAGCCCATTTAATCCTGAGTAGAGTCACAGGTGGTTTAAGCTTATCCAAGAAAGCAAACAATGCAGGACAAGAAAACTCCCATGGACAAGAGACACACATACACCCAAACACACACACACCCATTAGAGCTAACTTAGCATCGGCAATCCACTTAACCTGTATGTCTTTGAACTGTCGGAGGGAGCCAACAGAGACACAGGGAGATCACTGTATATAATAGTATGTTAAAAACATTAAATGAATAAAATCTGTAACCTAATCTGTTTAATGTAAACAAAGTCTAATTTTGAAACTTAAAACGTTTAATATAGGGATTTTAATACCTTCGGTAGTCATTTCACCCTACATTAACAACGTAATAGTATATTAAAAATAAAATTCATAAAATCTGTCTAACCTAACTTAAATTTTATACCAGTTTTCTAACTTATTTTTTGAATAAAAAGTAATAAAATGTAACTTTTGCAGTCTTCAGGTCTTTTATATTTTACATCATCCATCCATTCATCCATTATCCAACCCTCTATATCCTAACACAGAGTTCACGGGGGTCTGCTGGAGCCAATCCCAGCCAACACAGGGCACAAGGCAGAAAACAAACCCCAGGCAGGGCGTCAGCCCACCGCATATTTTACATCAGTATATTTAAAATATGTGTTTTTTCTAATAAGGGTTTCTTAAAATTTCTTGAGCTTATCATGCAGATCTTAGTAGGTTTTGCTTTTTAACTCTAAAATTACATTATTTGTCATTATCATTATCTTTAACAATCATTTATTCATTTATTGCCTAGTCGATTAATTTCAGCTGTTTTCCATCATGTAAGGTATGTTAATTATGTATCATATTTTACAAAGCTTTGTCCATATGTCACCCAAACTAGGCTATTTACCAAGCTGTCAAATGAGTACAACATGATTTTTTTTAAAACAAATGACAAATTCAGCAGAATTAATATAAGCATAAAGTAGAACAAAGCTTTCTTTCTGAAGCACTATGATTTAATTAGCTATTCTCAAGAGTAGGAAAAATGTTTTCCTGTTGCCTCACCAGCTTTCGAATACGGTCAAGAACTGATTCGATGATATCCCTGCCAATGGTGTAGTGCCCCCGGGCATAATTATTAGCAGCATCCTCCTTGCCCGTGATGAGTTGCTCTGGATGGAACAAACGTCGATACGTTCCTTTGCGTACCTCATCTGGAAACAACATAAACCAATTCTAGACATGGTTTTCCAATTCACTAAAATCAGTCAGTGATACAGCTTTTTTTTGGGGGGAAGGTGGGGGGGGAGGAGTGTTGGAGCATTGGAGTTCACATACATGTCCTCTGCCCTCATGTAAAATACCAAAAAGGAATGAAGGCCCATGAAAAGTACCACACTTTCAGTCAGGAACTTCACTGGACTGCCTAAAGATAGGCTTTACTCTAGGCAGCCCTGAACCTTAGACAACAGGCAGGCTGAACTCTTAAAAGATCAAAAAATTACTTTAAATGTCCATGATATCCAAAAAACTGGTGAGAGAAAACCAAGAACAAAAAACTCTCTGGTGAACAAAATAAAGTACTTGAATATTTTTAAGAATTTATTCAAGAGTGAAAGAGCAAAAATGGGTTTACCAGAAAGGCAAAAACCAAAAGTAAACAAATCCCAATACAGAAAACTGAGATGATACCTTAATTCAAAACCATGGGCTAAAATATGAAGTGAGATCACTGCAACAAATAACTTATTACGAGAAATTTACATTTCATACTTGTGAATTATGCCTGAACTTCTCAAAATTGTACTTGCTTCCGAAAAGTGGGAGTACAATTCTCAATCACGAGCAAACTATCTGGCTCCTTATGAGGGTGGGGTGCAGAGGTCAGAAGGGTGTGCACATACATGGACAGGGTTTGGATTTCACACCCATCCATATAAAGTTATCTGTGTTTGCACAGTTCGATGTGGGCAGCTCGGAGTTTGCCGCCCCATCTCACCATGTTTGCTGTTGCAGGGAAGTTTACTCAATCTGCTGAAGCACTTTTTCATTTTTGTCCCGAAACGCTCAGTTCAAAAAATGCTGCATATGCTCCAAAATACTATGTTATAATTCATTTTATCACAGTACAATAGGTTCAAGTATCTCTCATATACATAATTGTAAAACTACTACTTTCTACTACTACTATTTCTTTTTTCTAGTATAAAACCACCATCAGCTTCCTCTTGTCACCCTTTACCTTCATCTGCTTACATATTAGAGCCATTTGGGCATATGTCATCCTTTTTACCTACAACCTCCATCTAATTTAAATCTCCCTCACTCTGTCCTATTGATATTTTAACATTAATTCTTTTTACTATTATATTGTGATAAAATGTATAATAACTTTATATTTTGGAGCTTATGCAAGATTTTATGAACTGATAATTTCGGGAGGAAAACAAGGAAGTGCTTTGGCAGATTGAGTAAATCCTCCTGCAGTGGCAAACAGGATGGGATGGGGTCATGAACTCTGGGCTGCCCACATCCAGCTATGCAAACACAGAAGACATCACATCGGCAGGTCTGAAATCCCAGCCCACTAGGGGAGCGACAGTTTGTTCACGCTTGAGAATTATACTCATAATTTTCAGATGCAAGCGTAATTTTAAGAGGCGCAAGCATAATTCACATGTGTGAAATGTAAATTTGTTTTAAATTATTACAAGTTTATTTTTGGCAGCGTTCTTACTCCATACTGAAAAGCCACAAATTCAATCCAAAACTCAAAAGAGCACAATAATCCACAATCCAACAATGTCTAAGCTGCTGTGATAACAACAACATCAGCTTAAATACTCACTAATGGTGGATCCCCAGCTGCCTGATTTTGGGACCCAACCCATTGAGGTTCTACCCACAACAAATAAGGTACACAGGAGAATGATATATACAAAAAAATTACAAAATAAATAATTATATTACATAAATATAATGACAAAACAAAACCTAGAACTAAATTAGCAACATAATATGAAACATATTTAAATCATGCTACTAAACAAAAAAGAAACAAACTTCAACTACAGTGACAACTTTTACTAGAACTGGTTTGCTAGGTGGGTTGAATGATGACTAGAGATTAAATACTCCTGTCACTTTTTTTGGTTATTTTATTACCGGTTTTTTGTAATGAAATGGGACTATTTTCAAAATTGCACTCAAGCTTGTTCTTTGCATGTCCAGTTTTGGCACTTTCCATTGCCAGATGCTTGGGTTGCAAGAGGACTCACCAATTACTGTGGGTTCCAAGTCCACAAAGATGGCTCTAGGATTAAGCTTTCCGGCTCCTGTCTCACAGAAGAAGGTGTCATAAGAGCTGTCCCCACCTACAGCAAGTTTCTCACTAGCCATTTGCCCATCTGGCTGGATGTCATGCTCCAGACAATACAGCTCCCAACAGGCATTGCCCATCTGTACTCCAGCTTGCCCAACATGGATAGAAATGCACTCGCGCTGGAAAAGTCAACATGCTTCATAGTTAACTCAGAATAGTGAGGACCAGAATAAAAACTTTGAAAGTCAAGCATTTGTAAATTTCTTGACCTGGACATTAACTAGCATCATGTAACATGTTATATGGAAATCTTAATAGTTTTTAATGCTTTCCACTGTCCACTTCATGAAGAAACATTGTTTGGTTCAAGCAGTGTTAGAAATATCAAAAAGTTTCTTCTCAAATTTTACATTCATCCCAATAAGTGAGTTTGAGGCTAGTAATGTAAATAAATTGTACTTATATAATTTTAATTAATTTAGGTAAACTGCCTTCTTAAGGTTGCCTTTTTTACTTATCTCATCTATAGTCATGCAAGTTTAATCGATGACAAATCAAATAAAGAGGTTTCCTTTCCATAATAACATCAGCTTTTTAAAAAGTGCACGAGGAAGAACTTGATAAGGACAATTTTCTATTCTTTGGAGTGTTAGCTTAACATCTGAAATGCATCAGGTACTTTAATTTTAAATATCTATAATGCAAAGTTCATTCACTCACTGACTCAATAATAAAAATGAATTTTCCTGTTTAGTTAAAAAGTTGAAATTTGTCAGGGTGGTAAAATGCGTGCAATATTGTTAAGAACTGCAGTTGTCCCCATACAGGTCAGACCATGATGTGCCGCTACGCTCCAATTTGCAAACCAGAAACAGTGAACTAACTGCTGGTTCAGCGTAGCAGCCCAATTCAAGCCCTTGGTGCAGCACAAGGCAAGAGTGATGGTGTGATGTGGCCAACTTAAACACTAGCACAGCTCACTAAAGGGGTCCCCTCATGGACAGAACATAGAGGAGGTGAACATGGTCCATAGTTCATGATTTTACTTCTTTTTACTTGTTCCTATCTATACATTGCTTAAAATGTTCATTTCATTTAATGGAGCACACAAACGTGTAGCCTGTAAATGTCAATTCTGTATGCAATAAGGTAAAGGAAACCTCAATTCAGTGCATAGTGCTTTTGAGCTAGACTCTCCAAATCTCTCCAACAGTACAAGATTATAGATCAAAGCATGATATTGAAATCTGCCTGAAGCAAACTCTTTTACAGGTTCTGCCACAGGTAAAATTGTATCTATATCCTACATTTCCATTATTCTTACTAATTCCATTTTTGAATTCAAGAGAATACACTTTCTCCTAAATATGTGTTTTTCAATGACCATCAACAAAAGACAAGTCTCTAGGAAAAGCAAGAATTGATCTATAGCAGGGATGTTTTACTCATTATACATCAAACGTAACCTTGAGTCCTTCATCAAACATGTCATTTTCAATAAGCTCAAAACACTGCCTGACTCAACCTTTGTATGCAATGATGCAGTATAGTGTGTAAAGATTACCAGTTACATACCCTGGAGTTTACACACAACTATGACATGTGATACAAGTGACCAATCATAGACAACTATGCATCATTAGACTGCTCTAAAATCTCTGCTAACCAATAGTAATGTGCCTTTCACTGTTTGCGGCTTGACATAGGTGGGATGTTAGATAAAATCAGATTGAATAGACAATTTCCCTTCGGGGAATTAACAAAATATCCTCTTCTTCTCAAATCAAAATTGAATCAAAATCAAAATAAATTCTGCTGTGATGCTTTGGGGTATATGGGTGCAAATCTTATATTTTAATAATGAAACAGAGCAGGCAACATGACAACTTGTGATCTTTTTGAAAGAAGACACCTGTGTGTATGTAAAAATGCCATTTCTGCTATTGATTGACTTGTGGGCTTACTGCCACATATAGAAACATGTTTGAAATATGGAGATGTCCCAGTGGGACGCCGACGGCATAAATGGTTATTTAGTGACCAGATTTTGACGCCAATTATCTTCTTTTTCCTTCCTTTTAATTTCCTTGCTCTTAAGGCTCAGACCCCTTAATTGTTTTTTTTTTCTTAGCTATATAAACAAAATGTATTATTATTTTTATTAATTTCCAATGAAACAATAATAAGATGCAAAGTGAGTTATCATGGCCAGCTATCCAGTGTCCTTTATATATTTAGTGAAAATAAAGAATGGTGAATGTCTCAGTAATGTTGATCTGCTCAGGTCTGCAAAACATTTTCAAGGTCCTCTTAGAAAAATGAAAAACTGTTTTGGAAATGTCTGCAGTGGCAGAATGAGGTCAATAAGCCATGGAGTTAAATAAACAGGTTTAATAAACAACAAGAATTGGGTTTCTAATTAAGAAAATGGTTTGAGTTTAAGGGTCTTCTCTTGACTCACTTCACAGCTCATTTCTGTTTCGGTGCCATTTAAGAAAAAAACAAGCAATTCAGAAGACTGAATCTTAAGTAACAAGTTATTTAAAATGAAGGGAAAACTAGTTAATTAACAGCAAAAACTGAACACTAATTAAGAAAAGGGATAAAATGAAAAATCTGCAGCCACAGTATTGCCCAGGACCAGAGCAGGAGCCCTCAGGTATACACAAACGCACTCAAATTACTTACATAGTACTTCTGATACATCCAGTTAAACTTTAGGACTATAACTGAGATCCACAGTCTTCGGTCATGTCACACATCTACTATATTAAATAAAACTGAAGCTACTTCTCAATTTATAAAAGTAATACCAGTGCTAATTCACATCTTAAAATTGTCTAGTAGGTCTGAGTACTTTTTCTGACAATATTCTAATGTTTAAATACATAGAGTATAAAGAGACCTGTTATACCATTACAGATTGCATTTTCCATTTCCGTTTCCTAAAAATGGGATCATCATTTATCGCTACTACAAAAGCAAAAATGTTCCAATGAGTGAAAAAGTATTCTGAGCAAATTTACTTTCATTGAATCAGCAAAATACCATTTGTTTGTTAAAGAGACATTTTATGATTTTTGTAAGATATTAAATACACAAAAATGTATGTTCTTAAATATACTTACCATATTTAGAGGCAATATGCTGAAATCACAAAGTCTAAGTTGAGCTCAGCAACTTGCTGCACCTCAAGGTTTACAGCTTAGAATTTGCTTTCACTGGAGCTGTTGGGAAACAGCAAGCTCATGTTTTAAATGTGATTTTAGCAGATGGAACCATTGTTTAAATATACCCCTTCTAAAATATACTTGTGAAGTAGATTTGAGAATACATAACATACTTTAAAATTTTTAAAATGTTAATACACTACATATTGTTTAAATGCTATTATACTGAAATCCATTGCCCTTTGAAATACCTTTAAAAATATTTCATTATATGTGACTTCACAAATCACACTGGGGGGCAGAAAGTTTAACAACAATTAAAGGTATAAATTCTGAAGTGATAAAGAGTAAAATGCTTACATTGACCAACTTTCAAACCTGTGCTTCTCTCCTCTTACTCATACAAAGAGTGTGACAAGCTCACTGCTGATGGTGAATTATCTAGAGTTTGTAGGACTGCTCCATTTTATTATAAGGGGGAGCATTAAAATATGTATGCGGCAAGAACTTTGTAGAATAAGAGAAAAAGAAGAAACTTCTTTACCTTCTGGTCCCCTCTCAGTTCATTGACATGGTTTGTTCCAGAAGCTGATTAAGGAAGCAGATGTTGTCTTTGGGACTTTCAGCATCTACCAAGGAGTTAGATATCTTCCAAAACCATGACGTACAGTCTACTTACATTCATTGGTTGAAAGAGTAAAGCTGTCTTTTATCCGTGAGTTTGAATTTAAAATATCTTGATCACTGGATCAGCCTGTATTGTAAGTCTGCTTACTTGTATTAAGTAAATGGTTCACATCACTAGTGTCCTAAAATATGCCATCATTTATTAAAGAAAACACCAGATTATTTTTAGTTCTGAATATAATGAAAAGCTTGTTCTTGCATAAGATGACAGATTAATTCTGGATATTATAATAAAAAAAAACATGCTATTTCAAAGTAGAACAAGAATGAAGGAAAATAAATGGTTGGACATATTACCAATAAATACAGAAACTGCCCATAGAATTTAAGAAAACATACCAACCAATTATTCCTGAAGATACCCATGCAGGCATTAGCTTAACCTGCATAAACTGAGTGACAAAATGTAAACTCCATGTGGAAGGCACCTTAATTTGGTCCAAGAGCAGGGAGGCAGCAATGACCTCAGAGCTGTCTAACATAAAAGCAAGAAGGTGAGAAGAAATAATAAAGTAACAAGATTGGTAGCACAATTAAAGATAATACTAGTTTGTTCTGGGCTAGAAAGTTATTATTCAGAACTTAAGAGCTCAAAGTAGGCTCTCGACTGCACCTCACATCCATGCATTCATATGCTTAGGTGCTGTTAACTTAAAATTTCTGACATTAGACATCACCAATTATCCATTTGTTGAATCACGCAGGGGATTAGTGTGTAAAGTCAAGCTTTTAACATTCTTGCTTTTCAGAACTTTGGGCCTTTTGGTAAAGCCACTACCTTGCTTTACTGTTATTCTGGACTTTGACTTAATTATTTTCAAGTATGATTATTTTGCCCAGTCTCCAAATTGTTACATGCTTGTTTATTGGAGTTTCTTTACGTTTTTTAACCATTCTTCATGCTTCTTGCTGTTTTCATGATTTCTGGTTCATCTATATTCCAAACAGAATTATCAGATATAGTTTAAACATGGGCCACAACTTGTCTTTATAACCCCCTGCCTGCCACCACCACAACAAAATGCTTACATTCACAGCTGATGCCTTAGTCCAAGATGACTTACAACCTTTGAGATTCAATTGGTTACGTTTCTTTTCTTTTTAAATTTGGAGCACAAGCAGGTAAAATGACTTACTTCTGGTTATGCCATGTCTGTAGCTGGATTTTGAACCCACATCCTCAGGGTTTGAGGTCCAAAGCCTTAACCACTAGGTACTCTGGGTAATAATCCCACAAAGTGATGGTATAGTAAGAGCCGACGTTTTAAACAAATCTCTTACTGTAGTGGTTGATCAATATTATTTTTCATACCAAAGGTTTCAAACTGCCAGTGTAAACCAAGAAATAAAATCATGGTGTAGCATAGAAACCCAAATCCTGGCTTTGCAAACTGCTGACAGACACTCTTATTGCCAGCTAAAATATCTCAGTTTGCCTGACTGCAGCCTTATCTGATAAGATGATTGATACCAATCTGCCAATGATAAGACCTCTATTCCTCTCTATAAAAACACTTGTAACACCCTAACTAACTGCTCTTCGCTCAACACACTATTGCTTATCCTGGCCATAATTTGGCTTCCATAGCCAATACACAAAGCTGATAGGGTGTGGCCACAACAAATGGTTGAAGCAATTCCATTAATCCAGATGGCAACTGTGCTGGAGTGAAAGGATGGAATACTCATGCATTAGATGGTCAGCTCAAGTTGGACGGTTGGGAGACAAAATCAGAGAGGCAAGATTGTGTTGGTTTGGACATGTGCAGAGGAGAGATGCTGAGTATAATGGGAGAAAGAAGCTAAGGATAGAGCTGCCAGGGAAGAGAAAATGAGGAAAGCCTAAGAGAAGGTTTATGGATGTGGTGAGAGAGGACATGCAGGTGATGGGTGCAACAGAACAAAATACAGAGGACAGATGATCCACTGTGGTGACCCCTAACTGGAGCAGCCAAAAGAAAATGAAGAAGATTGGAGTTTGGATAAGGTTGCCTTTAGTCAAAGCTTGCTGAAGGACATCAAGGAACCCATTAAGTGGGAAAGACCACATAAATCATGCAATTGCCTTGATCACCAGTCTAGTAGGCAAAACTTTGTTAGCATTCAAGGAAAGTTTGTGTAAAACCCTCAAAGAGAAACTGTATTACTGCCCAAAACCAGAAGTGGGTGGTCAAAGGTGAAGAAGGAGAGATCCTGAACAAAGAAAGAAAGAGCATTGAGAAACCTTCCATGGGTCTGGAGAATGATCACTGGGAACAAAGCATCTCTCACCTCAAACCATAAGTACAAATTACTTTGATTCTTGGAAAAAATGAGAAGTCAAGCAAAATAACACCTTTTATTGGCTAATTAAAATTATTAAATTATGCAAGCTTTTGAGGCAACTCAGGCCCCTTCTTCAGGCAATAAAAGGTGTCATTTTGATGATTGGAATAATTTTTTGGTAATTTAATAGATAGGACAAAGTCAGCTAATGTATTATGGCACTGGTATAAATGTAACTGAAAGATAATAACTTTGTGAAGGAAAACTTCTGGGACTGTGTTATAAGTTTCTTCTCAAACCCATTCAGAAAGTGCAGCAGCATTTCATATACACACACACACAAGTTCTCTCTCTCACACACACATACAAAGCTCTGTGTGGGAGGGGTTGGTGATAAGCCAGAGCTGGGGCTAGCTGCTGTGAGCAAATGAACGAGAGTCAATGACAATATTAGTCTCATAACAAAGCCAGTCAACTTATCCATCTTGAACACATGCATTGAAAAATCTGAATTCATAAGTTATGTGCCTTTTGCCAAAAGAGGGGAAAGTCCTTTCATTATAATACAAGATATTACATTGCAAAGTTACATGCCTTTTTCTATAGGACAGAAATATCTATCTATCTATCTATCTATCTATCTATCTATCTATCTATCTAT
>JANRMT010062854.1:119499617-119572054 GCA_026402145.1 Polypterus bichir lapradei | reverse complement strand
TATCTATCTATCTATCTATCTATCTATCTATCTATCTATCTATCTATCTATATTTGCATATACCCATCTTCTATTGCCCTTATTATATAAATAGGTGGTATTATTTTGTTTATCATACCAAGCATGTCTGGGTTTTTAAGAAAATAAGTCTCTGGCCCATTTATGGAACCACAACAGAGAAAGTGGAAGTGTTTATGTAGACATTTGCCAATTTATGAACCTTGTACAGATCTCTTCATACTTCTGGAGTCCCAGCCAGAAGGTGAAACAAAGATCCTACACCCCATTACTTACATGAATTTGTTATCCCCGGGGTGGACAAGTGAAATCACACTCCTCTCCCTCCATGGGTGCAAACAAGAGAGATCAGAAGGTTTTGCCATTACACACTCATGATGGAATTAAAGCTCACAGCTAGCCTAGTGAACCTTTTGAATTCTCCAGTAGTGGATCAATTTTTGAAGAAATGATAAATCTCATCTAACCAGAAGAAGTGAAGGAAAAAAGACAGAGTGGATGTAGCCAAGAAAAAAATAGATAGGAGAGGAGCTAATGTTTAGACCTATATTAGTATGCAAACAACAGCCTTTGAACATGATCATGTTTCACAGCCCATGGAATATATTTTACAGATTTGATTTCTTTGTAAAATGGTGTATATTTTATAGGGTATAAGTTTGAGAATGTTCAAAATATGAATGATAAAGATGCAATATATCAGGTGTTACTAAGTAATATACAGGGTAGCAGTAACTGAGCTCAAATTCAGACTGATAGATTATATAGCAACCTGTTTTGTGCTAAAGGAAAACCTGTTAGGCATACTGGTAAAGGTGGTTGCTGTGTAATCCAGAGGTTCCATGTTAAACATGCTAAAGTTTTTGTTTATAGTGCTGGCTCTTGTATTTGATTCAATAAAAAGAAGAAAGTCCTAGGCTTGAGTCCTGCAGCTGCTGCTATCTCATGGAGGACATGTATGTGAGAGGGCAAGGGTTAAGTGAAACAGAAGGAGCTGAGACAGAGGGCCTGTTGCTATGTAAGCCTTGTAGGTAGAATCTTGATTGACCGTTTGGCTGATGGAGTTCTCCTTTAGCACAGTGACTGCAAAAGCTGCTCTATAATCTAGACGTCTAAATTTGAGCCATATCGTTGCTGCCATCTCACGGAGCATTAATGGCCAAGAGGGGACTGTCGCCCTGAGCAAATTCCTGAACAGGATTACCGATAAACTTTACATCTATTTTTTTTTATTTCCAGCAATTTATTATAGCACTGTGAAATCACTCAGAGGATAATAAGATGCACTTTCTATGTAGTCTCTACCAGCTTCAGCAGCCTTTTGCCAGCAAGAAATTAGCATTTAACCGCTTCTTATGCCAGTCTGAGTCTTATACTTACAGCCACTTCTTCAGTAACCATGTTATCATTCACAAACCTTTACCCCCAATTAACACATTGGCACATTATCTTCCTATGAATTTATGTTACTAATTCCTTCTCTGCCACAGGAAAATATCAACTTGTTAAAAATGTATATTTCTACAAAATACCATTTTGAGTATCAGCTGTACCGACATTATGAAACAGGTTGTTCCATCTGTACAGTACTATTATAAGTATTTTTCTGCAAGGGGTTTTGAAATATGGGGAATGCACTTTTGATGTGACTTTCACATTTTGCTTTGAATCTTTGAAATTGATTTTCTTTAAAGCCTTAGATTTCTTTATTTACACAATACTGTTTGCAGGTCATGTTGCCTCAATGATGTAACAGGAGTCTGCAATACCTTTAGTGGATAAAACAACTTCAAGAGAATCTGCAGCGTCAGTAAGCTTAATATCAAGTAGCCATAGCTGTAAAGTTTTGTTTTTGGTCTCAGCTTTTGCTTTATCTTTAATTCATGTGTTTTTGTCTTAACCTTTTGTTCTTGTTGGCCTGGTTTAGTTTTGATCTCACAGTTCTCCTGATTTCTTGACCGTGGGCTTCATGTATATATGGCCGTGCATAGAATTCACACTAAAACATGGTGTATGGGCAAAACTGGAAAAGTGCGTATGCACAATAAAATCCATAGCCGTAAAATTGTTCATATGCCAAGTTCCAGGCACTTCCCCTTTATAAATCCCAACGAACGTGAATTTTAATGCACGAGGGGTTGGTGATATGCTCCACCATAACTCCTCCCAGAATTTTGCATATTTGAATATTTAAATCAATATAAATAGCTCCTTCAGTTGAGTGTATTCTTAAGGGACAATGGTAAAAGCATGTATGAAAAAGAAGAATTTCACCGAATGCGAAGTGGAGGTCCTACTCAGTGAGGTGGAGGCAAGGAAAAACGTACTTTTTGGTTGCTTAGGCAGTGGTGATGACACTCAAAAGTCCAAGTTCAGAAAGTCACACAGTGCCCAAATTAAAAAATGAAGTGGTCAGATGTCAAAGCTGACGTGAAAAGGCGAGTCATAGCCCACCGTCTGAGTGTCATATGGAAGCTGTATTGGACAGAATGATGAAAAAAAGGTTGAAATGTAGATTTTAATCCGGAATTTCCACTTTATTCTCATAATCTCATGAAATTAAAGTAGAACATTGTAAACTTCATCTTAAAATCGATGTTTCATTTACTAGAGTTTCTCAAATCTCATCATAGCTAAAGTAGCACGTTAAATGCTTCCTATTTCATGTGTACTATGTGTGTGAATCACTACGTGGTTTCTAAACAGGCTTTCTCTTTTGCAGACAGGAGCGTGCAAGCACTGATCACCTCACAGAATGATTACATTCATGATATCCATCCATCCATTATCCAACCTGCTATATCCTAACTACACGGTCACAGGGGTCTGCTGAAGCCAATCCCAGCAAACACAGGATGCAAGACAGGAAACAAACCCCAGACATGTCGCCTGCCCACCGCAGGACACACACACACACACCAGGGACAATTTAGAATCGCCAATGCACCTAACCTGCATGTCTTTGGACTGTGTGAGGAAACCGGAGTACCCGGAGGAAACCCACGCAGACACAGGGAAAACATGCAAACTCCACGCAGGGAGGATCCAGGAAGCGAATCCTGGTCTCCTAACTGCGAGGTAGCAGCGCTACCCACTGCGCCACCATGCTGCCCATTTGTAAATGATATGTAATTAATTTCGAAATATTTGATAAATCCTACATTATTGATGCAAATCCGAAAAAAAGGGAGACCACACAGAAACTGCAGCACTGCTTTGACGCTGGGTGCTGCCAGTTTGCAAAACGTTGCAGAAACTTGCATACACAAGGTCTGAGGCTGCTGTGAAAATTTGTGTGGCTTTACTTTAAGTTATCTTTATACATCTTAAAGTCAGCGTGGAAACGAGTGTACGCAACATTTTTGTGCCTACACACTGTTTAAACATAAGGCCCAATGTCTTTTTCTTGTCATCTCCTGGTATTATTCAGTGCTCATGATAACCTTAACACCACCATGCTGCAGAAACAAATGGCACATTTCATATTAGCCCAAAACAAACTTGTACACAATTTTTCTTAATTTGAACTAAATAACAGAAAATGTTCCAACATTTTTTGGGTCATCAGTTGAAAAAAAATCCCACACCTATAATATCGGTATCTTGAAATTACTGAAACCTGCAGATGGGCCAGATATCATATTGCCTCCATTACATACATAAAATATATATATATATATATAGTGAGCTGGGAGGGGTTAGCTCCCCCAGAGAATACAGACATTCCTGGGAAAACCCCTAAAAAACGTTGACAGACTACCTTCACATTGCTCCTTACCTTATTTACACTCTGTCGCGTGATAAACTTCTTGCGCGGTACTCTGCATACTTAAAAGATTGTTCTGTCTCTCTCTCTTTTTCTCTGACATTTTCTGCTCCTGACGGAACTGTCATCTCTGTCTTGTAATGGAGTTTAAACTTTTGAAAAAGAGACAAATGTTCGTTTGCAGTGTCTGAATAAAGTTCATGTCTCTACAACCTCCTGTGTTTCTGTGCAAATCTGTGACCCAAGCGTGACAATATATACCTATAGAAGGCAGCCCCCTTGGCTTACAGTGTGTCCATGGGTTTGGATCATGGAAGCTCATGCCCTCTGCCAGAGGGTGCCTGGATGTTTACTGGGCCCTGTTTGGCAGCACTTCCGCCACACCAGGAAGTGCTAGCAGAAGGTGGTTGATGGACACCTGGAGTCCTTCCAGGTGTCCTATAAAAGGGGGCCAGACACCAGATTTGAGAGGAAGACGGACAAAGCATGTGAGGAGGTGTGGAGGAGAAAAGGAATGTTTGATGTTGTGAACATTGTGCTCTTGTGGGAAGTGAAGAAAGTGCTTCCCCACCTGTAAATAAAGGTGTGCTGTGTGGAGAAACATACATATATATATATATATATCTATACTAATAAAAGGCAAAGCCCTCACTGACTCACTCACTCACTCACTCACTGACTCATCACTAATTCTCCAACTTCCCGTGTGGGTGGAAGGCTGAAATTTGGCAGGTTCATTCCTTACAGCTTCCTTACAAAAGTTGGGCAGGTTTCATTTCGAAATTCTACGCGTAATGGTCATAACTGGAAGCTGTTTTTCTCCATTTACTGTAATGGAGATGAGCTCGAAAGCCGTGGGGGCGGAGTTTCGTGTGACATCATCACGCCTCCCACGTAATCACGCAGTACGTAGAAAACCAGGAAGAGCCCCAAAAAGCGCTGAAGAAAACATGCATTATATAATTGAGAAGGCAGCGAAACAATAAGAAGCGAGCGAGTGACATATACAACCATATTCATGAGTGCTGCTACTACGGAAACAAAGCACAGTGTAAACCTAAACTTTAAATTAAGTTCATAGACAGGCTGCCGCTGGCGTTTGTAATTTAGTGCCTGCCCATATAAGGCCGTCCGTCAGCGGCAATCCAATAGAAACACTGCCGCTAAATATTCACGGGTGAAGGACTGTGCTTATGCAGAGGAAGATGAGATGGTCAGGGTGGTGTTTGGCACAAACTCAGCGAAACTGCGAGAGAAAGTTTTAAGAGCCGGAACTTGGGTAACATTAGATACAGCCATGGACATAGCACGACATGGCACCAGCACAGCTGGGAAACTTCGATGCATGTACACCGAGCGGCTCATGTGAACTGACGCAGTGCACAGACAAAAAGCAACAGTTCCAAAGAGCACTGAACAAAAACCGAATTACACAATTGAAAAGGCAGCAAAAAAATATGAAGTGTCTGATACATACAAGCATATTCATAAGTGCAGCTACTGCGGAAACAAAGCACACGGTGGAAAAAGTCAATGTCCCGCTAAAGGAAGACAGTGTAAAAAAAAAACCCGTGCATGCAGTGTGTCAGGTCTCAGATAAAGAAGAAGACGAGCTGTTTATTGATGCAGTAAGAAACGAATCGATGAATGAAACCAATCTTTACAACGATTGACAAACACGGAATGTAACTTGAACACAACACATCCTACAAATACGAACCTGATTGAAAGAAATAATGATAATCAAATCCTTGATGACAGCAACACTCAATAACACTCACAAAACAATTACTGTATATTGACAGTCATGTTACGTTATTTTTAAAATGTTCCCTTTTCTTTTTCATAGCTTCTTTAACACACTACTTCTCCGCTGCGATACGCTAGTATATATATATCTATACTAATAAAAGGCAAAGCCCTCACTCACTCACTCACTCACTCACTCACTCACTCACTCACTCACTCACTCACTGACTGACTGACTGACTGACTGACTCATCACTAATTCTCCAACTTCCCGGTTAGGTAGAAGGCTGAAATTTGGCAGGCTTATTCCTTACAACTCACTTACAAAAGTTAAGCAGGTTTCATTTCGAAATTCTACACGTAACGGTCATAACGGTCGATAACGGTCGACAACGTCCGCCATGTTGAACTTTCTTATTTATGGCACCATCTTCACGAAATTTGGTAGGCGGCTTCCCTGCGCTAACCAAAACCGATGTATGTACTTATTTCGATAGTATGACGCCATTGTCGGCCGCCATTTTGAACTTTCCAACGTCACTAATTTTCCAACTTCCCGTGTAGGTAGAAGGCTGACCCCATCTTCACGAAATTTGGTAGGTGGCTTCCCTGCGCCAACCAAAATCGATGTACGCACTTATTTCGGTGGTATGACGCCACTGTCGGCCGCCATATTGAATTTTCCAAACATCACTAATTCTCCAACTTCCCGTGTAGGTAGAAGGCTGAAATTTGGCAGGCTCATTCCTTACACCTTACTTACAAAAGTTAAGCAGGTTTCATTTCGAAATTCTACGCGTAACGGTCATAACGGTCAACAATGTCCGCCATGTTGAACTTTCTTATTCATGGCCCCAACTTCACGAAATTTGGTAGGCAGCTTCCCTGCACTAACCAAAACCAATGTACATACTTATTTCGGTGGTATGACACCACTGTCAGCCGCCATATTGAACTTTCCAACGTCACTAATTCTCCAACTTCCCGTGTAGGTAGTAGGCTGAAATTTGGCAGGCTCATTCCTTACAGCTTACTTACAAAAGTTAAACAGGTTTCATTTCGAAATTCTACACGTAACGGTCATAACGGTCGATAACGGTCGACAACGTCCGCCATGTTGAATTTTCTTATTTATGGCCCCATCTTCACGAAATTTGGTAGGTGGATTCCCTGCGCTAACCGAAACCGATGTATGTACTTATTTCGATGGCATGACGCCACTGTCGGCCGCTATATTGAACTTTCCAATGTCACTAATTTTCACAATGTCCGCCATGTTGAACTTTCTTATTTATGGCCCCATCTTCACGAAATTTGGTAGGTGGCTTCCCTGCGCTAACCAAAACCGATGTACGTACTTATTTCAGTGGTATGATGCCACTGTCGGCCGCCATATTGAAGTTTCCAACGTCACTAATTCTCCAACTTCCCATGTAGGTAGAAGGCTGAAATTTGGCAGGCTCATTCCTTACAGCTTACTTACAAAAGTTAAGCAGGTTTCATTTCAAAATTCTACGCGTAACGGTCAACAACGTCCACCATGTTGAACTTTCTTATTCATAGGTAGAAGGCTGAAATTTGGTACTTATTTCGGTGATATGATGCCACTGTCGGCTGCCATATTGAACTTTTCAACGGTCTTTGTTACTTATGGGCCCATCTTCAAGAAATTTGGTACGCGGGTTCCCAACGCTAACTGAATCCTACTTACGTACATATATACGTCCATAGCCTGCAGCTCGGTCACCGTGTGAGGCGGCGTTGGGTCCCCCATCCCAACGCCTCCCACGTTGTTGGCTGCCTGCCTATATAAGGCCGTCTGTCGCTCCAGTCTCTACATTCCCTTCCTTGCTTCGCCACAGTATTCACGTCTCCCTGCTGATAACTACAGCCTTTTTATTTAATCCACGGCTTCTCTGCTGTTTTATTGTTCATTTATTACGATTATAGTTATTGTATAGGTATTTTAGACTTACTTTACATTGTTCAGGTACCCATTTCCTTTATCATTCCAACCGTACCCCCATTAACATGTCTATCGAGGTGATCACCATCGAACAAAGAACTGTCACTTACCAAGTGGTTTCCATGCCCGGAGATGGCACCTGCCTTTCCATTCTCTTTGTTACATATTGCACAGCCATATCAGGCTCACTATTGATATCCGGAGGAACATTGTGTCTTATGTATTGAATGACTGGGACAGGTTCAAGGTGTGGACTGATGACGGTACAGGAGATAATTATACTACACAGGAGCACTAGAAGAGTGAAATGCTTAAGTGTACCGAAATGGCCAAATATTTTACACCTTTGGACAACCGCCAATGCCTCTTAAACATCTTAGCTTCACAGGTAACGATTTCAGTAGTGGACACTTTGATGTTTAGAAATGTTTAAACTCTCAAATGCTGGATGTGAAGTTATCAATGAAACTGGTTGTATACTTACAGCGCTTGACAGATGCCGAATGTCTCTTCAACACAAGTCCTACAAATACTGTCGTAACTGAAACAAACCATGAAACTCAAACCGATTATGACAGCAGCAATCCAAGCTGTGAGATTTGAAACAAGATTACTGTTCACATGGCCAACTGTACGTTGCATACTCAAGAGTAAGCTCAGCGCACAGCTACAGCTTGGTCATATTGCAACTGGAGGGCCAAACTGACAACGTGGCATACAAAGAGATCTTTAACAAATAATTATTGGTATATTTTCCCTCAGTTTAAAAAGGTTTAATTTTCTTCTTAATAAAAATTTTAAGGCAGTACTTCACCGCTGCGAAGCGCGGGTATTTTGCTAGTGTATATATATACCCCGATCTACATACTCGAATACTACATACTACTTTATTCGCCATCAATGATTGTTTTGGTAAAGCCATACTCAGTGTATTCATTAGATGAACGGTAAAAAAGTAAGAGCGAGGGGAGGATGACTTACTGAGGCATGCAGGCAAAACCACAATAGCACGCGGGCTCGATGTACTGTAGTGCGTGTCAACTCTATCTGAATTGCGCGATCACATTCGAAAAAATATATGTTTTCAAGTTCTATTTAGTCCATATGTGTCAAACTCAAGGGCCGCGGGCCACATCCGGCCCGGCGTGTAATTATATCTGGCCCGCATAGATCATTTTATATACTGTATTATTATTATTAATGGCCCGGGTATATGAAGCGCTGGTAACACAATAAACTACAGATCCCGTAATGCAGCGCTTCAGCTGCCTTGCCGAACACTTACCGCGTTAATCAAGTCTAGCTTATGATGCTGCAAGTTATTGCGAAGCTAGCCCACATGATGCTGAAGAGAAAAGTTGATTCTGAAAATAGAGCCTTTAAAAACCGATGGGAGGCTGAGTATATGTTTAGTGACATTACCGGTAAACCCGTGTGTCTCATTTGTGGAGCTAATGTGGCAGTAATTACAGAATTTAATCTAAGACGGCACTATGAGACAAAACATCAGGATAACCTGAAAGACCTGAATGCAATGCAGAAGATACAGAAAGCAGAAGAATTAAAGAAGAATCTGACACTTCAGCGGACGTTTTTACCCGTGCACAATCACAAAGTGATTTCAAGTGAAGCTGCTTTTATGGGAGACACAAATGCACCAGTGCAACTTGCCCCACTTTCCCTGTTGCCAAGTAATGTTGAACCAAGTCGGCACAACGGTGTTCCCAAATACACACTTTGCTGATAAACTGAGCGCACTGCGCACTGAGTTCGCACGGCACTTTGGTGACTTTGAAGAACAAAAAAAGAATTTTGACTTGTTTCGCAACCCATTTGCTGTCGATGTGGAAACTGCACCTGTGCAGATTCAGATGGAGGTGATTGAGCTGCAGTGTAATGGCACACTGAAGGCAAAGTACGATACTGCAGGGCCCGCACAGTTTATTCATTCCATTCCCGCAGAAATGCTGCAGCTCCGTCTACATGCGGCTCAAACCTTGTGTATGTTTGGTAGCACATATCTGTGTGAGAAGCTCTTCTCAGTGATGAAGACTAACAAAACAGCCCACAGGAGTCGCCTCACTCATGAGCACCTGCAGTCCATCCTGAGAATCTCCACAACACAGAACCTCACACCAAACATAAACGAACTTGTTGCCAAAAAAAGATGCTAGGCGTCCAGCTCTAAAATGATATATGAGCAAAGACAACTGAATGATTTGATTTGTTATTGCTGAAAGGAACACATTTTATTTATATTTCCAGGTTTTGTTATGCAGCATGTTCATATTTGAATTTGTATAATTTTGACAGGATATATTTTTATGGAGAGCAAAATCTTTTGGGGTATTTAAAATCTAAGTTTATTTTTTATATAAAATTACATAAGAGTAAAGAAATTTGAATGTTCTTTTAACGTTTACTTTATTTCTAACTTGTATAATTTAGACAGGATATATTTTTATGGAGAGCAAAATATGATAAGTTATTTAAGGTTTGAGTTGATTTATTCAGGAATAATATTCCTGTCTTTTTTTATTCATATTTATGTTCAAAAAAGTTAAGTTTTAAAAGTTTTAAAAGTTTAGTTTTAGTGTGTTCAATAAATCTTTATCCTGTTCGGCCCGCGACCTCAAGTGTGTTTTGGATTTTGGCCCCTTGTGCAATTGAGTTTGACACCCCTGATTTAGTTGACACAAATATCTTTGGTTGGAATGTAAGGCGAATTTACTCTTTACATTTGTATGGTGAAGAAAAATTTATGCAATGATGCCTACATTTAACTTCCATTCCTACCAAAGATATTTCTGTCCACTAAATAAAAATTTCTTCTATTTAAAATTTAAATAGAACTTGAACAGATACGATAGTTCATAATATCCACGCAGACTTGCACGTAAGAGCGGGAGTCATCCGTTTTAACAAACAGCGTATTGCACTGATGCGAAATAGCCTGCCCATTTAATTATTTAGGAATGGATAAATAAATTAAGATTTTGTACAAATAATGTTTTTCATTTTTCTTCCTTGATGTATTCTGCCACCCCCAGCAACAGTTGCTTGCACCCCAAAGAGTGTATGTATATATATGTGTGTGTGTGTGTGTGTGTGTGTGTGTGTGTGTGTATATGTAGATATCTATGTATATGTATATATGTTTATATATGTGTGTGTGTATGTATATATATATGTATTTGTGTGTATATATGTGTGTGTATGTATGTATGTGTGTATGTATATGTGTATATGTATAGATATGTATATATATATATGTTTATATGTGTGTGTGTATGTATATATATATATATATATATATATATATATATATATATATATATATATATATGACAGCAACACTCGTCACTCACAACAGTGACAAAACAATTACATTGACAATCATGTTACGTTATTTTCAAAATGTTTCCTTTTCTTTTTCATTACTTCTTTAACACACTACTTCTCCGCTGCGAAGCGCGGGTATTTTGCTAGTATACTAATAAAAGGCAAAGCCCTCACTCACTCACTCACTCACTGACTCATCACTAATTCTCCAACTTCCCGTGTAGGTGGAAGGCTGAAATTTGGCAGGCTCATTCCTTACAGCTTACTTACAAAAGTTAGGCAGGTTTCAATTCAAAATTCTACGCGTAACGGTCATAACTGGAACCTACTTTTGCCCATATGTACGGCCATAACCTGCTGCTCGGTCGCCGTGTGAGGCGGAGTTGCGTCCCCCATCATCACGCCTCCCATGTAATTGAGTGCCTGCCCATATAAGGTCAATATTCACGGGTGAAGGACTGTGCTTTCACTTCGATGAATGAAATCTGTTCAAAAAACGCATTACACAATTGAGAAGGCAGCAAAAGAATACGAAGCGAGTGACACATACAAGCATATTCATAAGTGCAGCTACTGCGGAAACAAAGCATGGTGTAAACCTAAAGTTAAAGTTCATGGACAGGCTGCTGCTGGCGTTTGTCATGCCTACGACGAATACGATATTCGCAAGATACAAGTTTAATGAGAAGACACAGGGTATAAACGAGACTTTTGATCACTTTGTAACGGAGTTAAAATTGCTGGTGAAGGACTGTGCCTATGCAAACGAATAGGAAAGCAGGGTGTAAAGCTTAACTTTAAATTAGGTTCATAGACACGCTGCTGCTGTCGTTTGTCATGCCTAAGATGAATACGATATTCGTGAGATACAAGTTTAATGAGAGGACGCAGGGTATAAACGACACTTTTCAGCACTTTGTAGCGGAGTTAAAATTGCTGGTGAAGGACTGTGCTTATGCAAACAAAGATGAGATGGTCACGGATAGAATAGCAAAAGTGCGAGAGAAACTTTTAAGTGCCGGGTCTGAGCTAACATTAAATAAAGCCGTGGACATCACAAGATCGCACGAGATAGCACAAGCACAGCTGAGAAGCGTCGATGCATGTACTCCGAGCGGCTCATGTGAACTGACTTTGCAGGACTGGGAAAGGTTAAATTAAGTTCATACTACATACTTTACATACACACTACCGCTAAATATTCACATGTAAATCCACAACTTAATACCAGGAATGCCTGTTAAACATCTTAGATTCACGAGTACCGATTTGGGTAGTGAACACTTCGATGAATGAAACCTGTTATCTTTACAACGGTTGACAAACACGGAATGTAACTTGGAACACAACACATCCTCCAAATACGAACCTGATTGAAAGAAATAATGATAATGAAATCCTTGATGACAACAACACTCATAACAGTGACAAAACAATTACATTGACAAAGCTTTTTTTTCTTCTTTGGAATCGTTGCTTTAAGTGTTGCGGGACCACAGGTTCTCATAGCTTATGGTCCACTATTGTGTAAATCCACGTTTTGTGCATTGAATGATGTGAAGGCAAAAAGACTTTGTTTTCCACTCTTTGCCTTTTATTTCTGACTTCGATTTGTCCTGCTATTTTTTCAATTACACCTGGTTCTGATGATTAAGTACCTATTGTTTGCGTTAATGCGATCTTTACTATCTTTTTTTTTTGATACTGTAGTGACTGATGTAATAAAGTGTCACAAAAGTTCTACTTGAACAATCGCCGACTTCATAACCCCAAACAGAACTTTCTAGCACTCTCTCCAACCACTCCTCCCATGGGTTTCAATCCCCCCAAATCAAGCTGTACTCCGCCCTCCCTCAATCGGACCTAACAGTCACTTAAAACCAAAAAGGCTTCATCTTGGCTGTGACGCTACAATACTTTTGAATTTTACTGCTTTCATATTCTGTACCTTTCTCTGCATGTGTATCGTGCCATCGTTTGTTTGAACCTTTCAAATTCCACTGCTTTCGTAATCTCTTATATGCCTTTTTTTCTCTCCAATGCTTTTGGGTCCCTTTTCTCCACACTGCTCTTTCTTCTTTGCTGAGAGCACAGGATCTGTGGGTGCTACGTGCCTTTACATGACTGAATATTTTGCTGGCTGTCCGTGCTATTATTTGATAAGCAGGGCGTGTCTTGCAAGAATCTCATGTTCCACGTCCCCGCGAGACGGTCCTGGGACAATCTCTTGGCACCAAATCTCATGTTTACGGTCCCCACGAGATGCTCTGTGGCCAGTCTTTTTTGTCTAACATGTCTTTTAAATGTCTTCCAAGAACTTGTGAGAAGATCACGTCTCATCACCCTGCTTTTCCTTTCCAGGATTTTTTTTATAATAGAGATGTATATATATATATATATATATAAAGAATTAAGGTTAAAATTCGTATTCATTGAATTTAAGACAATGGAGAATAAGATTTTTGTAGACAAATAAAAGGCACAATGTTGACGTTTTGATAAATGTCTTTATTTCTGAAAAGGCTTTTAGAATACAAATAATGACACCTTTATATTATTCAGCATACTAAACCTGTCCTGAAATGATTGTCACTTTTCGATTTCATACATAGCTGTCCATTAATCATGAGTCTCTGTGTAACAGGCAGTGTGACTTGTCAACACCTGCTTTCAGCTTGATGCATTCATTTTGCTGTTTTCTTTTTTCTAATAAATGACTAAATCCTTTATATTTAATTCCTTTCTGTTTTGCTTTGATTTATAGCACTCATAATTACATTCAGTTATTTATTCTTTTTCAAAGTCCACTTATTACAGTTCAGGTTGGTCTGTAGTGATCACTGAGAAATGTTTTTAAGCTCACATTTTAATGCAGAATGGAGATTTTTTGATTGAATGGGTGTCTGTGGTGACCAATGCTTGACAACAGCAAACACATCAGAAAAAGTCTTGAGAAAAAAAATCACACGTTAGTCTTGTTGCATGATCCACAAGTCTAGTCATCCAGTCATATGCTCAGAATGGGTAAAACACATGCATTTTTCTGTTAAAATATTGTTAAAAAAATAAGAGTAAAATCAGAGTAGTGCACAGCGGCGGTTTGTAATATGGGGTGCTGGGGTGCCATCCTCCCATCCAAAAATTTAAAAATCTCTATTTAAATTAATTAGGTAATGTAAAATAATCACAAAATAAATTTGTTTATTTTCACAATGCGCCTGGTATCAATGCATGTTAACATCCATTAAAAAAACGGTTCTTTTTTCTGTGTGAATACCTATATTTCCTGAATAAAGGGCACAGGCCAATTGAGAGTCTATGTAAATCCTTGATCTTTTGGCAAGCAGGTGACCTAAGGCTGCCTTTTAATTGGATGTTTTCAGATTTTTCCCACATTTACTGGCAGCACATTAGTGTTATAGATTTTATTAATCTAATGTGATTGGACTGTCAACACACTATTTCATATTCACGTCAATGGTTCACAGTTCACACCTGCTCACACCTATTCACATGACTACAGATGAGCGAGCACAACCTTAGGGAGATGACTTCAAGTGGGACCCTAATTAGGTTATTTCTGTAATGAAACATAAACCGTTCACTTGAAGAAAAGAAGGATATAAAGGAGCTTCCACTGGATCGACCTGACTTAAGAATTCATCAACAGGCAAATGATTGAGGATGAGCTTACACACACACTTTTCCACACATCAGCTCCACAAGTGGTTGAGACCTGTCTAAAGGAGGATAGGTCTACCTGGAGAAGATGGTATAAAAGCAGCTCTGTTATCGCCATGTTAGAGCACTTCAAACGTGTCTCCTGGCTGCTACAGTCTATCTGCCCTGGGTGTGTGGTCACCAGCAAGCCTCACAGCGCTGGTGGATAGTGAGCATACAAGAGTGGCGAACAAATGGGCAAAGCAGCTTGGAGATGCCAACAAAGTGCCATGTCTGCAAACACTGATCTCAGTGCTTCTTTTTTTACTGGCTTCTCTCTGGTAGTTCTGCTCATTCGGGCAGTTGAGCTAGTCTATATATATATATATACTGTATATGTGTTTGAGGTT
Source organism: Polypterus bichir lapradei (assembly GCA_026402145.1). NCBI lineage: Eukaryota > Metazoa > Chordata > Cladistia > Polypteriformes > Polypteridae > Polypterus > Polypterus bichir. The sequence continues at coordinate 119,557,143 of JANRMT010062854.1, read as the reverse complement.
AATAAAATAGTTGTGTGCCTTGGGATGGTTTTGGTTACAAATGTGGGCCACTACAGAAAAAAAGGTTGAGGAACACTGATGTAGATAATAGTACAAGGCTACATTTTTTGTCAGGCTTACTGAAATGGCTCAATTTAAGCAGAAGGTTAATGAGAAATTTTCAGGCCTAAAGGAAAGGAGGGCAAAATTTATGTTCAAGAAAATATAGGTTTCCTGATTATAAAGACAAAACAAGATTTAGGTTGGACTTGTCCTATAGGTGTAATGCAAGACAGGTTAGGGGGCAAATTATGTTTGAAGACGTGGGGGTCTGTGGATCTTACAATGTGAATTTATGCCCAGGTGAGGTAATCCTGGAAACCCTGCATAGGACTTGGCAGACTGGCACTAAGTGTAGAATAAAATTAGGAATGGGGATGACTCTGTGGGTGTTGTAAATGATAAAAAGGGATGCAAGACTTGAGAAAAATCAGAGGAGTAGTGATTGTATAATGTGGATTTATGGAATACAGTGGAAAATAGTCAAGGAATGTCTTATTCTCTCTCTGTTAGCAGAGGCAGAATAAGATTTGGGTTGGACTTGTGCTATAGATGTGTTATAGGACAGACAGAAGTGCATGTTACTGGACAATTACAGAAGTGAGGGTGCGGACATTATAATGTGGATTTTGGCAGAATGGAGAACTGGGCAAATTGACAGAGAATTGGGCAATTTAGAGACAGATGTAGTATACAATTTGGGTAGCAGGTGCACCTGTTCCATTCCATATCTATAAGACAAGTTATGGGAAGATTAATGGGACAGCGGATGTCACAGAATGAAGTTTTGGGCAGAAATAGGAAAGCTGGCATCAGGTGAAAAGAGTATAATAGATTTTAGCCTGGATTTGTCCTATAGTCTAGGTACTGGACTGCCCAAGATGTGCATTGGCACTATGATGAGGATGAGAAAATGTGGAATGACCAGATAGATAGATATGGAAGGCACTATATAATAAAGAGATGTGAAAGGCACCATATAATATATAAGTGCTGCTTCAGTTTGACCCTCACCCCTAAACTGTGCCTCCTCCCAATTTTTTTTTTTTCACCAGTTGCTACTGGTAATGCACACAGGGGAAATGAACTCAGACAGGAATAGACTTTTGAATTGAGGACCTGCATCATCCCTTCATTCATTGGTCAAGGGTCCTGCCCTCAATTTATTTGATTCCTCTGCATATACTGCTCTGATTTTCTGGAACTATTTATTTAACAGTTACCTGTTGTGAGCATACAACTGGAGAACTTGAAACATGGATTGTGTGACTTGTTTTTTTTATAGATTTTTTATACTGTTTGCTGTGGCCCAGTGTTTGTCTCCATTGATGTCCATTTTATCACAGTGTTTGTTATCTCCATTCTCAATGAGAACACATGAGATAAATTTTTTTTGGCTAACGCTACAAACTATACAACAAAAGTAACATATAAAAATATAATTTTTAGGAGGAATATTCCTTATACACATATAAATACATATACATAGACTTGGGTGTAACCAAATTATTCAGTCTACAGCTGCTTCATTTAATTCTTTAAAAGAATACAGCAATAAAGTAACAGAAATAAAAACCATTATACTCCAGCTGCCACATACAAACCTGTACCTCTATGCACTCAAGTGGTAACAACTTGCAGTATACATAAATAAGTACATAGAGAAACTGGCAGCTACTGTATTGATTGGATGTGTCACCGTTAAGGGACACCCTTAAAAATTTTTAAAAACTCTTGGCTATGATTTCTGACAATGTGGTCATAATAAAAGAAAACAGAGCATGTGTTAGCATAGCTTGACCACCGATGTGTAATGCTAAGAATTCATAAACAGGGTGATAGTTTTGTTTGAGTTTATTTTGATTGAATTTTCATAACTCTTAATTTAAGAGATATTTATTTAGATAGTGAGATGAAGTATGAAAATATGGTATGTATGGTTTCTTACCTATTGAGCTGCCAAGATCTTTATGCAAACCTGACAGACATGGCTGAGAAGATATGCTTGAAATATCCACATGGCAGTCACATTCAGTGTTACATGATGAATATGTAAACATTTCTGGCAGCAAATACTACATCTTATTCCAGGTGGAAATAAATTATCCAAAAAATTAATATATTACTTTAAATATTTGCATTTCAAAATCCTGTAGTTCACCATTACCCTAGTTAGTATATTTCCGTTTGGCTGCAGTAATGTTGTAATAAAGCACACACCGCACCTCAGTAATGAGTACTCTTATCTTGGTCAGGGTTACTCAAATTCATACTTTGCGTCTTTCTTCTGTTGCGCCTGTACCTGCGTTTAGAGGAACTGTTTTTCCTCTTGTAGTTTCTGATTATACGTTCTTTTTCTCTGAGGGAAGTGTCCTTCTGATATTCCTGCTCATGAAGAATCGCAATTTCCTCTCTCTGTTCTGCAATTATCCTTAAATTGTCCTCGATCTGAGCATCTTTTCTAGGATCTTGCTCCCTGAGGAAACGAATTTCTTCCTGCAAGTCTTCTATTACCCATTCATTTTCTTCATTCAGGGCATCTTTTCTGACATCTTGCTCTATGAGGAATTTGATTTCTTTTTGGAGTTCCTCAATTATTCCTTCACATTTCTCTATCTGGGCATTTTTTATGGGCTCTTGCTCTCGAAGGAAGCGGATTTCTTCTCGCTGCTCTTGAATAATTCTTTCATTCTCAACGAACTGGATGTCCTTCCTGTGGTGCTTTTCTCTAACATAGCAAATCTCTTTTTGTAACTGTTTAATTCTCTGTTCATGTTCTTCAAGCTGGGCATTTTTCCGTTGCAGCTGCTCACGAAGGAAGCGAATTTCTTCTTGTAACTCTTCCAGTATTTGTTGTTGCGCTTCTGGATGGGCATTTCTTCTAGACTCCTGCTCCTGGAGAAAGCAAATTTTCTCCTTCAGACCTTTGATTATTCTTTCATTCTCTTCTATCTCTTTGTTTTTTCTATTCTCCTGCTCTTGGAGAAGGTGAATTTCCTCACGCAGTCCTTCTATAACCCATTCATTTTCTTTGATCTTGTCCCTTTTCTTAGGGTGAAAGCAAATATTCTCTTGCGTTTGTTCAGTCATTATACGCATTAGCTCTTCATTCGGGGTTCTTTTCTTGTGTCCCTGCTCTAGATGAAATCCCAGCTCCACCAGAAGTTCTTCAGGTTTTGGTTTGTTATAAACAGCTACACCCTCTGGCTCTTCTGTGTGCTTTTGTGTATTCTCTTTGTATGCAGCCTCAGTGCCACTACAAGGTATTTGGAAAAGCTGCTCCTCTTTTGTAATATCAGCCTTGATCAGATGCTCTTGTTCTAAAAGAGCTTTTGTATTGGTGGGATATTCTGGTAGACACTGTTCCTGGAAGTTGATCTCCTCTTGTAGCTCACTTACCTTTATGTCTTTATCCATTAGCTGACCTGTTAAATCCTGAATGTCATCAGCCTCTGATAAGTCCCAGGTCTCTGATGGATGTCTTCTCTGACTTTCAGCCCATAGCAGACCCACCAACAGTTCTGAGAACATTTGCTGCAGCCCAGTCCAGGTTGTGATTGAAGCCATACATTCAAGCACTGCACGGAAAAATCCAAGCATCTTGCAAAAGGCTTTGAGGATGCGGAGAACGATCACCTAAATATTCCTGATTAGAAGATATGACAGTCCTTCAGGAGCTCTGTTAAGAGTAAAGAGCTGCACTCATTCACATGATTTATATACTTGCTTTGTTGCTAAGAAACCGTTGAAATCACGAGATATGACATGACTAATTATGCTAGAACTGTAAATGTCAAAGCACTTGAAAGGATTTATTTGAAACTAATTTAAAAAGTTTCCAGTGAGAGGAGCTGGTAGGCATATAATTTGAATGCTTTGTTATTTTTGTATTCAGGTTTTTTTTTTATTTCAAAACAGTATAAAAACAACAAATATTACAAAAAGTAACAAACATTGTAAAATGTAAACAATACCCATTCTTCCATATATAAAATTATACTGTACACACAAATATTAAGAATAGAAAATTCCTCACCTACCTATTCCAAAGTGAAATGAGAGCAAAAATACGCCAAATAAAATTTTACATAATATACAACCAACATCGTCTGTGCACACACTGAAGGTTTCATGCAGGGAGGAGACACACAAACACTCAAGCAAATTTGTAGGGGACGAAAAAGAGGATTGCAGGTGATATATATATATATATTCAGATACGTCCATCTAAGACAAGGCCACACCAGTTTTGATTGAAAATGGAATCAGGAAATTGCACGGTGAAGTCAGAATTCATGTAGGGGTTGTAACTGGGAAGACAATATTAAAATAACAAAGCTTGGGACATGGAACCAGAATCAAGGTTAATGAACAGAGTGGTAATCTGTATACCAAAAGGGGCACATGTAACCAGAGACAAAGTGTAAATCGTAATCTGCCGATAGAAGAAAAAGTCGTAATTAGTGTAATGACACAAAGGTTTTTCTGTTACAAATCCCAAATCTTGGATGATTAGGTATGTGTGGTGCTTGGATTCTTTAAATATTGCGCTAGCTAGGGCCTCCCATCCTAACAATCAGTCTCCAGCATGGCAGCGTCCGTAAGGAAAGCAAGAAGTCACCAATGGAGAACAAAACTAATTTCTAATAATGTTAAAAACACAGTGAATCAAAAGACTACTATAGCTGCTAGATTGCTTGGCCTTAGAAAACCCTCTAACAACAACTGTACTCAGATAATCTCTAGAGGCCAAAGAAAAGGTTGAAATAACGTAACTTAAAAGCCAGATCGTGACAGAGTTAAGCAGAAAGTATCAAGATTATGGCCAATATTTGTAGTTCTAGGAAGTTTAAAATTGGCTTGTGTGTGCATATTTAATATTTTAAATATAAATCATTCTTATTTCATTATTTGCTTGATAGCAAACATACAATAAGGGCTCATCTCACAAAGGTACAACTAATGTACATTTAGACAATGTGCCAATTCTCATGATCAGCCTTATGGTATTGTTTATTTATTTATTTATTGTAACTGTTTCTTGGCCTTTAAACATGATTTATGTATAGTTCCTGGGGTTCTGGAGGTGAACAAATCTGTTGGTAACATTTGCATACCAATGTGTTTTTACTGTACCAGTGTAAAATATGATTCATGTTCACTCACAGCATTATTTTGTTTTTCTTATAGGGATCAACATTCCAGGATAGTTTTGCTGAGAGCTACCATGCCATTGGTGGGCTTTACATCTGGGAGTGTGTGATGTGTGACATCATTACCACAATGCCATAAAGGTCAGTGTTTTATTACTTGTGCAAGGTGACAGCAATTTTGAGAGAAACTTGGTCATCCAAGAATTGGATTCACAAACTAATGTTTAGAGTCTTTCATATTGTTAGCTCCTCATTTAGTAGTAATGACTACTTTTTCTGCCCTCTGACTACGAATTATGTCTCAAGTTTGGCTCTGGTTACGTGTTCCTCTGCTTACTACTTATAGCTCCGTTCTTAAACCATGATTCTGGCTACATATCCTCAACTTTGTTTATTTAAATGCAGTCTCCCCGGTTTTAATCCCTGTTTGAATTCTGATCTTTTCATGCAGTCTCCCGATGTCACTGTTTCTGTCAAAACTACTGTCGCCAAGTGTGAGTACGTAATCTACTATACTGCCAGTGTTACTATGGGTCTGTAATTTTAAACACATTTGTATGTGTGTTTTCATTTGTTTGTACTTTTTGACATATAGATTACATTTTGGGTTTGTTTTTCCTTTAGACTGATTCTGAAAAAGTTTGATTTTGCTACCATTTCAGTTTTCTTTATGTGACACAGTGGAGACACATTACACGCCCTTCTTCGTTGTTTTTGTCATTGTTTTGTCTTGGTAAAGTAATATATTTTACCCTACTTTCCCCTATTGTATTATTAATATGTAGCCTTTGTCAGAATGCCTCTAATCTCACAGACTTACCACTGTTTATAAGGTAATATAGTATATAACTTCTGTCCAAATTCCCTCCTACATCTATAACCTCAGGCAATTAGGTGTAGTAAAAGACAAGCAGGAGTTAAGTTACAATTTAAAAAAATTATTATTGATAATATTCATAAATAATAACAATATGCAAAGTATTGAATATTGGCAGCCATACAACCTGATAAATGGTGATCTGTCGTTCAGGCGGCACACAGACTTGTTAGTTACTAAAAAATGTCTCTACTTAAGGCATCATTTGTGGTCAGCTTTCTTCAGAACAGGCCGCATGCCCGTTTCAATATGGCTGCCGAGCTGTGCTCTCCATTGTATTGTCCTTTCAGTTCATCAGTTTGGTAAGAGAGAGAGAGATGCTCCTTCATCAGATGTTAGTAAAATAGAGAGAGGTTAAGCAAGCAAATTTATAGGTTTTCTGTCCAACCCCTAGAGCCAATAGGACGTCATGGTACTTAAAGGCTTCTGATACAAGCCAGTTCCAAACAGCCATACTTGACACCAATGGGGAAGAGAAAACCATATGTTAAGGTAAAGCTTGGCAGTTAGGCAGCCTGGCTTTCTTACAGGGGTTGAAAGACTTTTGCAGAGAAACACTTGCCAAACTGTTTTCAGGCACTTCCTCCAAATCCTGTCGTAAAATTCAAAGAGACTCAGTCTCAAAAGGGAGAGGCAAACATAAATGCTTCTCACTAATGTAACACCAGTATCTCATTGCTTTGCCTAAATTACAAATAAAGACATCCATCCATCCATTATCCAACCTGCTATATCCTAACTACAGTTTCACGGGGGTCTGCTGGAGCCAATCCCAGCCAACACAGGGTGCAAGGCAGGAGACAAACCCCGGGCAGGGCGCCAGCCCACCACAGACAAATAAAGGCATACAAAATATTTATCAGCTTCTCACATCATGTCAACAGTCATGTCACAGAAATTACCCCATTATTATGCAATGGCTTTACTATACGTTATTCTTTAGGGGATACACAACCTTTTTTACAGTTGTGGCCAAAAAACGACACTACTACAATTTTGTTTTGGATAATGTGTCAATTCTTCCACAAAATGTATGACATTACAAAATGACAGGTGTTAACATATGGATTTCAATTATTTGCATTGTAAGAGAACAAAAAACCTGGGGAACAGAGCCAAATCCAATACGATTTCACACAGCACCCCAAAAAGGGTATTGACAAAAGTATTGGAACACTTGACCTAATATTTGGTGGTACACCCTTTGGTAGGAACAAGTGAAATCAATTGCTTCCTGTAGCAATAAGTTTCTTGCCCCTCTCAACCCTGAATTTTTGACCTCTCTTATTTTGCAAAATGCTCCAGGTCTCCAAAAGTTAATGGATGCTTTCCACCAATGGCTCTTTTCAGATCTCCCCACAAGTGTTTGATGGGATTTAGGCCATGATTCTGTGCTGAACACTTCAAAACAGTCCAGCACTTCTTTTAAAACCATTTCAAGTATGCTTTGGGTTATTGTCATACTGTAAGACCCATGAATTTTGACAGAGGCCAAGTTTTATAGCCCCGAGTCCTACAATGTGCTTCAAGATTCCTTGGTAGTCTTTGGATTTTATAATGCTATGTACAGTTTCAAGGCAACCAGTGCCAGATGCAGTAAAGAAACCCTAAAACATTAGTGATTCACCTCCATGTTTTACAGCAGGGGTTCTACTCTTTTCTTTGAAGGCTTTCTTTTTTCTGGAAACATAAAGAGGATTGTGCTCTAGCAAAAAGCCAGCTTGGTCTCATCTGCTCAGAGTACATTGTCACAAAATGATATGGTTTGTTGAAGTGTTTTTAGCAAACTTTAGTCTGGTGTTTCATGTCTCAGAATTGGTTTCTTCCTTCCTGGATCTCCTACCGTAGAGACTATGCCATACCCTCTTTCATTGAGATGGTAATGGAGACATTGAGTCAGCGCTGGTGTGCCCCATGTCTGAAGGTCAGTTTGGATCTGTTTCTCCATCATACATGCAATCCTTTGCTACAATCTTTCCTTAATTTTCTGCTTATATCCATGTCCAGGGAGGTTGGCTACAGTGCCATGGACCTTAAATCTCTTGTTAATGTTGCATACAGTGGACACAGAAACATGGAGATGTCTTTGGAGATGGTCTTTTCTACAATTTTATTTTTTACTTCTTCAGAAATTTCTTGACTTTTCTCTCTTTTCTTCATGCAGAGTGTGGTAAACACAGGCACAAAGACCACAAGTCCTATCGCCTTTTCTTAGTTTCAGCTGGTTGAATATGTGAACTTTAAAATGGCAGCACCTCTAACTTGTCACAAGTGATAAGGAACACCAATTACAGTGGGATCACCTGCTTACGCCTGTGGTGTTGAGTAATCATCAGACTAGTAGATCATTTGTCAGGATGTGATACCTTGTAATTTATAATTCACATATTTTTACAGTACTTTATTAATTTAAAACATGTTGTGTGCAAATGACATTCATATATCATGCTTTTTATTATTTACACACATGCTACTCTTAAGCATGTGTAAGATCCGTTTGTTTTTACAAAGTACAAGCAGATGGTCCTTACTTTAACAATAATAATACCAGATTTTCCCTGTGTGAACACTTTATGGACAAATTCGTTCTGCTCACGTTTCATGAATGAGACCCAATATCTTTAACAGTATAATGCAGTACTTTTATGAAAAACCAGAATAATTTTTTTTTTGGGGTGTGAGGAAAATATTACACTTTAGCCACTACTATATAAAATAAATAGCCATCACGAATGCCTACATTAAACGAATCACTTGGTCACATAATTATTACAAAAAAATGACAAAACACAAAATATAATGTGGTCATCTATAGGGTCAAAAGACATTTGACGCTCCAGAGCCTTTTCTACCATTTGAAGTTGCAATTATAATACATTTTATTTTTTTTTTATATTTTATTGAATTTATTAAAAGCAAATAACATTCCATACAAGCAAGTCAAATTTTTACAAAACTAAATTCAAATACATTTTATTTATAGAGCACCTTAGACATTTCAGATATTCCAAAGACACTGTCTTAACCAAAATATGCATTTTTTTTATTGGAAATTGTAACCAAGTTTTGAAAAGCTGTGATGTGGATGCAGGTATTCAAGAAAAGTATCAGAAATTAACTAGCATTGGAAGAATGCTGCTAGTTGTGGGAAGCAGTTGTTCACTTGTTTGAGATGTGTACGGACTACAAGAATGTATTGTACCTTTGGTGAACAGTATACATTCCACATAGACTTGATTAAATGATCTTTTTTCAGAGAATGGCAGAGCGGATGCCTTAATTCACAGTACTATGATGTAACAAAGCCCAGACCTTACTCTGTATACTGACTTCATATTTTTCTCTATCATTTCCTGGCTCTTTTAAAAAAAAAAACTTTCTACATTGTTACCAGATTCGTTAATTTTAGTGCCTAGTTTTCTTATGTGTATCTGCTCTGGGGGCAACGTTATGCCAATGGCGTAAGCAAATATCCAGATTGTACAGAATTCTGATTTGTAAATATATTTTCAATATATGACCAAAATCCAATGTACTTTACAGAAGTACTTAATATGTGAAAACCAAGACTGAATGTCATCCTTCAGTGACAGAGATATGAGTGCACACTGCCATGGTGTTCATATCACTTTCTTTGAATCTTAGAAAAGGTTGTTGAGCAGCAGCTGAGTGCTTTTCTTGAGAAATACAAGCTTTTGGACTTCCAGTCTTTCACTCCACACTCTCCTTAAAGTGTCTAATGATTTATTAATGGCTGCACACACAGTTGAATGTTCTGCGTTAGTATGCTTGATCGTAGTTTAGCCTTTGACATGGTTGATCATAAGACCCTTTTAACAAGATTCAGTTATATCAGTGGTTCAGCCTTAGCTTGGTTTACCTCATATTCATTTGATAGAAGTTCCCTCAATTTGTGTGAATGAGATGCTTCTGCATGTTTGACTTGTGGGGTGCCCCAAAGATCTGCCCTTACACCTATCTTGTTTTCATTGTATATGCTTCCTCTAGCTCAGATTGTCAGTCCTTTCAATGCTGTCTCCTACCATTTTTATGATGACCATATTCAGCTGTATTGTTATTTTTAGCTGAAACAACTATGCAAGTTGCCTTCATTGGTTGACTTTCTGAAGGAGGTCAATAATTGGATACTAGCCATCTACTTAAAGTTAAATGCCCAGAAAACTGAGGTTTTAGATAGATAGATAGATAGATAGATAGATAGATAGATAGATAGATAACTTTATTAATCCCAAGGGGAAATTCATAACGGAGCTTCTGGAAAGGCTGTCACTCGTGGCGGCGCCTGAGTCAACTGAGTCAATATTTTCGCTCACCTGATTACACCTTAGGAGAAATATTTTTAGTTCACAATTTCACTTTATGATGAATAGTTCAAAACTGACATTTATCAGTGTTGTTCTGAAATAATCAAGCTTGCTGTAATGTTGCTTACCATTTGGACAATTCTGCTTTCTTTCTTTCTCTTTCTTTCTTTCTGGCTTGCTGTAATGTTGCTTCTTTCTTTCTTTCTTTTTCTTTCTTTCTGCTTACCTTTCTTTTTTTCTAGCTTGCTGTAATGTTGCTTACCCTTTCTTTCTTTCTTTCTTTCTTTCTTTCTTTCTTTCTTTCTTTCTTTCTGCCTTGCTGTAATGTTGCTTACCCTTTCTTTCTTTCTTTCTTTTTCTTTCTGCCTTGCTGTAATGTTGCTTACCCTCTTTCTTTCTTTCTTTCTTTCTTTCTTTCTTTCTTTCTTTCTGTAATGTTGCTTACCTTTTCTTTCTTTCTTTCAAAATGAAGTGTCAGTAGAAGTATCCTCCATTCATCATTTTATTAGCATGTGATCATCCACGTTGAGACTCTCCAGCAAATAAGAAGCCTTGCTCCACTGTGCTAATTGTGATCATTTCAGTTTTTGCTGCTATTAGCAGACTGGGGTTAATAATGGGTAGGCTTGTTAAATGACAGATTTTCCCTAAATCCACCTCAAGCCGATAGGAATTTTCATTTAGCTGGTATGGGCTGAAGCTTTCAGCTGTACTTGCCACTGTGGGCAGGAGGACCACGTCCATGGTATTGCCAGAGAGACCCATGAAGGCTGTCTGCTCATGCAATATATTGAACATTGACTTTAATGGTATTATAGTATGTCATTTACTGGCACTGGCATAACCAGCCTTCATTTAAATTCTTCTGTGAAGACTGTTTTCAATTAGAGCCAGTGCTTGTAATGCAATGTTTGATGCTTACCAAATATCCAGTTTGACTTTACTTTGTACAAGACCTGTTTGCACTTGGGACACTTTCATTAGACAGACCACAATTAAAGGAAAGCAAATCTTTACAGACACCCATTCAGTTCCCTAGGCATTGATTTTCCCCAGTTACAAAGCCGCTGCATTTCCATTATGAGATAATATATCATTTGACAAGCAAGGTTTGAAACACCCAGTTTGCACCATAAACACCAAAATGACATCGGCAGGCACAGTCCACATGTCTGTAAGCAGCTCCACTCCAAAAAATTCACCCAAATATATGTCATTTGGACAAACCTGTAAATGTCTGTGCTCCTTTTGATCTTTTGATGAGCTCCTTGAATTGACCTGTGCCAGATAGACTCACTTTGTTATCCATAGTTCATCCAAACTCTCTTCTTCTGCTTTGTGACACCAGGGGCTTGTCATAGTAAACATTAAACATTTGGGCACCTTTTCCAAGGCTGCTCTTTCCAAGTAAAATTTGAGAGAAGCAAATTACTTTTTTAAAAAACAGTGGGTGGCTTAGGTTTAACATCTACTTGGGTAGAGATCTGAGTTAAACTGAGCTTATACACTTTGGTGTACTTTAGGCCCACTATCTATTTAAGTTACATTTCCTTCATAGGTCCCTCTGCACTAGGTAGGTTTAGCTGTGTTTTTCAAGTGCTGAGGACAGCCACTTGCCCGTCTCTGGATGATGACTGCCACTCTTATGGACTCAAGTCCTTAGAGCAAAGCAGTTGCCTAATCAGCTGCAGATAATATTTCTGACCAATAAGTGGAAAGATCAAATCATCATATATGTTATAATACACCACACAATAAAAAATTATACAGACTTGTACTCCTGTCCCATAGCTCCAGTCAGCTATTCTAATAAATATTATAAATATAAATATTAACTACTTTAAAGCTAGTAACAAAAGTTTGCTTTTTATTTCATGTTGTGTGCTTTGGTTTACAATTTTCACATTTGGATACATGCATTGTGACTTCATTTTGTTCTTACATTGCCCTGCTGGTGCTTCTCAAAGGCATTAATCTCATTTCTATGAAGCATCAGAACACAAAGGTAGAAATTACGGCTTGTGAAAGAGCATTGTTTTAATTTTAATGCTGACTTTAAGAAATGACTCCTTCAAAATGTTTACCAGACCCTGTTCAACATCACTGCCACCAACATCAGGTATTTGACTGCTGGCAGACATCCGCATGTCATAATGTGGGAGACCACAAAGTCAACATGCAGTGCCGTAGCTGGCACAGATTATTATTGCTCAGCTTTCTTTATCCCATATTTCTCTCTAAGTTTATAGGGTAAATATTGCCACATGTACAAAGTACAGTGAAATTCCTACTTACATGTGCTAGTCAACATGCAACATGTCACCAGTCTCTGCCACTAGGATTAAGGAGTAGAACAACCTTACCTTAAAACTTCCATTAACACAGCACACTCAGAAGAGCTGGGCCTTTTACCAGATATGAAATGATGGAAATCAGATCTTCATTTTTGGTCTACCATTCCTTGAAAGTAGGCCATCCTGTTCAGATGTCCCCAAAACTTTCTATCCTGTCTTTTCATTGCCTCAGAAATGCAGGTGCTGCAGAAAGTTGACACACTCTTGCATTTTTCCTCATAATTGTTTATTAATGTACCTAATTTTTTATAAGACTTTGCCAGGCCCAACAGGACAAACTACTTTTCCTGGTGGCCCTACACTCTTAAAAAGAAAAGGTGCCAAAGCAGTTCTTCAGAGAGATGAAATTGGAAAGACCATTTTAGGCTCCTCAAGAGAAATCCACATAAAGGTTCCAGAATGAACTTTTTCTTTTAGATCAATAACAGTCTCTGTAAATTATGATGAATAGATGATAACAAATTGGTTAAATACCAATGGGATCATAATTTTAAAGTGACTCTCACTAAATGCAATAACTCAGGCTAAGCTAAAGTTTTCCTGATCTTTTAATATCTTTCTAGGTATCTTATATATTAAACATTTCTGTTTTGTCCTAATTACAAATATTAAGAACCTTTTCAAAGCACAAAGAGCCAACTTCATATGCAAAGAACCTGTCCCAGAATGAAATGGTTCTTTGCCAACGACTCTACGAGAAAACACACAACATAGATAAGTGCCATTAAAGAACCAGTATTTTAAAAAGTTTACGATTACCTGGACCTACAATGATGAGCTCTAAGGATGTCGCCTTCGCTAAAATCAGAATTCTTTTGCTAGTGTTGCATTTGTCAAGGAAGAGGACTACAGCTGCAGTCTCAACACAAGCACACGAGAAAGGCCCCATTTTATGCATGGATTACTTTAAAGCCATAGGAAGTTTTTTTATGTTGCTACCAGCATAATAAAATTGGTAAACTGATTAACAATTCATTTAGAATTAGGCATTAGTTTGTCCTGTTTAGTATGTGAAAAAAAATTAACTGCTTGCAAGCTACTTAGGGTTAATAGCTGACAAAGCCGTTTTTGCTATAACGGCAGGTTATGCATACAGGCATCTGTCATAAGACGGTGCAGTAAGCTGATCCAGGAAAATTTCTAGTTTCTTTAGGAACGCGTCTATTTGACACAGAAAGATGACCTTTCCTTCTTTAGTGTCAGATCACCACAACAAATGTAATCTCTTTCAAACATTTCAGTCGGGTTTCCGATCTTCTTATAGTACAGAGACAGCCCTAGTCAGAGTCACCAATGACCTCCTGATGGCTGCTGACCAGAGGTCTCCATCACTCCTTATCCTCCTGGATCTCACAGCTGCATTCGATACAGTAGACCATAATATTCTTCTCCATCGTCTCTACCATATAATTGGACTTTCTGGCTGTGGTTCAAGTCCTATCTCACAGATAGGGCTGAGTATGTGGCCCTGGGGGATGCTAAATCTCATACCCACACTGTCACCTGTGGGGTCTCACAAGGATCAGTCCTTGGGCCGACCCTTTTTAGCATCTTTATGCTACCCCTGGGTCACATCATCGGCAGGCATGGAGTTTCATTCCATTGCTATGCCGATGATACGCAGCTCTATGTGAGACTGGATTCGACTTCTCTTACACCTCCATCAACCCTTTCCTCCTGCTTGGATGAGATTGAGGCCTGGATGTAAAAGAACTTTCTCAAGCTGAAGAGCACCAAAACTGAAGCTCTTTTAATTGGTACCCCCCCATCAGCTTCATTCCTCTGTAAATTGTATTTCCTTTTCTGGTCATACTATTACCTTCTCCCCCTCTGTTACAAATTTGGGTGTCAAATTAGACTCCAATCTGTCATTTGATATACATGTTCATCACCTTCGTAAAATTGCATTCTTTCATCTCCGAAACATAGCCAAACTCTGTCCTTGACTCTCCCAGCTGATTCATGCCTTTGTCTCCTCTGGGCTGGACTATTGTAATGCACTCCTCATCAGGATATCCAACAAGAGCCTTAAAAAGCTCCAACAAATTTAATATAGTGCTACAAGGATCCTGATGAGGGTGTGGAAATACAGTATGAGCATATTTCACCAATCCTTCGGTCACTTCATTGGCTTCCTATTCACCTCCGTATTGAATACAAACTCTGTTTGCTCACTCATCAGTGTATTCATGGAAATGCTTCACAATATCTTAAGGAACTCCTTATATTACAATCTACTACAAGAAACCTCCGCTTTGCAAATACCTACCGCCGTCGCCCCCCTATGAACAAACTTTGTACAATGGGTGACCGTGACTTTGCAGTCGTCGCTGCTCCACAGCTCTGGAATGCCCTACCAGAGAACTTGAGAACACAGCAGATTGTGGGCTGTTTTAAAAAACAGCTAAAGACTTTTTTATTTAGGAAAGCATATTAACAAGAATGTCACTATTTATTGTTGTTTTATATGATTTTATCTTGTTTTATCTTTGTTAAATATTTTTATGTGGCACTTTGAGATTTACTACTAATGTAAAGTGCCTTATAAATAAAATGAATTATTATTATTATAAGTGAAAAAAAAATGGTGTATTGCCATTAGCGTAATAAAATAAAATGCTTAAGCAAATGATATTATGCTTTTTGATTAAGTAAGGGGAAGGGGGAGGAAGAAGAAATTATAAAAAGCCAATTGAAAAATTTAACTTTGCTCTCCTGCCTTGCAATGTAGAATCCAGGTACTCATCTGTGACTGAATAAAAATCAAATTGATTGAAATATTCCAGTCTTCCCCAGGGGGTTTCCTCCACAAGTATAGCAACAGATTGGCTACATTCACCACTTCTAGTGTTTCTACGTCTGGTCAGTGCCTTATTTGAAGTTAATAAAAGCTGCAACAGTGTTTTCTAAATAATACGCTCACCACCTTTCTTAACTATTAAATGTCTGGGTGTTAAAAGGGCACTGGGGCTAACTAAATATGGCCAACAGGCCTGCACTTTTGTAATGTAAAGATAACAAGCATTGAACATTTCATTGAGTAAGAAATAAGACATCTGAAAGACAATCTCTTTGGTTCTTAAGTAATTTAGAAACCAAATTTATTTTCTCTCGTCTCAGTCGAGAGGGAACAGATGACCAAGCCAATTTTAAATAATCCTGTGTTTGCAGTCTCGAGAGTGACCCACCTCGAGTACATCATTGGCCAGAGGAGCTGGACCTCAAGTACTCCTTTTTGTAAACAGAGAGAGAATAGGGCAAAAACCAACAAACAAGGCTGTCTCATTACCCATTGTAATAATGGTCAGTGTCATGAATATAAAAAAGACAGACATTCTGTTCAACACCAATATAGATTTGTTCTTAATAGTTAATGGTTGATTTAATTGAAAAAAAAATCACATCCTGCTGAGGTAATATAAAAGTTAAAAAACACAACAGAAATGTTAAATAGTTGTTTGATCAGATAGAAGGCCTCTAAAAACACATGTGAATGGTTTTTGGATGAAACTCTGGAACAATCACAAGAAAATTTCATGGTACTATGATGAGATACAAAAATAAAATGGAGCTCATGGAAGAGGACTAATGCTTTTTCATTCTATATGTATGAAAGTGACCTACACATTAAATAGGCTCTATTAAAAAAAAAATATTGGAAGGGGATGAGACGTGATTTTCTCGGAGAGACACTTATACGTCCCGCGAGAAAGAGATTTAACCACACCCGGGGCTGGAAATAAAGGACAAAGTGTAGAAAACAAAGTAGAATGTCATAAAGAGTTGAAAAATGTTGGTGCGGTACACATGCAGAAGAGGTTAAAGATAATGGAAGAACAAAAATTAGAAAGTCTTAATAAAAGGATAGTAAAGATCACATTAGCACAAACAAATGGAAATTATTACTTGGTGAAATAACAGAACAGCAAAAAGAGATTGAATATAAGTCGGAGACTTGTAGATTGTCTAATTTGTGTTGCCAGTGAGAATTAAAAGATTACAAAAACGGCGCAGTATGAAGTCCCGTAAGACAGACTTTTAACATGAGATTCTTTCAAGTCACGCCCTACTTAAAACTATTTTCAAACAAGACCACGGTCATCTAACATCAGTCATGTAAATGCTTTTGTCAGGCACACTTCCTGCGCTCTCAGCTCTTATAAATTTTAACAGGACAATAATTTTATACGTTTTTGATGACACGTCAACAACAATGCGAAGAAGAGAGAGCATGGACAAACATTTGAAAAAGTCGTTTTATTTATTAGAGAGAAAGAAACGATATTCACTCACAGGCAGTTATATGTTGCGTTGTCACGATGTAAGTCCAAACATGGAATCAAAATTCAATGCGATCTTGAAGAAAAGTTAATTGCAAATATTGTTTTTAAAGTTTTAAAGTAAAAGTGAAAATAATGCATATGTATCAATTCCCATGAAAATAACAATCTCTTTAAATTGTATATCCGGTTAACCAAACTCAGGGGTGGGCAAGCAAAGTGAACAGAGGGCAGAGCCCCCTAGTGGTTTTCAAAATATTTTCCTGCCTGTTGTCTGTTTATAAAAAATCTTGAACTTACAGAAAACTGACGACAGGTTCTTTGGAGTATTTCCACAATTTGGATTGCCTTTTTTCAGTGAAATGGGAAGAGACTGAATTGCATTTCTCTGTGAGTCTGGCTCTCTCACATTAATGTAAGGCAAGGTAATTATTAACGAAAGCTATACCTAACACAACCACAAAAGCATTTAATTAATCAAAATAAAAATAAAAAACTGAGTGAAAAATAAAACCATACACTCAAAAATTAACTGAAATAAAAGTGGAATATGGTATTATTTCTGCTGTGGAAGCGCACCAACTACCGGTGGTCTACGGTTGGCCAATGTTCACAGGCGCACACAACTGAAGTTTCAGCACAAAATATTATTCATAAGGTCTGACAGTTATTCGCTTTGAAACACTGCAAAGCAAAACTCGATGACCAACGATTCCAACAAATAAAGAAGAATGTTTGATTGGAGCTCAAGTCATTAATTTAGAGAAGAGCACCAGAGATGAATTAGATCCACCATCATGCTGACGTTATTTTGAGCAATTACTAAAATAATGAAAAGTCTTGCCAAGTTTGTTAAAGTGAACCGTGGGGCTCACTGGATTATGACAGTGAGGGGAACGTAACCATTCCACCCACTCAATTCAGACCCCACGTACAAGAAGCATCAGCATTTTCTTATCCTTGCTCTCTGTCACTTTACTTGTCATGCTTTAGTGGCTAAATGTGTTTTCATCCTTGCTTCCAGTATTACTTGCCTCTTTTTAGCCTCTGGCTTTGATTTCTACCTACACCTGCCACTGCTCGGTTAGTCTCTGGTAGATCAGTTAGATTGAGTCATGAGTGAATAGATAGAATAGATATGTCAAAAAATTAAATATATTTCTGGCCAGTAACCAGTTTTGCAGAGTGAGATTATGCTTTCAGACTCTGATGTAAATAGTTGTACTTTTGTAGCAAATAATCTAGTAGCATGTAGTAAGCTATTTAAAAAGGTATGTAGTTAAATATTTATTTTTTTCATTTCTAGTTATGGGTAATAGATCTATTTAATATGATAAATGAGTAATAGTTTTCTGCCCAAATAGCTCAAAACATACACTTTAATAAATAGAATTTCAAGTGTATGTAACAAAATTTTCAGATTACATCTGAATGGACAATTATATTGCACAACAGCAAGCAGCGCTGTGAGCCATAGGGAACTCGGTCTTTCAGGGAAACACCGCTGTCGACTGTCCATCCTCTGTGCACGATATGGCTAGGTAGCCTTATGAGCATTATGGTTGTCAGCTGCCTTCACAGCACACATTTCTGAACGTTGACTCACGGCAAAAAATTGAACCTAAATAAGTAGTTGTGGCCTGGGAGTACTTAGAGCATGGCCCTGATAGCAACAAGAGGAAGTAATTAATTGATGATTTGGCGATTTGGTTTGTTCAGCTCAATTAAAGGGAAACAACCCAATGAATCTAATGAATCTAAAAACCCACTTAAACTGCTTTCAAAAAGAAGTCTGTAAAGAGGGTGATGACCCTGTCATGCTGAAAAAAACACAAACCTACCAAAGAAGGTGAAGCAATACGTTACATTGGTCAACAAACCTGGCCGCTGTCCAGTCACCTCAGTCAGTTGATCACAAAAACCAAGCAAAGCTACTGGCACAGCTATTATTGAAAGTCTACCCATTTGTATGAATTACCTAATAGTGAGGTGAACAGATGGATAGGGCTACAACATCACTGGCACATATTTTTAAAAAAATTCAGAAAATAACTCCTAAATGGCTAGGGCAAACATCTTTTACAGGCATATCTGCTTGTTTATGCAGTTGCTCAGCTATGCAGGCACAGTGTGCATTTCTTAATTTTCATTGAATAGCCATGTGTAAAAACAAACAGAAATGGTCAAAATTGAAAATTAAATGACAATTGAAAACAGAATAGATATAAAAAATAATTCAAAAAGATGGAACTAAAAGAACCTTGTTCAAAACAGACCCTTTTTTTTTTTTACTTAAACTTGTATCTTTTACTCACCGGCCACTGGTTTGCTTCTATGAAGTTTACCTTTTTACATGCCATCCACCTTAATAAAATAAGAGTCTGTCTGATGGTGTGTGTCTGGTAGCTATGTCTCTGTCATTCCAATGTATAGCACATCATGAACATCCTTATATTATTTTGCTTGTGTCTGTCTGTACTCGATATAAACAATGGTTGGCACAACTACTATATCCTTCCACAACAACAGTGAGGAATCTGTGTTCCTGGCAGAGTTTTGGTCTTTGGCTTATCTTCAAGTCTTCAATTCTTCAATGTAACCAATTATCGACTGTGGTATTTGACTGTTTATTTGGTGCATACTTGTTACTGACCAAGACTGCATTATGAGACTTCCTTTTAACACCCCCTTCTTTCACTTCAAAGGCACATACAGCCTAGCTGCTACCAACAGAAACGGTCTTTTGCCGGCCTACATACTCACACTAATGTACCAAAGCAGAAACATCTACATCACGCCAGACTAAAAAGCACAGGCAAGATACCTTAGAACAACAATGACAACATATGACAAACCACAGAGCGACATTATAAGTATTGCACCTAGGCAGTGATCGAAAAACAAATTACACTCACAACCTTTCTGAAGAGCAGCAGCAAACTGCCAGAAAACAAGAAACATTACGATGGAAAAGCCACATGGATTCCATAACATGGACAATTTAAAACAAGATATTCCCTTTATATTACGGCATAAACAGTTCCCCATTTGTTTAGCATATTGTATGACTATCACCAAGTCACAATGACAAACGTTTAATAACGTCGGAATTTATTTGCCAGGCCCAATTTTTACCCATGGCCAGTTGTACACTACATTTTCCAGAGTTACATCGAAACCCAGGTTAAACGTACAGGTACTTGCGGGTTACACACAGGAATATTTTCACTGACAATAACGTTTATGCAACAAATTGCGTTTGCCTTCTTATCCAATATGTTCTGTTAACCTGTTCATGTTACACTTTGTATTGTAAATATTCATGCTTTTGTGACTATAACATTCCATACTAATCATGTGACAATTCTAATATTGAGTCCTTTCACAAGTCACTACTTATTAAAATAATCTCCTTTCTTACTGTAATGTGTGATGTTTTTCTCTACCTCATCATCATTTTATTAACGCTTTTATTTAATTTTCACAAGCATGATTTACTAGTTAATACTAAATTTACAAATCCTATACCAAATGGCATGCGACAGAGATTTATATTTCACAGTGCGCTGCAAACTTTAACACTGAGGTATTTGATTACTTATATTTCAAACCATATTATCTGGGTAACACAGTTAGATTTGTATATATTGATATTAAAATAGCCAAATATGTATATATATATATATATATATATATATATATATATTCCTTACATTTCTTTAAAATGAAAAGGTTCAAATCAAACTTTGGTACATTTCATCATATCTGGCCCACTCTGCATTTAACATTTGTTTTTACCTAATTACAATGAACAAGAAGCATAGACACCTACATAATGGCACTACTGAAAAAAACAGCAACTGGTAATAAGAAAACTATTACAAAAATAAAAAAATGATAACTCAGATGCTAAAAGTACTTCACATTACATCTCCAATGTAATACTTATTTTTCCATTATAGTTACATTGAAATATTGTCTAGGTCTTGTTCTCCTGCAATATTTGCCATTAGTGTAAATATCTGCAGATGGAAAAAATGAATACAAAATAATCTATGCATGCTTATGATGATCACAAGTTAGTACTTGTGTGCCTCAAGGTGGTATTGCAAGAAGGGTGACTACATTTTCAAAGTGTGTAGTGATGATGTTTGCTGTAGACTAAGAGAGCAGACAGAATCCACTTTAAGAACACAGCTATAATAATTGTTAAGAGAGCGCTACTTTATAAAGACATTAACTTCAACCAGGATATTCTGGGTTGGAAATTGGGACATTACATAATTTTCCCATGATTCTCTGAGACACAGCTGCAAACCATATCTTGTCACCTTAACAGATGATTTTCGCTCTCGCTTAAACACCAAGTCATGTATCCCTCATATGCTTTAACTATGCTAATATGACTCTTGTGCATAACTTACTAATGCTGTTTTATTATTTTCTGTAAATGACTATGGGAAGATTGGTAGATTGAACTAAACTATCTTGTAAATGGCACGATGGACTTTTAATATAATTACTGGCAAAGCAGTAGCATAAGCCTGTGTGTTCAAAAATGAATTTTGGTTATCTATGAGAAATGTGATCAAAAGTCAGTCAGTATCCAACCCACTATATCCTAACACAGGGTCACGGGAGCCAATCCCAGCCAACACTGGGCGCAAGGCAAGAAACAAACCCCGGGCAGGGCGCACACACACACCCCCACACACTAGGGACAATTTAGGATCGCCAATGCATCTAACCTGCATGTCTTTGGACTGTGGGAGGAAACCCACGCAGACATAGGGATCACATGCAAACTCCACGCATGGAGGACCCGGGAAGCGAACCCAGGTCTCCTTAGCAGCGCTACCACTGTGCCACCGTGCCGCCCTGTGATCAAAAGTGATTATAGTAAACAGTAATCCGAGTGCTGTTACCTGTCATGGCTGGATTATTGTCACCAGAATATTTTGAAAATGGATTGAAACATACAGTAAAGCACTGCACACACAGCAGTATAAAACGTCAACTGCAGTCACATTTACAGAAGAGGCACACAAGCAGAAAGATGACCTATGAAGATGTTAACAGTAGTCCTGTACAAATAACCGAGAACTTCCTGCCCCAGTAAACAAGTGCTATACAGACTGCATCCAAGTGTTTACTTGAGAAACTCCTCAGCATTTCTGTGACATAAAAACATTTTGTGCACGCAACAAACCTTTCATGTAGTGAAACAACCATGAAACTATCTAACCTAAACTGAAAATGTAAATTATCAGCAAAAATGCATGGAGAAATACTTGCCAGGTGCTTGACAAAAGCTGCTCTGAGATTCGTTTAACTTTTAAAAGGTTATTTTCACTTTAAGACTGCTTATGAGTTGATAGGTTAGGTAGATTGCACAGATTTGTAAGCCAGCCCCATCTTTCTGTTTGATCTAAACGCTGCTATTCTGGAGCTGAAGGTTAAAAGGAAAGACCTTGGAGGCAAGGAACAGGATATGAGTGATGAACCCTGCTGATGTAAAATTTTAAGCAGTACAGTATAGTACATTTTTTCTCTTGGGTTAGTCCAGGAGATGAATTAGCTAATCTAGTTTGTTCTTTAGCTGCATCTTTCATTTCCTATCTACTCAGAATAAACAACTCCATCTCTTTCCCTGTTTGCAGGACCAAATGACTTCTGTAACCTGAGAGCAGGAAGACATGTGCATTCATACAAAAGGTTATGTGCAGATTAAGGTAACTGTGATCAGACAGAAACTGTACAAAGAGTACACCATACTTACCATCAGTCCAGGTGAGTGCAGGTCTATAAACACACACTCATACAAGCAGCCACACACACAAAAAAAAATAATATGCACAGACAGGTTTGCTATGCGGACATGTGAACTATTTCAGATGGTCTGCCAATAAGTCAAACTTTGGTGACAGACACCCATAAACACAAAGAAGTGAAGAGCCTACTGTCAATAGATGTTCAGTCACTGCTTTTATGTGGCACTATGAATGTTTCAACATTATCATTAAATTGTTAGTACAAAAATAATTTATATGGCAATAAGCAACAACACTGTCCATCCAAGTGGTAAACTAGTGTCCCTTTCTCTGCCTCACCAACGTTTTCCTTCCGTGTGCTCATGTCACTCATTTAGTCCCAATATGCTCATATATTCACAACATCACACTTTAATTAAATTATGTGAACCCAGGAAAAAGATGTGGTGGTAAAGAGTGCAGTAAAAAGTTATGAGTTAGGGAGTGTAGTGTTTATCAGACACTGGAGAGCTGATGCTAATGGATATGAATAAGTGAGGTTCACTTACAAAACCAGTTAGACCTCGGCTATTCAATGCCACAAAACCTTTTCAGTGTCATTCTGCATTTCCTGTGGTTCTTCTTCAAGCCGCATAACTACCATTGTAACCCATTTTATCTACTGAGATAACTGTAATAGCCTTGAACTTCACTCAGGCTACCCATCTTGCCCAAGTTTAGAGCCACCTCATATTGGTTCATTTCCTTTCAACCAACAAATATTAAACCATAGCATATAGATCTTGATACCTGTTTCATGACTGATGTGAGGAATTATTCTAGACAGCATTTGTTGCTTTAAAAAGATGGATGTCTATCACCAAATTGGCCGAAGATTTTTTTATTGAACTAATTCACATGTCCTCTAGCACCACTGCCGGATGCCTGTTTGCTATACCTTAGTGTAGTCTCCAAAATGTTGTTTTGTTTTTTTTTTACCCCACCTGGGAACAAGCACACATACGCAGACAAACGAGAACTACATGGCTGGAATTAGATGTATGTAAGAATCTTCTTGCTTGAGATTCAAGATTGCTTTCATTTAATTGCTCCTGTAATCTGTTGGTCTCTTCCTGTAACCAGGAGGCAGGTAGGAACAGAGAGGATGAGTAGCCAGATTCCATGACTCTAACAGTAGTTTTGAGAAAATCCTCCGGAAGATGGATTTACAAAAATAAGTAAACAGCAGAAACCAGTGTGCTAGACACATTGAAAGAGATGACCGAAAACAGGATGATTTGTCCAAGGGAGTTAATGAACTGAAATGCAGTTAGACATTCAGAGATGTCAATGGAATAAATTGCTTCTGGTTGCAGAGATTCAGTGGAAATTAAAAAAAAAAAAAAAAAAAAAAAAATGATGGACAGACTTGATCCATCATGTATGTCAGGCTACTCTACATTTTCAGGTTGTGAATGTCTGGGAGTTGAGAGAGCAGGATACCCCAAAACTAGAATTAGTCACGTCTACACTACATTTTACAAAAATAGTGAAGAACATTTTGTAATGGAACATTTGGTCCTTAAAGAGTAGTTAGCTTCTCCACATCTCTTTTAAAACAAAGGGTGCTGGCAGTTCAAGGAGAATATATTGCAAGAATGGAACAAAATTAGGATTTTAACACTGTGTAGACATTGTTACTTTTCTCTTCAGGTTGTTGCTTCTACCTCAGCTTTTCCAATTGCAACTTCTTAAATAGTAACCACCTGCATAAGAAAAAGTAAACACCATTTGAGTTCCACTAATTGCACATTTGACCTGCTTGGGTGGGTTACAAATATAAAGTCAAGGAGCTTAATGGCTAAAACATGTGGTCAACCAAGTAAGGAACTGGGTACTTAAATACTTTATATGCTTTTTAATATGTTACTTACCCCATGTAGTTTGTAATGATGTAAAAAATGTTTATTTTATGTTGTCATGCAGAATGGAGATAACACATTTCTGATAGAATAGGCATCTACGGTATAACTAATGATGGACAACATAAAGCAACATCAAAATATTAAAAAAAATCTCATGTTACTCGTGTTGTATAATCCACATGTCAAGTCATCTAGTCACATGCTCACATCATCTTTAACACATGTAGTTTTACTAAAAGATAGTTAAATAAATGACTTCTGGAAAATGCTGTTATGAATGAAATGCTTGAAATATGCTCAAACATGACCAAAAATCTAACTTTAACATATATAGAGAGTCATGGGATCTCTCTTATCTATAGATACATGGAATATGATCAGGTTATTTTGAAGCTTTAAGACATCCTTGTGAAATTACTCAATAATATGGCGTATAATTGTGGTCTGTGAGGATGAAAAGACTGAAGGAACTGAGCCTCTTCATTTTAAGCAAGCAGACATGACATGATACAACTGTTCACGTTTATAACGAGAAAAAGCATGGTAGATTCCAGGTATTACTTTAAAAAGAGTTTTTCAACTAGCACGCAGGAGTCCAGACATATGTTCTTTAAGGATAAAGTCTGCACAAAAATGTATTTGTTCACACAGGGGACTTCAAATACAAACAGTATAGTGGATAGATGTAATTGTAAAGAGTTCAGTGCACAGTAATTGTCAAGATAGATTGGAGCTGAACAGCTTCTCCAAAAAAAATCTATGTAGAAAGAGAGGCAAAAGTCTGTGGTATGGTTTACATATTTATAGACAGAAATCCACAAAGGGAGAAAATAATTCCCATATCTTAAACTAATCTTTTATTAGTCTTATTGAAGATGACCCTCACACTGGATGGCCTGTGGAAGCAACTTCCACAGAAATGTACAAGAAAGTTGAGATTTTGTCAGACAGACGAATTAAAGCTTCCCGAATAGCTGAAGAAATGGGCATCTCAGCAGGTACAGTTTGGAAAGTAATTCATGAGAAGTTGGGCATGTCAAAGGTCAGTGCAAGATGGGTTCCAAGAATGCTGACGCCATGTCAGAAAGCCACAAGGCTCCAGTGCTGTCAGCAGGACTTTGAGAGGCTCGCCATCATTTGGTGACTGGAGATGAGACGTGGATCTATCACAGAGATCCTGAGTCCAAAATGGAATAAATGCAGTGGAAGCACAAGTCATCCCCCACCCTAAAAAAGTTAAAGACAGGAAAATCTGCAGGCAAAGTCATGGCAACTGTCTTCTGAGATATTGAAGGACTTTTGCTTCTGGAGTTCATGCCACACAAGACAACCATAACTGGAAGAGTTACGCCAACACAATAATCGCTTTGCAGGATTCAATCAAGAAGAAAAGACGAGGAAAATTCACAGCTGGTGTGCTACTTCCTCACAATAATGCATTGGTTCACATGTCACGTCTTCACAGGCTGCCATGCGAGAATGTGGGTTCCAGTAGCTGAACCATCCACCCTACAGTCCTGACCTGGCTCCCTCGGATTATTTCCTATTCTGAGTTTTGAAGAAATCCCTCCATAGACAGCCGGTTTCAAGTGATGAAGACATCAAGGCAGCTGTGATGTCCTGGTTTGAAGGTCAAGGAGAAGATTCTTTTCAAAGGGGTTAAAGTCATTGCAGGAAAAGTGGATGAAGTATATGACGCTATCAGGGGACTACAATGAAAAATAAAACAATTTTTTTGAAAATTCTTCTCTTTCCTACTGAGGTAGATAAATTATTGAATGGCCAGTGTCCTCTATAATGTTTGGGACAAAGATATTTTTCCTTGATTTGCCCCTTTGCTCCACAGTTTAAGATTACAACTCAAGTATTTCAGATGTGATTAAAGTGCACACTGCAGACTTTATTCTAAGGGTTATTTGCATACATCTTGGTCACACCATGTAGACATGACAACACTTCTCTATGGAGATCACTGTAGATCTACACATATTGAAGTATGTGCAGTGCTTTGTGGTAGTGTTCACTGTGAAAAAGATTTTTATGTCTATCCACCTATTTTCAAAGCCATTTTTTTAAATTGTAGGATTGCACAGATATGGAACCAGTTGCAGAAGTGTTAGTGGGAAAGCTGAAACCAAACAAGTTAGTCCCACTATAAGAGAAGCGAATGTCCAAGGGATTGTCCAAGAAAAGGGCTGGAGGGGTCAGGCTTTATGGCTCTTGCCTAGATTTACTTTCTTAAACCAGTGAACATGTAATCAGATTCTGTAAGAACCCGAGAAGTGAACTTGGGAGTTTTTGTTTTATCAGGAACACTGTTAGCATGTGCAATGTGATCAAGATAAAAAAGTAACTGTGCACCAAGCTTAAGATTTTTCCTAAAATGTCTAAAAAAGCATTTTGTAAATCAAAATAACATTAAAATTAAAAAAACAAAAACACTAAAACCACACGCTCAAAAATGAAATGAAATAAAATTATTGTTATTAATGTTATTTCCCTTTTTCTAAACAAACCAACTATCAGTAGTCTACTGTTGGACAAAGTTGAGTGAGTATGTGGACACGAATAACTAAGACTGCATTAATTAATGCTGATTTATTTTGTTTTCATATTGTGTTTTTTATTTTTCTATTCTTTATTATGTAAAGCACTTTGAGCTACTGTTTGTATGAATATGTGCTATATAAATAAATGTTGTTGTTGTTGCATACACACACTACCACTTTTTTGTTTAAAAATATAAGTGTCAGTCTAAATTATTATTACCGTTCATCCATGCTACCCAGGCTCTTTTAACCTTCAGAGCCATATACTTCTGAAAATGCCAGCTCAGCATTTACAACTCAGATATTTCAGATGTGATTAAAGTGCACACTGCAGACTTTATTCTAAGGGTAGATGGGTAAAAATGAAGAGTTTTGAAAATTGCAGTCTTGAGAGTGTAAAGAGTTTTGAAACCTTTTTAATTGCACTCTGGTTTGTGCTTATTACCTGGTCCTTCTCTAATTGGATCCTGCTCATTACATTTTGTCAGCTGTTTCGCTCACTTTGTGCGTTACTCCCTATAACTCCTCCTCATTGTCAGTCCAGTATAGGCGAACGGCTACATCACATGCGCCTTTGTTGTTTCAATATCGGCTGGGATACTTTTGAAAATGATGTGACAATGCTAGTGTGGATGGAAATCATTTTTGTTTTAAAATGTTTTTAAATGAAAATGGAGTAGTGTGGATGTGGCCTTAGTTTCAGTGCACGGCTTTTACTTGTAGTGCAAAAAATGTGAGGCCCGAAATGCCATTACTAAACATACAAAGGACGGTCCTCTCAATGGCTCTCCAACAAGGAATCTATTATAAAGCATGCAAAACCCTCAGAAATCCTTCGAATCCTTTGAAAACTAACAGGGACCTAATTAGTTTGTCTTATGTCCACCCATCATGGATGTTGTTCATATAGTTTAGCAGTCATTTGCTTTGAAGTAACTTTGGTTTGTGAAACAAATAAGTCTTAATGTGTGATCTGAACTCAAATTTTTGAATCAGAGAAGAGCCTCAGAGATGACAGCATAGGATGAATTAGGTCCACCATCAAGCTGATTTTTCATCAACAGAAAAATTGCAGTTTTAATTTGCAATGATATATAAAGTGTAACTAATGTGAAGAAAATTAACAGGGTGGGAAAGGTTGGATCAGCTTGAACAGATACCATGGCATGGTGCTTTATATCTCAGACCAATATTACTCTATGCCATTAATATTACATTTGCTAATCGAATTTCAAAGATTGACCACTTTTTTTACTTTTTCCACTGAGTTCTCTTGCACATCAGACCCGACTAAATCGGTTTCATTAATTGAATCAGAACAGTTTAAATACCCAAGAATTATTATTAAAAAGAAAGGTCTCTTTAAATACAATTTTGGAAGTATGATGGAAGACATTAAACACAATACTAGTAGATTGTCCTCCATCTTTCTTTAGCTCTTACAAGCAGTTTTGTCAAAATAGACATCCTCTCAAAGCTCCTATTTCTCTTTCACAGCATCTATATACAGTATATACACCCATACATAAAATGACCGAAAGAGCACGAGAACTACTGCTAGAGTTCTCAGCTTATGTTTTCTGCCCAATATGAGTGATGAGCACATGCTGGTTAAGAAAATTGAGGTTGATTCTCTTCTGGAGTGTCCAACTCTGGTTTCTAATGCATGCCTTACCAGTAAATGTAAACGTTTGGTACACTTATCCGATGAAAACGTATTGACAGCCACAATTTTAGGTAATCACAAAGGAGGCTTTCAGTAAGAGCCACACTATTTTAGTAGTATAAAGCAAAGCAGTTGTAAGTGACAACTGACAGCCCAACCTGGCCGGGACGTACAAGAAATGGAAGGATGGAGGAAGGCAGCTTCTTTGGGGCACTGCCTCCCTCAG
The DNA here is from genome assembly GCA_026402145.1 of Polypterus bichir lapradei. Classification (NCBI taxonomy): domain Eukaryota; kingdom Metazoa; phylum Chordata; class Cladistia; order Polypteriformes; family Polypteridae; genus Polypterus; species Polypterus bichir. Next base: position 119,527,999 of record JANRMT010062854.1, on the reverse strand, counting down.
AAGGCTAAATGGCAGCTCCCCTGGAGTGCCATGGTGCCCCAGATGATTCTCACAGGGCACCATGTGACTTGAAGTTCTATATCTCAGCCCTGTTGGGTACTATGGGTGCCGCCAGGGGGTGCTGTGAAAATGGAGGAGCCTTATGACATAAGGTTTCCACCTGACCCGGAAGTGCTTGCAGATCACATAGGCGGAACAGCAGAAGCACTTCTGGGTTGGCCAATATAAAAGGACTTGCCGGCCTCACAGGGAGGAACCAGAGTCGGGAGGTGGAGGACGAAGCTTGCAGGGAGGAGCGGAGGAGGCAAAGACCTGAAAAGAATGAAAGAAGAGTCATTGTCCTGTACTTGTGTTGTACTTGTGGCTGTAGTGGTGGGAAATGCTTTGTGAAGAGTTTTCCCTCGCAATTAAAAGTCTCTTTTGTTTTTTAACTTGTGCCCTGTGTCTGCCTATGGTAAAGTCATCCCTGGTGGAGGATCACAGGAATCATGGGAAAGAGGGGCCCTTTCATCGGATTGGCTGGCCGAGCAACGTTTCAGCCGTGGAATGGCCAAATGGGGAGGCAGCTTGACGGATGAGGTCTCCAGCACTCTAAAAATATCCAAATCTTATTATGTGATATCATCTACTCTTAAATTCTGCTCTGTACTTCTAAAATGTTTATTATTATGCTGTATTAAGGATTTGTTCTGTTCTGTGTATTGTATTGTATTGAACCCCTTCTTTTGACACCCACTGCACGCCCAACCTACCTGGAAAGGGGTCTCTCTTTGAACTGCCTTTCCCGAGGTTTCTTCCATTTTTCCCTACAAGGTTTTTTTTGGGAGTTTTTTCTTGTCTTCTCAGAGAGTCAAGGCTGGGGGGCTGTCAAGAGGCAGGGCTTGTTAAAGCCCATTGCGGCACTTCCTGTGTGATTTTGGGCTATACAAAAAATAAACTATACTGTATTGTATTGTTGTGTTGAGTTTCAGGGAGCTGTAATGCCCCCTAGTGTCCACACAGTCAGTATGGTCAAAATAAGCAACTATACCTGTATATTCAGAGTAACTCCTTTATTGGTGTGTGTAAATGAAGACTACTCAGTCTTATGTTGTAGAATGCAATGCTATAGAAAACTGCAGTATTTCAAAACACTGTGATACTAGGGTGTTGTACCGTGTTAGCCATTATGAATGTAGTGAGAAGTCAAGCAAAATGACACTTTTTATTTGCTAACTAAAAAGATTACACTATGCAAGCTTTCAAGGCAACTAAGACCCCTTCTTCAGGCAAGATGTAATACAAAAACTGGAGTTCCCTTTTTATATATACACACTAGGACAAATAACATTGGAAAACCTTTAAGTGAGACATCTTAAATGTAAAAAATTAATAGACCTCTTCAGGGTAAGATTCATTTAGCAAGAGAGGAGAACAATGTATGGTCAGGATCTTTGGATCAGATAACTGTCCAACTAACTTTTTAGTTAGCCAATAAAAGGTGTCATTTTGCTTGACTTCTCACTAAAATTGTTTTTAATGAGTTCCGAGATGTTCCGTGTACAGATAATGCTGAAGTACCAAAATTAACAAAATAAAGCAAAAAGATGCTGTTTTGTTATGACCCCCAGCTCTCAGGTCACTTTACCTTTCTGCTGCTCTCCCTCTTCAACCCCAGAACTTTTCAAGCTCATCCTCTTCTTTCTCCTCTTTCGAGAATTTCTACAGCCTGATAGGTGCCTTTTCTTTGATTCTGCTATTTGAGTTTCTGATTGCATGCTTGTCTTGACATGGGCATCTCCTTCTTGTTCTGGCTCAGGCATCATGGCGGATTTAATTTCTCCAGACATTGATTGTTTACTTCCTTCTTTGGAATCCCTCCTGTGCCTCTTTTTAAATGACTTTATTTCTGATGTAGGTTCTGGTAAGGCGCCATCCTGCACCCACAGTGCTTCCCTCACCTCACACTCTGGCACATCTTCATCCCATATTTCACAAGGGATATCCTCTATATTATTGCTGTTTGTTGAGATGCGGGAGGCAAACTCTGTGTTGCTCTGCTCAAGTGTGTCTAGGCCACCTGCCTCACAATCCACAAGTATTTTTGGTGCTCGGGTCCAGGTGGCAAGTGAAGCCAAGAAATTAAATGTTGTGTGGAAAAGCCTGTGCATTGTGCGAATGGCGCAGGATGTTTATTTATTTAATTTTTGTGTTTAGGAATTCACTCGAGTCTCACAAAGAACACGCGCTGTGTTTCATCACTGGCGCCCTTCAGACTCCCTTGGAAGCTCTGTTGAAGAGTGAAGTGTTGAAGACTCTTGAGGCATATATATGCCTTAGGTGTTGCTAGGCAACTGAGGAAAAACCGTGAGATGTGACATTTTGTAACATGCTGAGTATCCCATTTAGTGCCAGTGATGTTAATAAATGTGTCTCAGAATCAAAGTAGACTAATATTAAAGTTTTCTCACATTCTCTTTTCTGAGTTGTGCTGTAAATTTTTAAGATTGAAATTACAAACAAGAACTGCCAATGCCTTATTTCCAACATTTTTTGCTGGTGATGATGTCTTGGTTTAAGTGGCCAGTCTGGGATTTGGTCCTACCTTGTGCCCCCATGCTACTGAGATATGCCTACAGCCTCCCACGAGTCAAAACTGGAATAAGGAAGTAGCATAAAAGAAGGATGGAATAAATGGCTACTTGGCGTAGGTGGCACTTGTAAAGAAAAACATTCCACCATGAGGTCATTTGTGGACTACCCTTAAACTTACTCACTTCCTAACCTATTGTGTCATAAGGTGGTCTCCTCTACAAAGAAAGAATTTTCACCTCAGCACTCCCATAATGTCTTAAGGTATCCTACCGAAGACAAGTGGCATGATGTGCATTTGAACTGAAGACAGGACACTTGAGCAGTGAATGCGGGGGGACAGGCAGACTTTCAGTTCAAAAGCACAGTATTATGGGAATACGTCAGAAGCAGATTTTTTTTGGAGGTAATTCTTAATAATATTTTTTGCAAAAAATACACATGCATTTGCATTTTGAGCATTCGACTTGATAAAAGACACGTGGATAATGTGACACAAGTAATATGAGATTGGAGTATTGAAAATCCATTGGGATTCCAGGATCTATCATGGTACACGGTAAAAGATGGCCGTTAATTTCACTGTTTAAAACTGTTAAATACTGAAGGTAAAACACTGTTTCAGTAACATAGAAGCACAGAAATGAAAAGCATAGACCGATATAATATTTTTGACATTGTTAACTTGAAAAAAATATATTTTTCTGTGAAAAAATGATAACCATGGAGACAAAAACGAGATAATGCAGTCAGAAAGGAAATCGTACTAAACCCATTTTACTTCACCAAGCTGTTTAAAGAAAAGTTGCTGTTTGCTGACTGTGCCCGGTGACCAAGAACATACAGAATACTCTCTAACTTTAAAAAGATACCATACAGTACATTAATTTAACTCAAAAAGATCATTTACTGGCTTGACATAGCTGTTACTTCAATATTATTTTTAATTAATATGCGCCCGAGGTAAAATGAGTTTGTGTGGTTGGCATATACACTCACCTAAAGGATTATTAGGGACACCATACTAATACGGTGTTTGACCCCCTTTCGCCTTCAGAACTGCCTTAATTCTATGTGGCATTGATTCAACAAGGTGCTGAAAGCATTCTTTAGAAATGTTGGCCCATATTGATAGGATAGCATCTTGCAGTTGATGGAGATTTGTGGGATGCACATCCAGGGCACGAAGCTCCCGTTCCACCACATCCCAAAGATGCTCTTTTGGGTTGAGATCTGGTGACTGTGGGGGCCATTTTAGTACAGTGAACTCATTGTCATGTTCAAGAAACCAATTTGAAATGATTCGAGCTTTGTGACATGGTGCATTATCCTGCTGGAAGTAGCCATCAGAGGATGGGTACATGGTGGTCATGAAGGGATGGACATGGTCAGAAACAATGCTCAGGTAGCCCGTGGCATTTAAACGATGCCCAATTGGCACTAAGGGGCCTAAAGTGTGCCAAGAAAACATCCCCCACACCATTACACCACCACCACCAGCAGCCTGCACAGTGGTAACAAGGCATGATGGATCCATGTTCTCATTCTGTTTACGCCAAATTCTGACTCTACCATTTGAATGTCTCAACAGAAATCGAGACTCATCAGACCAGGCAACATTTTTCTAGTCTTCAACTGTCCAATTTTGGTGAGCTTGTGCAAATTGTAGCCTCTTTTTCCTATTTGTAGTGGAGATGAGTGGTACCCGGTGGGGTCTTCTGCTGTTGTAGCCCATCCGCCTCAAGGATGTGTGTGTTGTGGCTTCACAAATGCTTTGCTGCATACCTCGGTTGTAACGAGTGGTTATTTCAGTCAAAGTTGCTCTTCTATCAGCTTGAATCAGTCGGCCCATTCTCCTCTGACCTCTAGCATCAACAAGGCATTTTTGCCCACAGGACTGCCACATACTGGATGTTTTTCCCTTTTCACACCATTCTTTGTAAACCCTAGAAATGGTTGTGCGTGAAAATCCCAGTAACTGAGCAGATTGTGAAATACTCAGACCGGCCCGTCTGGCACCAACAACCATGCCACGCTCAAAATTGCTTAAATCACCTTTCTTTCCCATTCTGACATTCAGTTTGGAGTTCAGGAGATTGTCTTGACCAGGACCACACCCCTAAATGCATTGAAGCAACTGCCATGTGATTGGTTGATTAGATAATTGCATTAATGAGAAATTGACCAGGTGTTCCTAATAATCCTTTAGGTGAGTGTAGAGTATGGTGCAATTTTTGAGAACTTCAACATTTTCTGTTATTTTGATCTTGGCACCAGTTTCTTTTTTTTTCTTTTTTTTTTGGAAGTTTTATTCATTTTATTTCAATCATTCCATACAAATCAATCGATTTTTACAAAAAGTAAAATTGGGTTATGAACAAGTCGACCCCCACCCCGAGAGAGGGAGCAAGGCAAACGGCGTAAAACTTAAGGCTTGTAAACATACCTAAATTAATAAGTTTGATAAGCCAATAGAGATGAATGCAGAAGTCAAAGAAATACAGAAATAATTGCTTCCTCTGTGCTTTAGGAACTTATTTTAAAATATTACTGATTAGATCCTGCCATGTTTTGAAGAAAGTCTGTACCGATCCTCTGAGTATTTGATTTTTTCCAATTTCAAATAGTATAACACATCAGTTTCCCACTCACTTAAAAGAGGAGAGTTTGGGTTCTTCCAGTTTATCAGAATAAGTCTACGTGCCAAAAGTGTAGTAATGCAATCAGAATTTGTTTGTCTTTCTCCGCTTTAAACCCATCTGGAAGAACACCAAACACAGCTGTTAATGGGTTAGGAGGGATTGTAAGACCAAGGCTGTCTGAAAGGTAATTAAAAATTTTGGTCCAAAATGATGTTAATTTGTTTGAGACCAGTTTCTAAATGTGCATACAGTTATGCTACGTATTTGCATTTGTTTTCAATACAATGGAAAACCTGTAGCACACCTTACACCACCAAAGCAAACTTTTCTTCTCCACCAGACAACTTTTCAATAACTTCATTAAACATTAAATCCTTATCAGTAACACATTTGTGAGTGAAGATGTAAGTGGTGTGAGCTTTAAGCAAGAGAATGTTGCATTGTATTTTGTACTATAAATAAAATTTACTTTTATAAAAAATAAAAACAAAATGTTGTGTTATTGATGGCTTTTGGCAACCACAGCTGCCAGTTTTTTACCATAAATTATGTGTTTACTTTGTTTTACTGTCTATATAATTTATGTTTTGTCTCTCCTTCAATTTGAAACATTTGTATTATAATGTTTCTCCCCGTGTTTGCGTGGGTTTCCTCCGGGTACTCCGGTTTCCTCCCACAGTGCAAAGACATGCAGGTTAAGTGCATTGGCGATCCTAAATTGTCCCTAGTGTGTGTGTGTTTGTCCGCGCCCTGTGGTGGGCTGGTGCCTTGCCCAGGGTTTGTTTCCTGCTTTGCGCCCTGTGTTGGCTGGGATTGGCTCCAGCAGACCCCCGTGACCCTGTAATTAGGATACAGCAGGTTGGATAATGAATGGATGTATTATAATGCATTTATATATTATATGGTGCATTTTTTGATCTGTTAAAGGGGTGAAAGAGTCACAAAAAAATTAAAAATATGTCAAAAATAATGATTTACTAATCAGGAAATTTATTAGAGGGGATTACTAGAGGAGTAAGTTGGAAATTAATCAAACAGACAATAAGCAGTCTTAGGACTTTTGGGTAGACACAGTTATAAGAATTCAAATATTGAAACATATGTGTATAAATATTTAATACTTGCAAAAACATACTTTATTTAATTATATATATGTTGCATGCTAGGAATAGTTTATATTTATTTTTATTTAGTATATAGTGTTTTAAGATTTTTATGTACACAGCACACAGTGTGAATGATTTTAAAGATATTTTATAACAAGAATAATGTATAATTAAATTTGATTAATTATTCCAAGATCCATTGTGTTTATGCTTAGCTATTTGTAACTTTGTAATTATGATTTTTAAATATATTTATAAATGACAGAAATTAAAGCACCATGGTAAACACTACTGCTTCTAAAATGTGCACAAGAGGCTGACTGTCAACTCTAAAATGGCCCTCCATGAATGCAGATGTGTCTCTGAATAAATGTTTCTTCCAAAAAAGTGTTTTATCATTTATGTGCAGGTAGGCCCTATAAAGTATATGCACAGACATCATTGTAAATACAGTAGCTTCACCCATCCCTTTACGCATTTGTTTCCTCTCTTAATTTTAAACAAATCTGCAATTCTTTGCCACCGTGTCTTACTAGGTGTACCTGTATAGAAATGATTACTTCTCTGTCTATTCATTTTCAAACCTGCTTCTCCATTTTAGTAAGCCGAAACTGCCTTTCAACTGGGTAGAATGTGAGAAGCTACCCAGGATGGGAAACGTTTACATTAAAAATGTTCTGGTTGAAGATCTGAGTTTCCAAAAGATAAGAACAAGATGGCAATTTGCAACTTGGAAACATCTGAAAGCTTTTAAAGGATTAAATGAGCAGCTGAAACTGGAAAGTGAATAATTGAGTTGGCTACAATACTTTCATCCTTGTACTGAATCTCCTGATACTAGATTTTAGGACCTTTTAGAATAGGGTTTTAATTTAGATGCTAATTTCTCTTCTACAGTACATGGAATGCTCATTTTTCTTCCCCTTCTCATTTTAAAGCATCAGCACCGCTAGCTAAGCTACATTCATTCACACCACTGCTATGTAAATGGCTTTGTATTGGCCTGTTGTATGCCCTCACTTTGGTGGTATGCTTCATAAAAGTACAATACTTTGTCCCCTTGTCATGTTTTTGAAGTTGGCGCAGTAAATGTAATGTTAAGCACTTTGTACCATACAAATTTTAGTCTGGTTTACGCAGTAATTGAGTTTTCCATGGAAATTTGGGCTTAAATAGACAACAGTCCATACAATAATTGAATTTATATTTCACTGGAGTAGAACTCCATAGTGATGAACTATAATGTTTCCACTGCTTAGAATTTTCACACTCATAAGCCCAGTAGGAATCAACCTGTTTGTGGCTGAACTGAAATGTTGCAAACGAATATTTCCAATTATTATGAATTTAAAGCATATTGATATTTAAGAAACATTACCAGAGACAGACCTTTTATAGCTTCTCAAGATTTTGAAAAATTAATTAGTTTTTGCTATTAGCATTACTTTGAATGTAGATTGTTCAAAATGCAGCAGCAAGAATCTTAACCAGAAAAAGAAAATCTGAGCACATCTCACCAGTCTTAGCATCGTTACACTGGCTACCCATTTACTTTAGAACTGACTTGAAAAGACTTTTCATGTTATACAAAGCTCTGATCAATTCTGATCCTCCTTATATTTTAGAGTGCCTGTCCCCTTGTATTCCCAGTTATAATCTTAGATACTCAGACACTTAGAGCCAAGCATATAAATGGTAAAATAACATTTTTCAGGTAATGAAGATGGAATCATCCCGGAACAGATAAGTTATTCACAATAATCATGGCGACATGCTTCATGTTGATTAGGATGTTACAGTACTAGGGTGTTGTACCTTGTTAGCCATTATGGATGAAATGAGAAGTCAAGCAAAATGACACCTTTTTTTGGCTAACTAAAAAGATTACAATATTCAAGCTTTCGAGGAAACTCAGGCCAAGGGGCTTGAAATAAGGCACCTGAGTTGTCTTGAAATTGCATATTGTAATCTTTTAGTTAGTCAAAAGAAGGTGTCATTTTAAATGTTACAGTAATAAAACTGTAAGCTAGTGCCATTCATAATTCATCATCCTCAATGGCGAGCCCCCAGACTTTACTCTTTTCTGGATGCTCCCAGTTGACTAGGCCTTTATCGCTGTGGGAATGATCACCCAAGCTTCATATTGAATATGAGTGGCATGCGGCATATTTTCAAATATGTTTCTATATGAAAAAGGTTGCAAGTCACAGGAAACAATTCAATCACTGAAATATCCTTCCAGAAACATCCTCAAGAGCTGAGAATCCCAATATTCCTAACTACCTTACCAGCATGGCTATTGGTATAACACTAGGACCCCTCACATGGAATCTGAGTGTACAATAAGGGGTAAAGAGTACGTCATGGAAGCTGCTGTTGTCTGTTAAATACCATGAAGTTATGTGTTTTAACATATTGCATATTGGTTGGACATCAATGCAAGAATTTCACAATTTTACATGTGACAATTCCACCACCACTACTACTACTACAACATATTTTATGATGTGCTGATATTTGGCGGACCTTTCAAATTCACAAATATGGCAGGTGCTGCGGCTGACAGATAGATAGGAGACGATGAGTAGAAACAGGTCTGTTTTGATGGTGATGTGCTGCCACTTGTGTTAGAGGTTATAAATAAATACCCTGTGTATCAAATACAAGGCTTTGGGTGCATTTCTTTGGTCTGGATTTAAGGCCAAAGACAACTAATTGATTACAAGTGACTGTAAAATGATGATATAATGATTACACAATGTGGGATTTGAAATTATTTGGCAATGTAGAGTGACTTGACTTTTAGGGAGCTGCTTCTCTTTTAAGGTTTCAAGGTCTGGCCACTACAAGTACGACTTGGCACTTACTTTGTGGTAAACAGGTGCTAATTGCCTGTGGTTTCAAAAATATATATTTGTCACCATTTTGTGCAGCACACATTTTCTAACTTAATTTACTTCTTTCATTTGTTCTTACCACAAAAATCTCTTCACCCTGCAGAGCAACCCTTTTACAAAGACCTTTACAACATCCTTTTTTAAAATTTCGCGATGTAATTAACCCATCACCTATGGGTTTTTTTTTTTGATCTTACGACCGTTGGTGACATGCTTTGTTGCGTTCTAAGATAGTGAAGGGCGCTATATGAAATCTGTTCACTTACTACACTATTGGTCGCCCTCATAATGGCCGGGGCTGCTCAGGCTCACTCTTCTTGTTCTTCTCCGCCTGTATTTGCCACATCTGCTCCTTAAAGACGCCGTCTGCCACTTGCAGCTACGGATCGTCTCCTCGTTCTCTCGGATCTTGGCATCTTTGCGACGGCCCTCCTCCTGTAAAACGCAAATCTCCTCTTGCTGCTCTGTGATCTTCTGCTCGTTGTCACGGATCTTGGCGTCTTTAGCCGGCTCCAGCTCGCGGAGAAGTCGGATCTGTTCGCGCAGGTCTCTGATGGTCTCAACAGTCTCCCGAATTTGATCGTCTTTCCTTTGCATTTGGTTTCTTAGAAAGTTGATATCATCTTGCTTGTCCGCGAACGCCCGTACGTTTTCGGTCATCCTAATTTCGTTTTCATGAGTGGGTGGTCCCGACCTTTGCTCCTGATCGCAGTTTGTGGCAGGTCTTGCATCGAAGGCACATTCCTGGACCTGAGAATCTGCATCCCTTGTGTAGTTCGCCACGTCACACGAGTTCAAACTTGCAGGCACGCAGCGGCGTTGGCTGCTGCTCCACAGGTGACCCACCAGCACACCCGACAGCAGCTGCGGCACTCCAGTCCCGGCAGCGATCGAAGTCAAAAACTCTAGAAAAGCACGAAGAAACCCAAGCATTGTGTGGACAGCGTTGTAGCTCTTGCAGGCCATCATCAGGACTATATTACAAAGAGGGTTGCGAACACTGACACTAACTGTGAAAGGTTACGGTAAAGAGTGAAGAGCTGCGCCCTTAGTAGGGTTTTTATACCTGCCGCGTTGCTAAGCGATGTGAAAAACAACGTGAGATGTGACTTCGTGGCTAACTCTTACGTTGTTAAAAGGTCTAAAAACCAGACTGCAGTCAACGTTTGTTCGTTTTGTACTGACCACGTTTTGCAGTGATTGTCTCCATAATGCTAGGCTAGATCGGTTTGCAAAAGATTTTGTAAATGTTGGAGCCAACAGATTTGGGATGCCGGGTCCTCATCTGATGGCAGTCATCCTCGGATATCGATGAGAGGAAGCCAGAAACATTGTATTCGGGGGACTCCTGCTTTGTTTATTATTCCTTTCGACATAACCGTTTGGGTGGTCTCACATTCGTTCTATATACCGTAGAATACAATGTGCATGATGCAGCGAATTGTAAGCATTTTCATTTTCCATTTTGTTATTGTAGTGTACTTTAAACAGACATACTTTTGAGATTATCATTAGTGTTTCCGAAGCTAAGTTGTGGTTTATTTATTGGTTCTTGTTAGTTCATTACTGATTTAAATGCAATATAATGCAATGCTATTACTTTTTTATGTTTGTGCATATTGGCGAGATGTAACGGTATTTGTAATTAGCTGATTCAGTTCTTCGTTTTTGACTTTTCTATTTAGAAATATTCTGTATTCAGCACATGCTGTATCTGATTTTGTTAATGTGTACCATTCACAATAACGTGTTATTCTGGTCAGCCACAAATGTACACAGTCATATTTATGGACCCATATTCCCTTCTTTTCTAGGTATTGTGAATGGCCAATAAAGTGAAATTTGCCTTGTTGTTCTAATAGCATAACTTGAGTGTTTACACCATTAAATCAGTGTTTGGATTCTGTTGCCCAAATGGTAAAACATTCATTTATTCTTAGCCAGCTGCCATATCACATGCACTTCAGAACTGGACCACCTGAAGCTAAGCATGTTTGGGATCGGCCAGTACTTGTGTTGGGAGACCATCTTGGAAAAGCTTGGGTTGCTTTTAGATGAGGTGTTGGCGAGTCCAGCAGGTTAGCCTGTGAGCCAAATGTGGATTCCAAAGCCCCAGTGTAGTTACGGGGACACTGTGCTGTAAAAATGGCACCATCCTTAGGCTGAGATGTTAAATTGAGGTCCTGACTCTCTGTGGTCATTAAAGATCCCTGGGCATCCCCCATGAAGAGCAGTGTGTATCACGATGTCCAGGCTAAACTGCCCACCATGGCCTAGTCCTTCTGGCCCCCTAATCATCCCCTGTCCATTTCACCACCTAACAGCGTGCTGGAACAAGAAATGGCTGCCTTTGCATCATCCAGGAGGATGCTATGCATTAGTGGTGTTGAAATGGCTCCCCACTCACTGAAGTGCATTGAGTAATGAGAAAAGTGCTATATATACACATTACATACAATAGATACATAATTAGTAGAGAGGTAGAGTCCTTATCGGGGTGGATTAACCAATCAGGAGCGCCTAGGCTGAGGTCAGCCTTGGGCCCCCCAATGTGCTGCCTGTTAAAACAAACTCCCCACCCACTCTGCAGTTTACCTTCATGCAGTGACCCAATGCAAGCACCATACACAGTGTGCATCCGGAAAGTATTCATAGCACATCATTTTTTCCACATTTTGTTATGTTACAGCCTTATTTCAAAATGGATTAAATTCATTTTTTTCCTCAAAATTCTACACAAATTTATTATTAGTGTAGAATTCTGAGGTAAAAAATGAATTTAATCCATTTTGAAATAAGGCTGTAACATAACAAAATGTGGAAAAAATGATGTGCTATGAATACTTTCCGGATGCACTGTATAGCATTTGATGCACACAATATTGCTTTATAATACTGTATATTATGCGCCATAGGCATTTGCACTATGAAACACCAGTCTGGCTTTTAGACCAACCATATGGTATCAGCATCTGTGACTGAAGGAATAAGCAGCGTGAATCCGTTGTAAACAACTGTGTCTGTGCAACAAGGTCACTTCCACCATTGCTGTCTGGCCAGTCAATCCACAACACCCACACAATCTTTGGTGAATGCTCCACAAACAATAGCATAATCTGTGTCACTGTCTCCATAAGCTTTTTATTCTGGTGTTCTTTTCAGCAAAATCCTTCATGATTCCTGTGAAATCCAGTTGTTGAAAGGCCTATCACTTTCAAGGGGCATCAGTGTTAAAGTTTTTCTTGTCACACTATGGACCTCATTCTAATTTATGCCAAAGCCTACCTGCTTTGATAAAGAGCATTCCTTATTGGTATTAGCGACAGATACTCAGGGATGGACTGGGATCAAAAACTGGCGTGCGACTTTTGTCCAGACTGGTGCACCACAAGGGGCCAAACACCAACTATTCTTGTACCCTTCAATGTATTTGAATACAGGGGTGGGCAAAAGTAGGTTTACAGTTCTGATTACGTGAGGCTGGCAAGTTGAGCACTTATGAGACTGTACGTGCACTGTACCATTGTGACATTGTTTTGACTTAATAAAGTTAATAAAGATATTATAATAATCATAACGTGCATAGCTTGTTTCATATGAACAACTGTAAAGTTAATTTTGCCCAATCTTGTTTACTGATTCAGTCATGTAGTGTACTGGTGCACAGGTCCAGTCCTGACTCCCAAGCAATGAATCATTTTTTGCCTTTTAGTGATCTCATAGTTTAATACCTTTATTCCTTCTATTGTTTTGCCCTAAGAAAAGATTATGATTAGATTAGATAAACTTTTTTTAATCTCATGAGGATATTCAGTTGCATACAGCAGCAGAAACATTAAACATAAGGATACAGGCTCACAGCCAAACTATGAATAAATAAATGAGTGAATGAATGAATCAATCAATAAGTAAATCTATACTAATAAACGGCAAAGCCCTCACTGACTCACTCACTCACTCACTCACTGACTGACTGACTGACTGACTGACTCATCACTAATTCTCCAACTTCCCATGTAGGTAGAAAGCTGAAATTTGGCAGGCTCATTCCTTACAGCTTACTTACAAAAGTTAAGCAGGTTTCATTTCAAAATTCTACTCGTAACGGTCATAACTGAATCCTATTTACGTACATATATACTGTACGTCCATAGCCTGCAGCTCAGTTGCCGTGTGAGGCGGCGTTGGGTCCCCCATCCCCACACCTCCCACGTAATTGAGTGCCTACCCATGCATATAAGGCCATCCATCGCTCCGGTCCCTTCATTCCCTTCCTTGCTTCGCCATGGGATTCATGTCTCCCTGCTGATAACTACAGCCTTTTTATTTAATCCACGGCTTCTCCGCTGTTTTATTGTTCGTTTAGAACATTAGAACATTCTAGATGAGAACAGGCCATTCAGCCCAACAAAGTTCGCCAGTCCTATCCACTTGTTTCCTCCAAGAAAACATCAAGTCGAGTTTTGAAAGTCGCTAACGTCTTACTGTCTACCACACTACGTGTGGTTACGATTATAGTTATTGTGTATGTATTTTAGACTTAGTTGACGTTGTTCAGGTACCCATTTCCTTTATCGGTCCAACCGTACCCCCATTAACATGTCTATCAAGGTGATCACCATCGATCAAAGAACTGTCACTTACCAAGTGGTTTCCATGCCCGGAGATGGCACCTGCCTTTTCCATTCTCTTTGTTACATATTGCACGGCCATATCAGGCTCACTCTTGATATCCGGAGGAACATTGTGTCTTATGTATTGAATGACTGGGACAGGTTCAAGGTGTGGACTGATGACGGTACAGGAGATAATTATACTACACAGGAGCACTAGAAGAGTGAAATGCTTAAGCCCTTCACCTATGGTTCTGCATGTGAGTTGATGGCTGCCGCTGAATTGTTCGGTTGTCGCTTTCAAGTGTACCGAAATGACCAAATATTTTACACCTTTCGACAACCGCCAATGCCTCTTAAACATCTTAGATTCACAGGTGACGATTTCAGTAGTGGACACTTTGATGTTTATGAATGTTTAAACTCTCAAAAGCTGGATGTGATTTTATCGATGAAACCGGTTGTGTGCTTACAATGCTTGACAGATGCCGAATGTCACTTCAACACAACAAATCCTGCAAATACTGTCGTAATTGAAACAAACCATGAAACTCAAACCGATTATGACAGCAGCAATCCAAGCTGTGAGAAAACAGTAAAAAGGAGGCGTGTCAGACGTCGTGGTAAATATTCTGATGCAGCTAGACGGAAACAACTTCGTGACACTGCCGCTAAATATTCGCAGGCAAATCCACAACTTAATACCGGGAATGCCTGTTAAACATCTTACATTCACGAGTACCAATTTGGGTAGTGAACACTTCGATGAATGAAACCTGTTATCTTTACAGCAGTTGACAAACACGGAATATAACTTGAACACAACACGTCCTCTAAATACGAACTTGATTGAAAGAAATAATGATAATCAAATCCTTGATGACAGCAACACTCATAACAGTGACAAAACAATTACTTTGACAATCATGTTACGTTATTTTTAAAATGTTTCCTTTTCTTTTTCATAATTTCTTTAACACACTACTTCTCCGCTCCGAAGCGCAGGTATTTTGCTAGTTAGTAAATAAACTTACAAAGTACATCGGGTGGAAGCAATGAATTGCCCGATAGCAGTGAGAAGAAAAGACCGCAGAGGTGCTTTTTAGCACACCGTGGTGGAATGAGCCTGTGGATAAAAGTGCTTCAAGAAAGCATCTCCTTGAGGGGATTTTTCATGATTGCAACCAATTTTGCCACGTACCTCTTTTCCACAACAGCTTCTAGTGTGTTAGGGCTCACCCTGTGATGGTGCAGGCTTTCTGGATAAATGTATTCAGGCACTGTGCTTCTTTTATGCTCCAGTTGCTTCCCCAGGAGACTACAGTGTAGAACACCACACTGGCTACTATGGACTGGTAGAACATTTCCAGCAGCTTTCTTCACACATCAAAAGACTGGAATCTCCTCAGCAAGTACAGTCTGCTTTGGCCTTTCTTGTACAGTGCAATCTGAAAATTTCTGTACATCCCAAATGCTGGTATTATGCTGGATGTCTGTTGTGTTGAGGATGAAGAGGAAGGGAGACAGGACAATTCACTGAGGAGCTCCAGTATTGCACACCACCATTTCTGACACACAGTCCCTTAGCCTAATTATGTGCAGTAGTGTCATAATGATACAGTATACTGTATATGAGCAAGTAAAAATGGCGGCATTTTTGCTATAACTTTAAATGTTAAACTTCATTTTGTAATTTTCTTTTTAACTCTGTGGGTTTGCTCACTTAATGGAAACCAAGTACCAAGAATTGATAATAAGCACAGCATCCCAACTGACTGGAAAATGGGACTTGTCATCCCTATCTGGAAAGGGAAGAGTGATCGCCTGGATTGCAGCAACTACAGGGGGATAACACTGCTCTCGGTGCTGGGTAAGGTCCTTGCTAGGGTCGTCCTCAATAGGATCCGTGATCACTGCTACAGTCCCTCACACATAAATTGCTTATTTATTTATTTAATTTAAAAAGAGTCCTCCGTTTCTACTCTCTGCTATAATTTTTTTTTTTTTTTGGTTAGGTAGTGCTGGGTGGCTGAAAGTTAATAGCATCACATGACTGGACAGGTGCACTGAGGATGTAGTGTGGACCAATCACATTGCGTCTCACTCTCACTCTATTCAGAGAGAGAGAGAGAGAGAGAGAGAGAGAGAGAGAGAGAGAGGGATAGAGTGTGGAAGAGTGTTTCCCATTAGTCCCAATCACTAGTTCATCCCTACAGGTAATGTAAGCTATATTCATAAAGTAATGATAGTTTTTTAAGTCTCTAAAGATGAGTCGGATGATGAGGACAAAAAAAAGAAAACTTTAGATAAGCTGGAGGAAAAAACAAAATCTATAGGAGTTCCAAGGCTCTAGTCTACCCAGCCACCACTAGGTCTCCTACCTAACATAAATGTTCTTCAGTCGTTTCTATTTGTTTTTTTTTTTACTTTGTTACAGAGGTTTCGATGTCGTCGGTCTCATGGACAGTCGGGGTATTTCCTTTCATTCAAATATCACAGGTGGCTATGCAGTGCCTTGATTAGGTGGTGGTGGATATAGAAAAAATGGGAAAGAAAGCAGAGAAAAGTAAAGAATAATAATGACTGTAAGTCCAAGAAGAATAAGATAACTCAATACATGTATGGTCTATTAAGAGTGGAAGTAAAACGTGTCTATGAAAAATCCAAAATAAAAAAGTGTTTTTTCAGAGATTTTTAAAAGTGATCCACAGTGTAAGCCTGGTGTACCTCTGTTGGTAACATATTCTAGATTTTTGGTACATAACAGCAGAAGGTCGCCTAACCATTAACATTAACGACTGGAAATATAAACGGACAAGTACTCCGAAATATAAGAAGCAGCAAAGTGTAAAATAATAAGCACAATATAAAATGACTATCAAGCTCACCTGTGTTACATTTTCACTGTAATGGTGAAGAGTAAAACAAGAGAAACAGAATTGAATTCAGTCCTTTATGTTATTCACCGACTGCCTGCTCCTCGCCGCACCACTCAACTGGCATCCCATACCACGAAGCATCAAGTCAGGTCAGATCCTGAACACCTAATCAGTTGTCCTCCTCCTGCATTTTTTTTTTTTTTGAAGCAATCACAAATGGTTTGTGTGTGTCTCATTCTGCTTTCTGTTTAATGACGTCAGTTTTGCACACAGAGAATCTTATTTTTGTGCCGGGCTGTGTTTTCATGTGCAGTTTCTACTTGCTTATTTTAAGAAATGGTACACAAATCATAAGCATAGTATAGTCTGCAGATGCACCATGCACAAAAAAAAAAACAAAAATGATGAAAATTTAAAAAGCTCATATAGTACAAATGTATATGCAGCATCCAGAATATTTAAGCTACATTTGGATATATTGAAACATACATTTACTTTTAATGAATAATTTGATTCTTCTATTTTTTGCTAACTTGAATTATAAAATTAATTTCACTTAGGATGATACATTTCAGCTGGGGTTCAAATTCTTGTTCATGTCTTTTTTGTTTACTTTTGATTGTTTTATTTATGTTACTGTTACTTTTGTTAATCAATTAATTAACAATTATTTGCTTTATTCCCTATGCCTGTGTTTTGTTTGTTGTGTTTTGTAGGTGGTCTCCACAAGAGGCAGGGTCACCTGCCCATCACTGCAAAGGACCGCCCTCAGCCCTATAACGGTGAGGACAACCCACAGTCCCTTGCGGTTCATTTGAAGGTGCTTGAGATTTGGTGTTTCATTGTGATTTTTCTGCTCCATATGCTCCATAGAGCTTCATATTATTACAGAGCATTCTTGTAAAAAATTAATCTTTTATTTTATAAAGATCCTGTTTTTGCCTTTATTACTAGCCGGAGTTTGACAGTAATATCCTCTAGTGGGAATTTTGAGCAATTTTTAGGGCTTTCATGCTTGGGAACTCATGAGTACATAACGCTAAGGCAAGGGTTCTCAGCCTATTGTCTTGACATACCACCAACAAAAATTTAAAGGTTCCAAAGTACCACTGTTTTATTTTGGTCTTAAATTGTTGAGTACTGGACACTTATTAGGTGAAATTTCCCTACTGGCCATAAATATTGTATCTGGGAATTTGAACAAGGTATTGTGGATAGTTTTTGTGCATGTGTGTCTCTTTTAATTTATCTTATCCACACCAATTTTTTAATGTATGAACAATAGTGTGGTTTAAGATTAAATAAATGCCTTAAATTTCCTTAGTTTTTAAAATTTTATGCTTGATAGAGTGGAGGATTTCCACTTAGGGTAGCAGCAAATGAGGACATTTTATTGGGCTTTGGGGGATTGCTGCATGGAGTTTACAAAGAATGGTATAATCATTGTGGGCTGATTGATCTTACCATGTGTACAGTTTGTGCAAATACAGCAAAAAAGATGAGAAATCCAATAAATCACAAAAGCACAGAAACATCCCAATGAAACACTGAAAAAAATGTTTCTCAAAGCCAGTACTAAAAAGTCAAGCACTATTATGTCACTGCCATATGAATTAGTAAATATCAAAATAATTCAGAATATTTTAATTTACCCAAACATTTTAAAGCTGCTATTATAAGAGCACACTTTTTCAAATCAGGATTGTGATGTTTGCTGTTGTGAGACTGCTTCTGTGTGTGGAGGGGACATCAGCTGGTTAGTAACACTTACTGAAGAGTAACATTTAATGGACAAGTCAAATGAATATAAATTTCAAATGTCACACACCTGATGTGCTAGTTCTTCAAATCTTTTCCTTCTATTCCAGAATTTCTTTAAAACAGTAATTTATTTTGTTGTTTTCATGTTGCCACACATACAGTAAGTGCTCAGACTTTGCTGTGGCTTATGCTGGTGTGCTAATGTAGAATTAATCACTGAATCTGATTGACTTTAAATGCAGAAATCAGTTGCAACTACAGACAACACTGCATTTCCCCTGTACCATTCAATTATGAATAATATGTGCTTTTGTCAAATTTTAGTTGTTATTCCCGTTAACATTACTTTGCTTAAAAAAACAAAAATAAAAAACAAAACAATGATCATTCTAAATTTAATGTTTGCTTATTGTAGTGTTGTGGATTTTTAAATTTTATAATTTATTTTATTTTTTGCCCACACAAACAAAAATGAATGTAAACTTACAATGACAGTTAACATCAAACTGCCTTCTCTTCCTAAATTATATCACCTTAAAACAAATATTTTGCTCGAGATGGACAGGGTGAACTTAACACTTAAGGAGTTAATTAACATCAAAGCATCTCCTATTCGAGAAGCGTACCTCACTTTTAAAACGTCTGTGCAAACAATGTAGAAGACCAGGATGACGCCTCAGTCTCTATTGATTACTTTATAACCTGCGACCAGATAGGGCACACCAGGAATTAGAAATTGCCAAATTGTTTTACAGCTTGGGAAAGGAAGAAATGCCAGGATATACTTAAAAGATCAAAGACTTTAAGCATAGTCATTTATTATATCGACAGCCATAGTGAAACCCGGAGACAACATGTCCAGACACCAGGTAAAAGTATCAGAAGTAATTTTAATTTCTTCTATATTGTGCACAAAGCACCTCCATCTCCACAATATTCAATAATCCTCAATAAATCAATAATAAACAATAATCAATCCTCCTCTCCACCCAGCAGCTCTGTCACACTCCCTCCCAACTCCGGCTCCCTCTGCTGGGTTTCCCACAGTCCTTTAAATAGTGCTCGACCCGGAAGTGCTTCTGTCCTTCAGTCCATGTGATTCTATAGCACTTCCGGGTCAGATGAAAACTCTTCTTTTTCTTCAGCCCGGAAGTACTTCATTTTTTCTGTCCCCATGACTAGGGAATACTTCCGGCTAAAATGAAAATATAAATCCCTGTGCCTCCCCGCAGCGGCCCCTATGGTATCCAGCAGGGCCGTGAAGCCGAACTCTATTGTCCGTAATGCCCTGCGGGAATTCGGGGCACCTCCATGTTGCAAAGAGGACTCCATCTAGCGGCCTGGGGGATGCTGGCTGGGATAAACTGCCGACCATCTATCAGTGTGTAACATCTCATGTTCTGGAATCCTTCGTAGAATTTTAATTTAAATAAATATAGCTTGTCCAAGAAATGAACACAGAGTGACATCAGGAGAGGGAAGGAGCGACATTAGGAAAAGGTGAGAGACATGCAACTGTTTTCTGCTGATTGTCATTTAAAGCACTTCATGAACAATCCAGCAGACCCTCGTGACCCTGTAGTTAGGATATAGTGGGTTGGATAATGGATGGATGGATGGATATCAATTGCTAGATCAAAAGTTGCCCTAGGACATTCATCTTTGACACTCTTTCTAAAGACTATATCCAGACTTTGCTATCTATATTTTCTTTTATACTATCCACTACTGGTATTATTGTTCTTTAATCAATACCAAGTTGCTTTTAATTTTCTATACTTTGTCTTTATATCTAGAATGATTGAAGTAATAAGATAAATATTTAGATCACCTGGAGCAGTAAGGAAGTGCCGTATGATCTGAACTGTGAGTTTTATCAGCTGAGGACGAAGAGCTCTGTCCAATAGTGAACAATGCATTAAAGTAAGACATCAATGGTTGATAAATGGCCTAAAGCCAAGGTGTTTGAGCCTTCATATGTTTGACTATATACTCTTGGAGATCAAAGTAATGTTTAGGTCTGAGGTACAGTATATCTAGGATGTTGTATGTTGTTCATAAGTAAGTCTCTTGAAGTACTAGGGAATGATGGTCTGTGCATGTGCTATTCTTATGGCACTTGTGTGGGTTAAAGTGCTAGAGAATAACGGGCTGGGTATACTGTACGTTATTGATAGGATACATTGGTGCTTACCGTCTGTGTTTATGTCTATATCTATGTATGTGTGTGTTAATTATTAATCTTAAGGTGCGAGAATAGACCAACCTGGTAACAAACCTGGTGAGTTCACTTATGCCTGAATAAAATAAGTAAAGGGCAGGCAGAGGGGAATATCATGATAATACACTTCATTCATTTAAGTAATTAAGCATACTGTTTCAGTAGCTACTTGCCCTGTTAATTTTTCTTCACTGAGATTATGCACTTCTATTAAAACTTTGCATGTCGTATAATTGCAGAGATTTGCTTTGTGCTTCAAAATATTATCAAATGTCTGGACAATGTAGACTCTTCAGAGAAATACTAAGTAAAAACAAATATTTTGGAACTACATATTGTCAGATGTACATTTACATTACACCTCTAGACATGCTTAACAATCAGTAAGTCCCACAGTAAATAAATTAGATCGAGGGTGACAAACAGCACATGACTGTCTTTATTTTGTTATCATTTTTTTCGGAACATGATGAGGGACAGGTGCTGCTATTCTGGATTAGTTCATAGTCAGTATGTTCTACCACCTCCATCTCCCTTTGTACACTAGTTGAAGCCAACCAACTTTACACAGATTTCAATGATGCAAACATGTCCATTGTAGGACAGTCACATGAGAGTGAGATCAGATGAATGAATAAAAAGGTCACAAGGATTGTCAACTGCAGTATGTCACTAACTCAAGGAAATCAGAGAAGAACTTTACTGAAATGAATGATAAAAATGAAAATCTTGAAAGCAGAACAAGAAGACAAAAATTTGCACATGCTCTATTTTGTGACCTCAGCAGCTTATTATTAAAGGCACATTTTGCACACACAAAAGCTGAAAACACAAAACTTGTAAGGGATAATAACTACTGTGTGGTTTTTTTTTTTGGATATTTTCAACAAGTGACATCAAACTTTAGTTGCTACTACAAGTACCAAACTCCTAATTCATGAGCACTTCATGTCTATCAAGTTTTACAATAAGATTTAAAAAATATATCTGGCAAATCATCAGTAACAAAATGCTATCACACATTTGGGATTTTCCTTTCTTTTTAATGTTCCACAGTTTAAGGACATTGATTTACACTTTGATTTCTTTAAATTGCAAAAAATATTCTGATGTCATGGAAGCTTCTTCTGGAAATGAGGTGTAATTGAAATGATCAGCATATGAAAAGTGAACTTTCAAAGGGTTTAGCACAGATCCTATCACCTCAAGCTTCTTCAATACCTAAACAAAAGAGGAGACATTTAGGAGAAGCCAGTGCAAGCTGTATCCTCATGAGAAAATGATAAAAGAAATTGGAATTTTATGAGTATCTATGAAATTATCATACTGATAAAGTCGCCTTCTCTGGCTCCTTCTTGACACAAGACGTACTACACCTTTCACTAGTCAAACAACCCAAAGCTTAATGAGCAAATCCTTACCTGTGCTCGAGGGGGCACTGTATTCAGTCTCTGCATGTTCCTCTGGAACGCAAAAGAGAGAAAAAAAACATGGGGTACTCAGTAGTCCTTAGCATGCGGCCTACATATAGCATACCACCCAAGGTCCAGGTACTGAGAAATGCATAACTTGGTGTAGCAAGAAGGTTATTTGTATGAGATGTAATTTTTCACAAAGCCATGCAATTCAGCTGAGAGAGAGAAACTGCCAGGGAGACTAACAAATGACAGCTGTAAGTCGGGTTTGGGAGATGGGCAGAAAACATGTGAAAGACACAAGCAGGTTATTTTAAAAGGTGCTGATGTCTGCTTGACCAATATGGTTAAAAAACCCAGAGTCTGTGACGGTATTAAAAACCAGCCAGTTCTTCAGGTAGTCGCCCATATCTGACATGAATTCTATGAACATTATGTGAGTGTTTATAATGAAGAAGATCCAGCACGACATCAGTAGCGTCTCACTCTGCCACTGAAATTCCTCGCTGCTGGATGAGAGATCTGTGTGTCAGCATTCTCCCACTTGGCTGTGATGTCCTTTTGCTTCTCTCTGGCCTGAATATGTATACATACATGATTATGCATTTTATTCAGGGAATTAATGTTATCTTTTAAAGCAAGTTGAATACATATATCTCTTTTTGTACCATATTTCTCTCTTGTAATTATTTTCAGAGATGGGTGCAAAAGAGATGGTATTGGTTCAAGTCAATTCTGCATCAAGAAGCACATCCCAGGGGAGAAAGAACACCTCCTGCTGCATACACTTGGGAACGAGCATTTGGGTCCATGCAAGCATAATGTTTTCAGTGAATGATGAGCCTGAAGGGCTGAAGGGCACAGCTTGAGCACCACAAGTTTATGCTGGCAATTCAGGACAGGGAGGCTCCTCTGATTAGGTAAGTGAGATTCACCAACAGTGATGTGGTAGTGAGTGTGGAGAACTTCACTTCCTAGTGCAATTGACACTTCTGTGTTTTATGCTAATGAATCGTGTCAAAAGGCATGGCTGTTTTTGAGTTTATTGTCTAACTAGTAAATTATGGCAGTTCTATAATGGTGCCAATATCTTTGGAATAGATTGTTTGCTCCTTTTGACTCACTACCTTGGGCATAAAACTCTGTTGTTGATTTGATCTACTGTATACTTATTTTTTCTTTAAGTGACCTTGATGCAGTCCAGGAGGAATGAGTACCTGGTCCCAGGATAGCTGCTCAACCCCTCACCTGTATTATAGAAGTCATAAATTCTGACAACAGCTGCTTTCAGCTTCTCCACTGGAATCACCTCTTCAATGAGGAAGACATACTTCTGTGGCTTCACACGTGGCAACTGGAAGAACAGAACAGATGTTGACTCTTATGAAGAGGTTGGACTGTTCTTGTATTTTCATTGCTTTCATTTTATTTTTGAATTTCAAACCTAAAGGCACAGAGATTCTGTGCATATAATGATATAATACTACACATACTATAAGATACAGCTTACTAAAGTTAAATCCAGTTTTATATTTGTGCTGAACAAGGCAACAGCACCAGCTCCCTCAGCAGCATGATGTGCATAACACCAACAACAGAGAGGTTTCAACAAGTCAGAAAATGTACACTTGGGTGTATGATGTAGAATTTAGGTGTGTTTTAAGTTTACTGTCTTGAGATTTGGATAATTTTAAATTTTACTTACCTACAGTCCTTCAAAGAAATAGATATTAAACATTTTGTAACATTGCATTACACTTCCAAAATAAAATGGGTAGCGTAATGTAATTACACATATCGGTGGAATAAATAAAAACATGCTTTTTTAACAGCATTTTACGATATCACATAATTAAAAACTAAGCCCAAGTAGACATCTGGTGGCTGAAATGGATTTTTATTGACATCAGATTCCAACTCAAGTGGTGTAAGCATTTCATTGATTGATGGACTATTGTTAGCTGTTGGCTTTGACGAGTCTGTGGCTTACTGTAGTTCATATCAATTTAACTAACAGTAAATATTTTGAAAGAAGCACTCTGCTGGAGTTTCAATAACTTATACTGGGGCTCTGTACTGCCGTCAGTAGCAGCATCTGGACGTATAAAAGAAGAAAACACACATATTGAAATAACCTCTTTCAAGGTAAATCTGAAAGAGTCAATGAATTAGTAATTGCAATTGTGTACAATATATCTCTGCTCTATGACAGTTGATTTCAAAAATTGGTCAATGCTTTTTAAATGGGAGTTTCAGAGATTTCAAAGATTTATACAGAGTGTACTACAAACTTCAAATGACATGTTTCCTTGAAGAATAAGATTGTCATATTTTAATTAACAAATTGGAGAGGAGTTGCTTCATGTGGGCAGACAGATGGACATTGTTGATTCCAATTCCCATTTCTTTATCTGAGAAAGCCAGAAAGGGTCAACACATTCTTTCCTTTCCCAGAACCTTTAACAGTGTAAGTCCAAAACAATCCCAAGAGGGTAGATCCCATACTACTAAATGAAAACTACAAACTTGAGTTTCTTTTCTATTTAACATGGAGTGAATTGAGTTCTTGAAAATTACAAGATGCTCACAACCAACCTCATCAAGGTAGACATCAATGTAGCCATCTGCCTTATCAATCCTCTTCACAAATGGAGCAGATTCTAACTGTAATGAAAAGCATTGATCATAAATGTTTTAAGATTAAAAAATGGAAGTAAAATGGAATGAAGGAGAAAAGAGTCAGTGCCTCCTGCACAACTGGAAATACAAAAACTCTTAGACATGTAAACACTAAGAGAACAATCTCTGGTGTTCTTATCTCAGTCCACTTTGGCTTCTTCATGATGCATTGGCAGGACGCTACTATTGGATGGATATTCAGTGTCATTGTGAAGCACCTGTTTATTTTTTCTTCTGTGCCTGACTGGCATTAGGTGTCAGCTTTGCCAAAGGTAAATAGAACTTTAGAAAGATTTTGACAAGAACAGACAAACAAAACCTGCCAATCCTATTTGTTTAATTTCTCCAGAATAACAGAAGGTCCCTAAAGTCCAACTGTCCACCACATTACTTGGTGACTTATCCTGGTTTGTCTGTGTAGTGAACATCAAACTGGACATGAGACTCCTGCACTCCATGCACATGAGAATACTACAGCTATGTCTACTACTCTTTTTACTATGTAACACCTCACAGCTTCAGTGTGCTTACACTTGGGTGGAGAATAAATTAGTCTATATAAACCAGCAAAGGCTTCACTTTGTATGCCAGCAAAACTAGTGAATAATGGCCGGGTATTGTTTATGTAGGGCTGCAATAATTGAAAAGATGTTTGTCAATGATTTATAAGATGATTTTGTGTATAAGTCAAGAATAAAACATTAAATAAAAACTGAACTAGACAGCCTGGGGCAGAGTGGTTAGCACTGCCATATCACATCTCATCATACAGCTACTGTATGTGTGAAAGTTGCATGTCTTGGATTTCTCTGGTTTCTTCTACTATCCTAATATTTTACCATTAGGTCAACTGGGGGTCTAAATAATCCCAGTGTGAGTGAGTGAGTATCCCCTTCTGTCAGTTGGTATCCCGACCACAGCTTGTTTCTGCCTCATACCAATTGCTGCAGAACAGGCTGGGCCTCCTCTTGACCCTGTAACTACGTGGATTGAGCAAATGGAAAGATGAAGGAACACCACATTTAGTTCTGCAGTAGTTATTTTGGTAACAAAGCAAAATAAACATTTTCATTCCTGTTTCACAACTTCAAAGTTAGAAACTGTAACCAAATAAACTGAATGTCCTTGTATGATTTCAAGCAAATATTAAGGAAATGAGCCAAAGCATATGCTGTTGCAAGCATCATTAACCAATACATTCTAGAATTTTTTATAGTGGTCTGTTCTGCCGTAAGCATCTTGTTACTACAGAAGCTACTGGTAGGCTGGACAGACCTTACAGATCTTGAGTCAGTATTGTATTGAGCATTCACTGATTTGTTAACACAGTAATTAACTTTTGATTTTACATCCTGAATTACCAGGCACACTCTGATACAAAGAAGTAATGAGTTCAAATGAAGCCGGCTTACCTTAGTAAGGGAGTTGGCCTCCATGATGTACCCAGACAGCAGCTTTATATTGAGTATGGCCATGTTGGTCTTTTCCCTCTTTCCATTGTAACTGTATAATCAGATCATAGCGAATCAAAATTAACAAAAAGTGACTGCAGCTCGGATAATGGTAATGTAGTAAAGCATGCTTGAAAGAATCGGAAAACAAGAAAAAACTATAAATGCTCCTCAACGGCAGTTATTAAATGCTATTTAAGCTGCTCTTAGTGTTCCACTGCTTGTGAGTCTTATGAAATATCAGACACCCACGCTCTGAACTTTTACTACAGGGTTGTACAATGTTGGATTGCTTTGCTCAGATTTGGAACTGCATTCATTCATAATATTTTCCCTGCTGTTCTTTTTTAAACAGGTTATAAGTGGCCAATTGTTAAAAATATAAAGGACATCATGTACGAGTGTATGATGAAGGACAGCTAACTTGAAGAACAACATAAGGAAGATACATTATGAAGCAGTAATATTTTTCTATGGCCCTGGAATCCACCGAGATGGTCTCTTTTACTCACTGGGAAATATACGTTTATAAAAATGGTGCGAAAAGACACTTTTCTACCATTCCAAGAACATCTTTTTTTACACACTGTGCAGATTGCTTAACTGTATTTGTTGCTTTCTGAACAACACTCTTATGTAATTTTTTACTACTGTACACAGCTAATTGTTAACAAACTTGAAAACAGTACACACTCTGCACAATGAACTATTTCAAGTTAAAACTTTCAGCTAATACAAGCAAATGAGAGAATCTATTGCAGATCTGCTGGCTAATGCTTCAGTGACAGACTGAGGAGATCGTTCCTCCCCCACACTATGCGAGTCTTCAATTCCACCCGGGGGAGTAAATGCTAACATTACTCAAAGTTATTGTCTGCTTTTAAATGCATTTTTATTACTATTTAATTTAATATTGTTTTTTGTATCAGTATACTGCTGCTGGATTATGTGAATTTCCCCTTGGGATTAATAAAGTATCTATCTATCTATCTATCTAATAAAAAAAAATGTGACTGAGTAGTATAAGAATGCAAAACTGTTGTTCTCCTCTCACTCTTTATTTTATATTCTGGTTTCTATGTTGGAGGCAGCCAATGGTCTGACAATGATATTGATGGTTGTCTCTTTGTTATAACAGGCAGACGGAATGCATACCCACCTGAGCACAATGGTGACCTGCAAAATGCTTTTTGCCAGGTTGGTCTCTGGTATGTCCACCATAGCCGAAATGTTGAAAGTGGAGAAATCAGTAGGAGGAGGAATATTGTACTGAAGTGCAAACTGGAAGACCAAAAAGAGGACAGAGTTAAGCACATTTCAGAAATATGTGGGGCAGACTGTTGGCAAAGAAAGGTAGACCTAACTCCACTGAGTAGGAAAAATCATGAATAAACACGTGGGCTGCTCTGCATTAAGTCCACTGAAAACCTTTTTCTGGCATGTTATTGCCTAAAAGGTAAGCTAGAATTATTAACCCTCTAGAAATGCGTGCTGTTTATGTTTTCCTTTCCTTAGGGTGTGTTCTTGGAATAAATGAAGATATATCAGAGATTCTGAACTAAATTGTTTTAACAGGGCATGGCACATTTTCACATTTGCTACCAGTTTTCTTTTTAATTCAAGTTACTGTAAGACAAAAATGATTAAGCTATTTTGTAACCTCCTTGGCGTTAACACGGAGCATGGAATTCTATACAATTGAGGTTAAATCCAAGTCAGACTTGGGGTGATGGTTTAATTATTAAGCTCAAATGACACTTATGACAGTATTCTGTTGCCATCTCGTGGATCAATGCTGCAAAAAATCTATGCGTTTTTGCCATTAACGGCTTATCAATATTCATAAGTGGGAAAGAGCCTACAACGCAAAATATAATGGCAAATGAATAGCCGTAAAGGCAGTTTTAGCACAAACGAAAACTAAACCATTGCTCAAATCGAGTGATAGTGATGATGATGTGAATTTGTCATCAGACGCTGATAAGTGTCATGTATGTGCACATGGGAGACTGCTTTAGGGCTCTAGCGATGGTAATTACTTGTGAACAGGGTCAGAAGACTGACAGCCACTCCACCTCTGACTATCACTTCCACTGTTCACCCTCCTGTGTGCTGCATTATTGTCCACTAGCAAAATACCCGCGCTT
>JANRMT010062854.1:119467463-119499217 GCA_026402145.1 Polypterus bichir lapradei | reverse complement strand
CGGCATCTGTCAAGCGTTGTAAGCTTACAACCGGTTTCATCGATAACTTCACATCCAGCTTTTGAGAGTTTAAACATTCATAAACATCAAAGTGTCCACTACTGAAATTGTCACCTATGAATGTAAGATGTTTAAGAGGCATTGGCGGTTGTCGAAAGGTGTAAAATATTTGGCCATTTCGGTACACTTGAAAGCACCAACCGAACAATTCAGCGGCAGCCATCAACTCACATGCAGAACCATAGGTGAAGGGCTTAAGCATTTCACTCTTCTAGTGCTCCTGTGTAGTATAATTATGTCCTGTACCGTCATCAGTCCACACCTTGAACCTGTCCCAGTCATTCAATACATAAGACACAATGTTCTTCCACATATCAAGAGTGAGCCTGATATGGTCGTGCAATATGTAACACAGAGAATGGAAAAGGTAGGTACCATCTCCGGGCATGGAAACCACTCGGTAAGTGACAGTTCTTTGATCGATGGTGATTACCTCGATAGACATGTAATGGGGGTTGGAATGATGAAGGAAATGGGTACCTGAGTAATGTAAAGTAAGTGTAAAATACCTATACAATAATTATAATTGTAATAAACAAATAATAAAACAGCGGAGAAGCCGTGGATTAAACAAAAAGGCTGTAGTTATCAGCAGGGAGACGTGAATCCCGTGGCGAAGCAAGGAAGGGAATGTAGAGACTGGAGCGACGGACGGCCTTATATAGGCAGGCAGCCAAAAACGTGGGAGGTGATGGGATGGGAGACCCAACGCCGCCTCACATGGTGACCAAGCTGCAGGCTATGGACGTATATATGTACGTAAATAGGATTCAGTTAGCGTTGGGAACCCGTGTACCAAATTTCTTGAAGATGGGCCCATAAGTAACAAAGACTGTTGAAAAGTTCAATATGGTGGCCGACAGTGGCATCATACCACTGAAATAAGTACGTACATTGGTTTCGGTTAGTGCAGGGAAGCCGCCTACCAAATTTCGAGAAGATGAGGCCATAAATAAGAAAGTTCAACATGGCGGACGTTGTTGATCGTTACGCGTAGAATTTCGAAATGAAACCTGCTTAACTTTTGTAAGCAAGCTGTAAGGAATGAGCCTGCCAAATTTCAGCCTTCTACCTATACGGGAAGTTGGAGAATTAGTGATGTTGGAAAATTCAATATGGCGGCTGACAGTGGCGTCATACCACCGAAATAAGTACGTACATTGGTTTTGGTTAGCTCAGGGAAGTCACCTACCAAATTTCGTGAAGATGGGGCCGTAAATAAGAAAGTTCAACATGGCGGACGTTGTTGACCGTTATGACCGTTATGCGTAGAATTTCGAAATGAAACCTGCTTAACTTTTGTAAGTAAGCTGTAAGGAATGGGCCTGCCAAATTTCAGCCTTCTACCTACACGGGAAGTTTGAGAATTAGTAACATTGGAAAGTTCAATATGGCGGCTGACAGTGGCGTCATACCACCGAAATAAGTACGCACATTGGTTTCGGTTAGCGCAGGGAAGCTGCCTACCAAATTTCGTGAAGATGGGGCCATAAATAAGAAAGTTCAACATGGCGGACGTTGTCGACCGTTATGACCGTTACGTGTAGAATTTCGAAATGAAACCTGCTTAACTTTTGTAAGTAAGCTGTAAGGAATGAGCCTGCCAAATTTTAGCTTTCTACCTACATGGGAAGTTGGAGAATTAGTGATGAGTCAGTCAGTCAGTCAGTCAATCAGTCAGTCAGTGAGTGAGTGAGTGAGGGCTTTGCCTTTTATTATTATAGATACTTTCAAATTATACAGGGTCACCAAATCTTTCACTTTGTTGTGTACACAGATAGTGAAACTGATGCATGCTAAGTATCCTCATAATGAACTACCTATGGTAATTTGTCTGTGTTCTCCAGTGTTTCCTGTTGAAAAAAACAGAAGCCTAAGATGTGGGCAGGTTTTTTTCTTGGGAAAATGTGACCCTTGGCAGTTTGACTTTGAGAGGCCATTGTATTATTGCTTGAACTATCTCGGCTTTTTTCTGGCTTTAAAAAAAAAAATTGTGGATGACCTGGGAGAAAGGAAGAAAAAGCAAGAAACCGATGTGGATATAAAATGCAAGAAAAGGAAAATGTAGTGAACACCAATAAACCAGCACCTAGGCTGGGAACCAGTAGACCATTTGGAACTACTGTGCTATACTTGAAAAAGCTCTACTAAGAAATCAGCAGCTGTTCTGTAAAGAACCAGAATGGAAAATTGTTATAGGCACAGAAATTTCAAGGGTTGTGGCTCAACTCAAAGGTATAAGAAGAACCAGAATATAATATAATAGACTTTAATTTTATATAAGTCATTTGGGTGTAAACCAACAAACCAACCAGATTAAATGTATGCATTGATTGACACTGTACGTAAATTCAATAGTTTATGAAATGAACCTCTAACTTTTTTTCTCTGACCATTCTGACCATGGTGTAACAGACTGCTTTCGAAGAATGCTCCCTCTAAGGAATTTTGCCAAGTAGTAATTAAAAGATACACTGAAAAACTTTTCTCCTGCCTGATTACTGATTTGAACTGTTAGAGGTTGTTTCTTTCTTTAATAAGATGTTAAATTTTTGCGACAGTCTACAAGCCATCCCCAGCAGGAAGGTCCAAAACTGCCTAACAAAGCAACTGAGGAATGAGTTGTACCTGAGGTCTTTCATAAGTAACTGACCCAGGAAGGGAAAGGAAAACTAATTCTATTGGTCTGAAGTATGTATGGCAGTTTATGGCAGATTTTGAATCGGAGGCCATTCTGTACTACCATGCCCCATTGGCTTGTGATTTGTGATAAGAATGGTATGAAATTGGTCACTTTGTCTTTCTCTCTCTCTTTCACCATCTGGCGATGAAAAGAAAACCATGATGAAGATAGCACTACTTTGGCAGCAATATTGAGATAAGCATGAGGCCTGTTTCAACATTCCATTTAAAGGCCGTGAGGTAGCAGAGCAAGATAGGCTGACGATAACCCGAGAGCCACCTATGGATGCAAGATGCACTGCTAATTATGCTGTAACTGTATGGTTGTAAAAACATTGACATTGTACTCTGCTTCCTTATTATTTTTGGGCATATTATCAGTAATTCCTAATTAAACAGGCAACATTTTTCCTGCCTGTTTCTTTACTCTGTCTAATTGCCTGAGGTTACAGATGTAGAAGGGAAGAGTGGAGAAAGTGCTAAAGTGCTTGATCACAGAGTTGTAAGTGTATGGGATTTTAGGCATTTTATATAATATAATTCTAATATATATAATTCTTATTTATTTGTCACACACATAGTTATACAGGACAACATGCAGTGAAATGCATCTTTTCTTGGGGTCAGAACGCAGGGTCAGCCATTGTACAGCGCCTCTGGAGCAATTGAAGGCTATTTTATTAAGGTCTACACAATAAAATGTATAAAAAGGGAAAATAGGGCCACCATAAGACCCTACAAGACAAAATAAATTACACAAAGTACTGGATAACTACTTTGGATTTCTGAGCAAGGTTTATGAACCCTGATTTGAAACAAGTTAGTTCTTCTTCCATGTTGCATCAAAAGAAGAAAAACAGTGACTTGCAAGAGCATTTTACCATTTTTCAGTGTAAGGAATATGAAAACAAGTAGATTGATTTGATTATTCAAAAGAAAACTTAAAATGATCATTTCCCTAATATCCTTCTATATAAAAGCCGTCAGGATTGTCCTTCCGTCCCGTGAGTGCTACGCAGGCGCGGAGTTTCACACACGCCCCGTCCATTTTGCAATGCACGATGGGATTTGTAGTTTCATTTTTCCAGGTAAAAGATGATTTTCTACTCCAGACTGTGCGATATCTTCTTCTTCTTTCTTACTATATAAAAGCGGTCGGCATTGTCCTTCCGTCCCGTGAGTGGAAAGCGTAGCGGTATTCCGCTTATCACAGACTTACTACTTGCAGCTTGCGGTACGAAGCGACATGATGTGAGCAGAGTTCTGGTGCTCCCATCGTTCCCTTGCTTTTGTGCGCGATGCGCTGGAAAAATAGACAAAATTATGTCTCTGGAAATAATTAATGTTGATGGAGTACAAATATCAGCGTAGTAAATATCAGGGGGGTTCAAAAGGGCGACCTCAATATAGAAAAAAAGTTTAAATTTCATCACAAAAATAACAGAAACTACGAGTATTAAAGTAATACCGCTCAAATGCAATATAACCAAATTAATGAGTTTGTATAAAATATCAAATTGATCTACATATTGAATTGCCTTAAGAAGTGGTCAACTTAAAAGTTGGTCGCCTTAAAAGGCGGGTCAGCCTAGTATACATTATATTTTGAACTGGCCAATCATGAATGAGTCTGGAGGCTGCTTCTTCTTTATATTAATATTATTCAAAAATGGTCATCTATGGAAAATGGGATACCTGTGCTGTTTTTCTAATAGTTCCAGGAACCAGGTGGAACTACAGCTGGTTTGACGGATGTCATTTTAAAACATTTTCTAAAATTAATGTATTACTTTATGTTTGAAAAAGAGGCTCCAGGCTTCTATGAGATCCTTGGGACAAAGACCCATTTTTTCTTGATTTTCAACAGCTAGGTGTCATGAAGGATCTCATGCAAACCTTAAGCTTCTTGTTACGACAAAGTCATTAATGTATTTTATTTTATTATAACAAAACTTCAAAATAACATCTATCAAACTTACTTGAATGAATAATTGTTATAATTTTGTTTTTTTTTTTAAATTTTCATGAATCACCACAAGGTATAAAAATGTTCTTGTGAGCATTTCTAGAGTTTTTATACCCAGGGAATCTAATTCTTTGATTATCTTTTTGGATTAGGGTCTCTCTTATTTCCCATCTTTTTGATGCTGTTTTGTTTTGTTGTAAGGTACTGCTATGTTATGAGCTTTGCATTGCGTGTTTTCATGGCATTGTATCCCAGGATGCATTGGGACTACATGGTGATGATGTCTTTGACTATTTAAACCTTTCCATGATGGTTCTAGTCTATCTAAGTTCAGGATATTATGCCATTCTGTTTACTAGTAAAGTTTCTAATCCTTGTATGTTTCCTTGACTACAATTTTCGTTTTTGTCTTCCAGTTTTGACCTGCACTTTGTTTTTTGACTCCATTCTTTCTCCTTTACTCACATTCTAAAAATCTTGTTGGCTACCATGGCTGACAATGCAATAGCAGGTTAGCTGCCAGAACATCTTGGGCATTGAAATGCTTGGGATCACATGTCCCTGTATGATTTACCTGAACAAAAGCACAAATGTGCCCCTCTGCTTCTACGATATATTCCCCTGGGACCTTCTCCAGTCGCTCCTCCTGATAAAGGAGTCGGTTGTTCTGGTCCAGATGGAACTTTATTGGTGTCTCCTGTGCAGATATTACAGATACACTGCCACTGGCAGTGCTGTCTTCACTGTAGATGAGAGCTGCATAAGAAGCCAAAGCCTGCAATGCAACCACTGTGTCCTGCAAGAAAAAAGAAATCAACTGTTAAAATCTGGGAATCTTAAAAGAAATAGAATACAAAAAAAGAGAAAGCAGCACCTGTGTGGATGAAAAGCCTCCGCGTGAATTCTGTTGTTGAATTAACCATTTGACAATTTTAGAGGCATAGGCAAGGTCAGTGCCAGAGACGTGAGCACCAGATACAAGTGACAGCAACATGTACGATGTCATCTCCACCTCAGCAGAGCGAGCCATCTTACTCTCCGATTCATGATGAGTCCAATAGAGAACATCCCCTGTAATGTTAAGAAGAGCATAAGAAGGTCTCTAATAAAGTCCCATCAAAACATAAAGATGAATTACCTGCTCATCTGTTTTTTATCTGTCAAGATATAACTTTTTAGAAAACATGACTCAGATTTCTTTATGGAATGTGTTGACCCAATTCAATAAATTAAAAAGAGAGTAGGTTCGGAGTGAAAGAGGCCTAGAGGCACAGGGGTGTCGGATCTGTAATAGTTTCATAGGTACAAAAAATGTGTGTACCCAACTTTGCATTTAGAAGTCAGGATTTATTAAAGAAAACTTGATGGGAGTGCTCGTGTATATTTATGGAAACTTTGGCCCATGTGTATGCAACATTTCAGAGAAAGTCGGAAATGACGACCCCATTGATAAAGTAGGGAAATGGCTCGGTGGCCTGGGTCAACCTGGGATTCATTTGCTTTGAGGTAAAGTAGATTTGGCAGACATGCCAGTATTGTATGCAGAGGCTGGCTTGTTGGTAAGATAACTGGCTACATCCTCCGTTTCTCATATGGTTTGTGTTATTCATTGTAACAGCAATCATGTCATTACATGTGCCAGGTAATAGTGGGTACCCACTCAGACACTGGTAGCTTATATCTTTTCCAGACCCCCTCAGAACGCAGAGGAGAGGCATTACAATGCTGTGCATGCTCTTGTATGCTCAGTTGTGGAGTGTAGCACAGGACTCAATGCATCAGGAGGGAGGCTGCTGTACCAGCCAACGAAATTATACAGCATTAACCATGCATATGTATGAGTTTCATTAGTGCAGATATATGGTTGTTTCCAGGTGGCAACTGGGTGGGGTTTGAGTCATTTTTGCATATGCATATTTGCAAGATGATCGTGGTTTATAAAGTTAAATTGTGTAGAAAGGTGCACATGCCAGGTTTTATGAGTCAGATTTTGTTTTTGGCATATGCATTTTCCTGTTTTTTGGCAAATACATATTTTCATACATAGATCCACACAAAGTTTTAGAAATGAGACTCCGGGTGAGCAATTGGCATAATTTGTTACATGGATGCCATTACTTGTTCTTGATGGAATCCACAATGTTCAGGTGTTGGGGATAAAGGGCATTACAGAATCAACCAACACTTGATAAAAATATTGGGCATTAGCTATTGTATGAAATCCAGGACTAGGCACTGCTACAGAAGGTTCTCAAAAGTGTTTCTAAGAAAACATTTTCTTTGTTTAGTAAAGCATTACTATGACTACTGTGGGAAACAGCCCGGACACAGACAGGCAGACACCGATGTTTTATCACCCAACACACATTTATTCATACTTATTTACATTGAACACACACACAACCCAGTACCCCGTACCAATCACCCCTCAAGTCCAGGCATCTCAAATGCCTTTTCTCACTTGCTGACCGCCTCCACTCCCCTCCTCTGAGCTCTGTCCTCTTCCACCTGACTCCAGCCACTCAAAGGAGGGAGGCGGCCCCTTTTATAATCACCTGGATGTGCTCCAGGTGCCTCCTGATAATATTCCGGTGGCACTCCCCACTGTGGCGGAAGTACCGGCTGCACAGCCGGAAGCACTCCAGGTGTCTTCCCCCCCCAGCACTTCCGGGTGCGGCGGAAGTGCTGAGGGCCAGGGCTCCTCAAGCATTGGGGCGCCCCCTGGCGGTGACCACGAGCCCCTATAGGGTTGAGCTTCCAAGCTCCGTTCCCGTGGTCCCCAAAGCCACCAGGGCGGGCATCCCCTCTTGGTCTGGAGGAGGCGCAAGCCCTCCTAAGGTCCTCCTGGGTACCACCCCCAGCCACTCGCCACAA
Source organism: Polypterus bichir lapradei (assembly GCA_026402145.1). Classification (NCBI taxonomy): domain Eukaryota; kingdom Metazoa; phylum Chordata; class Cladistia; order Polypteriformes; family Polypteridae; genus Polypterus; species Polypterus bichir. The sequence goes on along the minus strand of JANRMT010062854.1, from coordinate 119,491,635 downwards.
TACTTAAAGGTAATATGGAATATTTACAAGCCGGCAAAGAGTGGAATATTGAGTGTGTTAAAAGTAACATGAAATCTTTGCTCTTCTGGTACTTACTTTGTCATTTTTTGAATGTGATTTTTGCTTTTTAAAATTGTTGGGTGCCCTAACTCAAGTATGTATGTTGTTATTGATAAATATTCATCCATCCATCCTCTTCCGCTTATCCGAGGTCGGGATGTGGGGGCAGCAGCTTCAGCAGAGATGCCCAGACTTCCCTCTCCCCAGCCATTTCTTCTAGCTCTTCCGGGGGAATCCCCAGACTTAGTCCCTCCAGCGTGTCCTGGATCTTCCCCAGGGCCTCCTGCCAGTTAGCCTCACCAGGGAGGCGTCCAGGAGGCATCCTGATCACATGCCCGAGCCACCTCATCTGACTACTCTCGATGCGGAGGAGCACTGTCTCTACTCTGAGCCCCTCCCGGATGACTGAGCTTCTCACCCTATCTTTAAGGGAAAGCCCAGACATCCTGCGGAAGAAACTCATTTCAGCCACTTGTATTCGTGATCTCGTTCTTTCGGTCACTACCCATAGCTCATGACCATAGGTGAGGGTAGGAATGTAGATCGACTGGTAAATTGAGAGCTTTGCCTTACAGCTCAGCTACTTTTTCACCACGACAGACCGATGCAGAGCCAGCATCACTGCGGACGCCGCATCGATCCGCCTGTCGATCTCACGCTCCATTCTTCCCTCAACTGTGAACAAGACCCCGAGATACTGGAACTCCTCCACTTGGGGCAGGATCTTGCTCCCAACCCTGAGAGGGCACTCCACCCTTTTCCGGCTGAGGACCATGGTCTCGGATTTGGAGGTGCTGATTCCCATCCTAGCCGCTTCACACTCAGCTGCGAACGATCCACAGAGAGCTGAAGGTCACAGCCTGATGAAGCAAACACACAACATCATCTGCAAAAAGCAGTGACCCAATCCTGAATCCACCAAACCGGACCCCTCAACACCCTGGCTGTGCCTAGAAATTCTATCAATAAAAAGTTATGAACAGAATTGGTGACAAAGGGCAGCCCTGGTGGAGTCCAACTCTCACTGAAAATGGGTTCGATTTACTGCCGGCAATGCGGACCAAGCTCCGACACCGGTTGTACAGGTTATCAGGGGGTCCGGTACCCCATACTCCCAGAGCACCCCCCACAGGATTCCCCAAGGGACACAGTCAAACGCCTTTTCCAAGTTCACAAAACACATGTAGACTGGTTGACAAACTCCTATGCACCCTCCAGGGCCATGCTAAGGGTGTACAGCTGGTCCACTATTCCGTGACCAGGATGAAAACCACACTGTTTCTTCTGAATCTGAGGTTTGATTATCCGACGGGCCCTCCTCTCCAGAACCCCCGAATAGACTTTTTCAGGGAGGCTGAGGAGTGTGATCCCTCTGTAGTTGGAACACACCCTCCGGTCCCCCTTCTTAAAGAGGGGGACCACCACCCCACCTGCCAATCCAGAGGCACTGTCCCCGATGTCCATGCAATGTTGCAGAGACGTGTCAACCAAGACAGTCCTACAACATCCAAAGCCTTGAGGAACTCCGGGTGTATCTCATCCACCCCCGGGGCCCTGCCACCAAGGAGTTTTTTAACCACCTCGGTGACCTCAGTCCCAGAGATAGGGAAGCCCACCTCCGAGTCCCCAGGCTCTGCTTCCTCATTGGAAGGCATGTTAGTGGGATTGAGGAGGTCTTCAAAGTACTCCCCCCACCGACCCACAACGTCTCGAGTTGAAGTCAGCAGCGCACCATCCCCACCATATACAGTGTTGACACTGCAATGCTTCGCCCTCCCGAGACACCGGATGGTGGACCAGAATCTCCTCGAAGCCATCCGAAAGTCATTCTCCATGGCCTCCCCAAACTCCTCCCATGCCGAGTTTTTGCCTCAGAAACCACCGAAGCTGCATTCCGCTTGACCTGCCGGTAATTATTAGCTGCCTCCAGAGTCCCACAGGACAAAAGGGTCCAGTAGGACTCCTTCAGCTTGACGGCATCCCTCACTGCCGGTGTCAACCAACGGGTTCGGGGATTGCCGCCACGACAGGCACAGATCACCTTACGGCCACAGCTCTGGTCAGCCGCCTCAACAATAGAGGCATGAAACATGGCCCATTCCGACTCGATGTCCCCCACCTTCCTCGGGACGTGGTCGAAGTTCTGCCGGAGGTGTGCGTTGAAGCTACTTCTGACAGCGGACTCTACCAGACATTCTCAGCAGACCCTCACAACACGTTTTGGCCTACCAGGCCTGATTGGCATCCTCCTCCAGCATTGAAGCCTACTCATCACCAGGTGGTGATCAGTTGACAACTCCGCCGCTCTCTTCACCCGAGTGTCCAAGACATGTGACCGCAAGTCCGACAACACGACCACAAAGTCGAACATCGAACTGAGGCCTAGGGTGTCCTGGTGCCAAGTGCACATATGAACACCCCTATGCTTGAACATGGTGTTCGTTATGGAACAATAACAAAACACCGCTCGGGTTCAGATTGGGGGTGCCATTCCTTCCAATCACGCCCTTCCAGGTCTCACTGTCATTGCCCACGTGAGCATTGAAGTCTCCCAGCAGTACAAGAGAGTCCCCAGAAAGTATGCCCTCTAGCACCCCCTCCAGGAGCTCCAAAAAGGGTGGGTACTCCAAACTGCTGTTCGGCGTATACATCCATAAGTGGAAGAAGTTCAAAACCACCAGGACTCTTCCTAGAGCTGGCCGGCCATCTAAACTGAGCGATCGGGGGAGAAGGGCCTTAGTCAGGAAGGTGACCAAGAACCCGATGGTCACTCTGTCAGAGCTCCAGAGGTCCTCTGTGGAGAGAGGAGAACCTTCCAGAAGGACAACCATCTCTGCAGCAATCCACCAATCAGACCTGTATGGTAGAGTGGCCAGACGGAAGCCACTCTTTAGTAAAAGGCACATGGCAGCCCGCCTGGAGTTAAGAGGCACCTGAAGGACTCTCAGACCATGAGAAACAAAATTCTCTGGTCTGAAGAGACAAAGATTGAACTCTTTGGTGTGAATGCCAGGCGTCACGTTTGGAGGAAACCAGGCACCGCTCATCACCAGGCCAATACCATCCCTACAGTGAAGCATGGTGGTGGCAGCATCATGCTGTGGGGATGTTTTTCAGCGGCAGGAACTGGGAGACTAGTCAGTATAAATGGAAAGATGACTGCAGCAATGTACAAAGACATCCTGGATGAAAACCTGCTCCAGAGCGCTCTTGACCTCAGACTGGGGTTATGGTTCATCTTTCAGCAGGTCAACGACCCTAAGCACACAGCCAAGATATCAAAGGAATGGCATCAGGACAACTCTGTGAATGTCCTTGAGTGGCCCAGCCAGAGCCCAGACTTGAATCTGATTGAACATCCCTGGAGAGATCTTAAAATGGCTATGCACTGACGCTTCCCATCCAACCTGATGGAGCTTGAGTGGTGCTGCAAAGAGGAATGGGCGAAAATGGCCAAGGATAGGTGTGCCAAGCTTGTGGCATCATATTCAAAAAGACTTGAGGCTGTAATTGCTGCCAAAGGTGCATCGACAAAGTATTGAGCAAAGGCTGTGAATACTCATGTACATGTGATTTCTCAGTTTTTTATTTTTAATAACAAAAATTGCAAAAACCTCAAGTAAACTTTTTTAACGTTTTCATTATGGGGTGTTGTGTGTAGAATTCTGAGGAAAAAAATGAATTTAATCAATTTTGGAATAAGGCTGTAACATAACAAAATGTGGAAAAAGTGATGCGCTGTGAATACTTTCCAGATGCACTGTACGACCTCAGGTCACTGTGCTAAAGCTGAATTTGCAAAACAGATCAGGTCATAAACTTTTGACTAAGACCAAAGTCAAGGTTCTAGCCCGAGCAGTTAATGAGTTATTGTGTGACAGACAGACAGACAGAGCTTAGCATTTTACATACATAGAATAGATAAAGGAGGATTATTTATCAATAGTGCATATGTGAGTTGGGTGGTGGCTGAAGGCAAGGATTGTGGAAAAAGTGATGCGCTGTGAATACTTTCAGGATGCACTGTATGTATGACATCTGCTGAGAATCACGAAAATACCACTATTTGAAGACCATGAGTCTGCATGCTTCATTAGTAACTAGAAGAATGTATGCAAATACCTTTTGTATTAAAGGCAGAAAACTACAAAGGCTACCCATGACTGATCTCTCAACTGCACCCACCCACTTTTGTTCTGGGGTATTTTATGGAAAATTGTTTTGATTTATGTCTGCACCACTTCTGTTTAACATTTGCATGTTATTCTCTTGTTCACAAGTTTCTGTTGCAGACTGCATTTTTCTTCTTCACTTACTAATTTGAGATGAGCTGTTAGGTGGATATACAACTACAGTATAAACAGGCTGACCATGAGTAAGCAGAGGTGCATGTCCTCAGTGATAGGCCACTATGTAAGATGGGTTCTTTGTTTCTCTGCTTCTGCTAGGATAAGTTTTGTCTCATTGTAACAATGACCAAGAATTCATGGGTACAGGTAACAAATGGATACAGTATTCCAGTTGACATTATTTAGAAACCTTCTATTTCCATTTCCTCTTTTTTGTGTTAAATATTCAGCATTCTATCATGACCTACTGAGACATGATGGGTGGACGTACCTTTCTTCATAGCCACTTGATCCAAAGAGCTGTGCAGGGAGTGCCTCATCTTCTGGTCATTTGCTAAAGAAAATACATATGCAAGAAGAATCTTGGTATACAGGTCATTTACTTCGTCAAGTTTGGAAATCAAGCATGTGAGTCCTCTCTTTAGGATGAGATCCTGAAGAAGAACAGAAGCAATTCAGTCTACTGTCTTGTAGGCATATCAAAGTCCACATATGGAAGTCCAACACTCACTGTGACAGGTGTTTTCAACTCCAGCAGGGCAGCAGTAATATAAGCCGTAAGAGAGACTTCATCACCAACTCCTCCCTAGGATAAGACAAGCAGTCATTTTTTTGGCTTGTTTTTAACACATTTGTCATTTTTTTTATTAATAGAATCCAATTTCAGTAGAAATGTGAATTGTTTTGAAATATAATAGTCCTTTAACTGGCCATTGCTTGTGTCATCCTGGAGTGGGCCTCTATTGCTACCTCCTTCCATGCTCCCTCACAGGCTCTAGAATTTCTGAAACAGGGGGGTGGTGGTGGTGGGGGGGGATATCTTTAGATAAAAGAGTACAGGAATAAGAAAGCAGAATTGCTGGGAATGAATCAAGAATTTTATTGATTTGACTGCCTTCTTAGAGATGTATGGTGAGTTCTTAAAAGCATTTTAAGCTCTTACAGTGGATCATCCCAGGTGCATTAAATGAAATCACCAAAATGTACTTGCTATGCTGAGCTGAGGTAAGTCAAACGTAAAAAAGAAAAGGATCACCAATTGAATGAGACCAAAGCATAGTCAGAAAATGAGTATGGAAAAAACATATGTATCAAGAAAAAGGTGTGCAACAAAGCCAGAGCATTAAGTTAAAATGAAATGAAAAGGAAGAGAAAAGAGATAACCAAAACAGTGAACCAAAAACAAGCAAAGTTTTCTAATTTTCTTTCAAGATTTATTCAACAAACTCAGATAATGCTATGACTGAAATGCTATCATAGGAAAGATGTCACATCGGTCTAACCCTACAGACACTTCACTGACAATCTGTAGAAGTTACATGGTGGAAAGCAAAAAAATGACAGCGCAACAAATTAAACAAAATGGCATCGTGTCAAACTTTTTTCAAAAATGAAATTATACCAGAAATATCTAACCGAGAATGTTTCTTAATATTTGAAGGAAAACATATGCTTAAAATACATCCTTGAAAAGATGTTTGGTAGAATAATTCATTTTCTTCAAATCATTACATTTTTATTTACCATTTTACCAGCCAAGAGTTCACCATATCAGGTAAGTTCAATATTAGAAGAATGTTATTACTAAATGATGACATGAAGGTCCAAGACAATGTTCTACCCAAATAAACAGAGACAGTGCTCCATTCATAATATCCAAAGAATAAACAATTTGACTATAGATAGATAGATAGATAGACAGATACTTTATTAATCCCAAGGGTAAATTCACATACTCCAGCAACAGCATACTGATAAAAAAAAACAAAAAAATTAAATTAAAGAGTGATAAAAATGCAGGTAAAACAGAGAATAACTTCGTATAATGTTAATGTTTACCCCCCAGGTGGAACAGAAGAGTCGCATAGTGTGGGGGAAGAACGATCTCCTCAATCTGTCAGTGGAGCAGGACAGTGACAGCAGTCTGTCGCTGAAGCTGCTCCTCTGTCTGGAGATGATACTGTTCAGTGGATGCAGTGGATTCTCCATGATTGACAGGAGCCTGCTCAGCGCCCGTCGCTCTGCCACGGATGTCAAACTGTCCAGCTCCATGCCTATAACAGAACCTGCCTTCCTCACCAGTTTGTCAAGGTGTGAGGCGTCCTTCTTCTTTATGCTGTCTCCTCAGCACATCACCGCGTAGAAGAGGGCACTTGCCACAACCATCTGATAGAACATCTGCAGCATCTTATTGCAGATGTTGAAGGACGGCAGTCTTCTAAGGAAGTATAGTCGGCTCTGTCCTTTCTTGCACAGAGCATCAGTATTGGCAGTCCAGTCCAATTTATCATCCAGCTGCACTCCCAGGTATTTATAGGTCTGCACCCTCTGCATACAGTCACCTCTGGTAATCACGGGGTCCAGAAGGGGCCTGGGTCTCCTAAAATCCACCACCAGCTCCTTGGTTTTGCTGGTGTTCAGGTGTAAGTGGTTTGTGTTGCACCATTTAACAAAGTCCTCGATTAGGTTCCTATACTCCTCCTCCTGCCCACTCCTGATGTAGCCCACGATAGCAGTGTCATCAGTGAACTTTTGCACGTGGCAGGACTCCGAGTTGTATTGGAAGTCTGATGTGTATATAGGCTGAACAGGACCAGAGAAAGCACAGCCCCCTGCAGTGCTCCTGTGTTGCTGACTACAATGTCAGACCTGCAGTTTCCAAGACGCACATACTGAGGTCTGTCTGTAAGATAGTCCATGATCCATGCTACCAGGTATGAATCTACTCCAATCTCTGTCAGCTTGTCCCTAAGGAGCAGAGGGTGGATGGTGTTGAAGGCGCTAGAGAAGTCCAGAAACATAATTCTTACAGCACCAACTGCCTCTGTCCAAGTGGGAGAGGGATCGGTGTAGCATATAGATGATGGCATCCTCCGCTCCCACCTTCTCCTAGTATGCAAACTGCAGAAGGTCGAGGGCGTGGCGGACCTGTGGCCTCAGGTGGTGAAGCAGCAGCCGCTCCATGGTCTTCATCACATGTGACATCACAGCGACAGGCCGGAAGTCATTCAGCTCACTAGGACGTGATACCTTTGGGACTGGGGTGATGCAAGAGGTTTTCCAAAGCCTCTGGACTCTCCCCTGTTTCAGGCTTAGGTTGAAGATGCGCTGTAGAGGACTCCCCAGGTGGGGATGTCTATCCTATGCTGGTATCAGCAGAAGAATGGGTGGAGGGTGCAGTACTCCGAGGTGAGAGTGGGTTAGGGTGGTCAAACCTGTTAAAGAAGTTGTTCATTTGGTTTGCTCTCTCCACGTCTCTCTCGATGGTGGCACCCTGCTTCGAGCTACAGCCAGTGATGTTCCTCATCCCATCCCATACTTCCTTCATTCTGTTATTCTGCAACTTCTGCTCCAGCTTTCTCCTGTGCTGCTCCTTTGCCGCCCTGAGCTGGACTCGGAGTTCCTTCTGCACACGCTTGAGCTCATGCTGATCACCGCCTTTAAAAGCCCTTTTCTTCTGGCTGAAAAGGCCACTTGTAAAGGTCACTTGTAATCCATGGCTTGTTGGTAGCATAGCAGCGTACTGTTCTTACTGGAACTACAATGTCCATACAGAAGTTGATGTAGTCGGTGGTGCAATCAACAACCTCCTCAATATTCTCACTATATGACCCCTGCAGGATATCCCATCTGTAGTTCTAAAGCAGTCTCTCAGAGCCTGCTCTTCTTCAGGGGACCATTTCCTGAATGAGCGTGTGGTTGTAGGTAGCTCCCTTACTCTTGGCTTGTAGTGATGCTGAAGCAGGACCAGGTTATGATCTGCTTTCCCAAGTGCAGGCAGCGGGTGGCGCTGTATGCATCTTTAACACATGCATACAGTAGGTCAATAGTCCTATTTCCCCAGGTGTTACAATCCACATACTGTGAGAAGGCAGGTAATGTTTTGTCCAGCGTCACATGGTTAAAATCTCCAGCGATTAGCACAAGCGCCTCAGGGTGTTGTGTTTGTAATTTAGCAACAGTGGAATGGATGATGTCACCCGCTATCTCCACGTCCGCCCAAGGAGGGATGTATACAATAACAACAATGACGTGTCCAAACTCTCTGGGCAAGTAATAGGGACGCAGACTTACGGCCAACAGTTCGATGTCCCTGCAGCAAGGGGAGATTTTAACGTTTACATGTCCAGAGTTACACCACCTTGTATTTACTTAGAGAGTGAGTCCTCCTCCTTTCCGCTTCCCGCAGGTATTTGTGTTTCTGTCCACTCTAACTGTGCTAAAACTGGGTAGCTCCACATTAGCATCTGGGATGGTATTTGTTAGCCACGTTTCACAAAAACACAACAAACTGCATTCTCTGTAGGTCCTGACATTTTTCACCAGCGCGGCCAGTTTGTTCATCTTATTTGGTAGTGAGTTCACATTTCCCAGGATCACAGAAGGCACCAAAGGCTTATAACGGCACTTTCTCACAAGCTGCTTCGCTTTTACCTTAGCTCTGCTGCCATGATACCGCCTTCTTACCTCATCAGGTAAATAGGGAACCACACCGGCGCGGGCATTTGTTCTCAGCGCTTGAAGTTGACTACTTGAATAGACGAGTCTCTGCATGTAAAATACATGTCCAAGTAGTAAAAAAGTAGTAAAAATTGTCCAGAGAATGAGTCCACATAAAAGAAAGTGATAGGAGTGATCAGTAAAACAGAATAAAAGGTAGAAAAATAAAGTCATACATGGAGCTGCTGGAAAAGCTGCCACTCTTAGCGGTGCCCGAGTCACTTATTCGTATCTATAGTATGTGTATCTATGTATCTATATATATATGTATCTATAGTACTATAGTATATACCCCTTAAGTATCTGAGTTCTAATATTCTATTTCTGTATGCAGAAAAAAAACTTTTGATAAAATGGAATAGGGATATATTTTTTCTTTTTTATGAACCCAAACTAATCTTTAAAAGAAATTCAATTTCTTTTGATGAAAAACATCAAACTATATATTAATAAGTTATCGTCTCTGCAGCTTTTTTTTTTTTTTTTAGCTGGGAGAATTAGTGTTATTTAAATAACTTTTCTAAGAAAAGTTCTGTTTTTCTTTCAGAGCATATCCATAAGCATTAAGTTAAGTGTATTGGCATATGTCCAAAAAAAAACAACACCACTACAAAAATGTAAATTGGGCAGTGGCATTACCTTACTTCCAGTTTTATTACTGGGTTTTGAATGTATATACTCTGAAACTCTGGAAAGAATCAGAAGGCAACTGAAATATATTGGCCTGGTTAGGTCTAGAATAAAAATCTTGTTCAAACTCCTCTTTTTATACTCATCTTCCATAACTATGAACAGTTTACTTGCAATCCATTTGTACAGGTTTGCTAAAAATATGGAACCAAAGTCAGAAATGCTGCTCTTGAAGGTAAAAATTTTATTCTGTGCTGCTGTACCTACCTACCTACTGACCGACCTACCCACCTACCTTCCTTCCTTCCTATGTGAGAACAAGGTGGAGAAAGTAGCAGAGGAAGAGGCAGACGGAGAGGAACACCTGGAGGAGGGGTAGGACGTGCACAAAGAAGAAGACAACCAAATCTGTCTAATGAAATTTGTACTACACTTGCAGACCAGGCAGTAAACCATGAACTAACACTGAGGGAGGCTGGACTGAGAGTACAGCCTAACCTAAGCTGGTACACAATGGCATCAGTAGTTCGGACATTTCGTCAAGAGAACAGGTGAGAAACTGTCTCCGTTCTGTCAACAGAAAATCCATAGCTTACTGCATATAATATGTACACTCACCTAAAGGATTATTAGGAACACCATACTAATACGGTGTTTGAGCCCCTTTCACCTTCAGAACTGCCTTAATTCTATGTGGCATTGATTCAACAAGGTGCTGAAAGCATTCTTTAGAAATGTTGGCCCATATTGATAGGATAGCATCTTGCAGTTGATGGAGATTTGTGGGATGCATATCCAGGGCACGAAGCTCCCGTTCCACCACATCCCAAAGATGCTCTATTGGGTTGAGATCTGGTGACTGTGGGGGCCATTTTAGTACAGTGAACTCATTGTCATGTTCAAGAAACCAATTTGAAATGATTCGAGCTTTGTGACATGGTGCATTATCCTGCTGGAAGTAGCCATCAGAGGATGGGTACATGGTGGTCATGAAGGGATGGACATGGTCAGAAACAATGCTCAGGTAGCCCGTGGCATTTAAACGATGCCCAACTGGCACTAAGGGGCCTAAAGTGTGCCAAGAAAACATCCCCCACACCATTACACCACCACCACCAGCCTGCACAGTGGTAACAAGGCATGATGGTTCCATGTTCTCATTCTGTTTACGCCAAATTCTGACCATTTAAATGTCTCAACAGAAATCGAGACTCATCAGACCAGGCAACATTTTTCCAGTCTTCAACTGTCCAATTTTGGTGAGCTCATGCAAATTGTAGCCTCTTTTTCCTATTTGTAGTGGAGATGAGTGGTACCCGGTGGGGTCTTCAACTGTTGTAGCCTATCCGCTTCAAGGTTGTGCGTGTTGTGGCTTCACAAATGCTTTGCTGCATACCTCGGTTGTAACGAGTGGTTATTTCAGTCAAAGTTGCTCTTCTATCAGCTTGAATCAGTCGGCCCATTCTCCTCTGACCTCTAGCATCAACAAGGCATTTTCGCCCACAGGACTGCCGCATACTGGATGTTTTTCCCTTTTCACACCATTCTTTGTAAAACCTAGAAATGGTTGTGCGTGAAAATCCCAGTAACTGAGCAGATTGTGAAATACTCAGACCGGCCCGTCTGGCACCAACAACCATGCCATGCTCAAAATTGCTTAAATCACCTTTCTTTCCCATTCTGACATTCAGTTTGGAGTTCAGGAGATTGTCTTGACCAGGACCACACCCCTAAATGCATTGAAGCAACTGCCATGTGATTGGTTGATTAGATAATTGCATTAATGAGAAATTGAACAGGTGTTCCTAATAATCCTTTAGGTGAGTGTATATCAACAGTTTTGGTATCAATTTCTGTATCATGTAGTTACATGTATTTTGTTTGGCCAACATAGGATTGAACGTCAAGAATACCAAAAGGGAGGGGCCACATATTCACCTAGGAGCAAGAGAGAGAGATCATAAACCTCGTTTTGGCCAATAATGCGATCAGACTTAGAGAAATTCAAACCCATGTTGTCAATGATCACACAATTTTCAATAATGTCCAACAAGTCTCTATGTCAAAAGTAGCTCATATCTTTAAAACACATCAAGTTCTTATGAAACAATTGTATAGAGTGCCATTTGAGAGAAATTCAGACAGGGTGAAAGTCCTGTGGCGTGAATATGTATAGGTAAGTTTTGTTCACTGACTGTGGTACTGTGCACTGCACACATAACCTTTTGTAACTGTTCATGTAATTTTCCTGTATAACAGACCTACAGTACAGTAGAACCTCAGTTCACGACCATAATTTGTTCCAAAACTCTGGTCGTAAACCAATTTGGTCGTGAACCGAAGCAATTTCCCCCATAGGATTGTATGTACAGTAATCCCTCCTCGATCGCGGGGGTTGCGTTCCAGACCCCCCCGCGATAGGTGAAAATCCGCGAAGTAGAAACCATATGTTTGTATGGTTATTTTTATATATTTTAAGCCCTTAGAAACTCTCCCACACTGTTAACATTATTAGAGCCCTCTAGACATGAAATAACACCCTTTAGTCAAAAGTTTAAACTGTGCTCCATGACAAGACAGAGATGGCAATTCTTTCTCACAATTAAAAGAATGCAAATATATCTTCTTCTCTTCAGGAGCAGAGAATTTCAGAGAGAGAGAGAGAGAGAGAGAGAGCGCTCGCAAAGAAAAGCAAACAATCAAAAAATCAATACGTGTGCTTTTAAGTTTGCCGGCATTTTTTAGAGGAGCGTCAGTATCTTCTAAGTAAACAGCCTGTGTGCAAACAGCCCCTCTGCTCAAAATCTCCTCCGTCAAGCGCAGAGAACGTCAGAGAGAGAGAGAGAGAGAGCGAGATTAAAGCAAACAATCAAAAAATCAATACGTGTGCTTTTAAGTTTGCCGCGGCATTTTTTAGAGGAGCGTCAGTATCTTCTAAGTAAACAGCTTCTGTGCAAACAGCCCCTCTGCTCACATCTCCTCCGTCAAGCGCAGAGAGAGAGAGAGAGCGCGAGATTAAAGCAAACAATCAAAAAATCAATAAGTGTGCTTTTGGAAGCACCGCGATAAAGCGGCATTTCTTAGAGGTGATCCGTATTCACTAGGCAAACAGCTTCTGTCCAAACAGCACCTCTGCTCACAACCCCTCCGTCAGGCGCAGAGAATGTCAGAGAGGGTGAGATAGAGGCAGAGACAAGCAAACAATCAAGCACCGCACGGCAAACATATCGTATATCATTGAGGAGTTTTATTTAATATGTAATACATGCTCTGATTGGGTAGCTTCTAAGCCATCTGCCAATAGCGTCCCTTGTATGAAATCAACTGGGCAAACAAACTGAGGAAGCATGTACCATAAATTAAAAGAGCCATTGTCCGCAGAAAGCCGCGAACCAGCGAAAAATCCGTGATATATATTTAGATATGCTTACATTTAAAATCCGCGATAGAGTGAAGCCGCGAAAGTCGAAGCGCGATATAGCGAGGGATTACTGTAAATACAATTAATCCGTTCCAGACCATACGAATTGTATGTAAATATATATTTTTTTTAAAGTTTTTAAGCACAAATATAGTTAATTAAACCATAGAATGCACAGCGTAATAGTAAACTAAATGTAAAAACATTGAATAAAACCTTGAACAACAGAGAAAACTAACACTGCAATAGTTTGCGCTATAGTGCTACCAACCACTGGCTAAAAGCACTTTTTTAATGAGTTTTAAGCACAGGGAAAAAAATGAACATTTGAAAAAATCCGTAATTTGATAAACCACCAAGAAAAATAACATTGCAACAATGCACTCTACGAACAGATCACTGGAAACAGAAGTGAAAACAAAATCAAGCCCAGTGCATTCTTTAACTGCCTTCCTACCTTAATGCGTCCAGCTCTCTTTCGTGCTGCCTGTGTGTCTGCATCTCTCTCTCGCGCTGCCTCTGTGCGTGTGTGTGTCGCGCTCTCTCGCACTCCCTGTGTGTGTGCGCATCTCTCTCGCACTGCCTGTGTGTGTGTCGCGTTCTCTCTCGTGCTGCCTGTGTGTGTCTCTCTCTCGCGCTGCCTGTGTGTGTGCGTCTGTCTCTCTTCCGCACTGCCTGTGTGTGTGTGTCGCACTCTCTCGCTCGCTGCACAGGAAATACACAGGGAGAGACTGAACATGTACAAACCGAAAGGGAAACTGGCTTGTTCGTATACCGAGTGTGTGGTCGTGAACCGAGGCAAAAGTTTGGCGAACTTTTTGGTCGTAAACCAAGTTGTACGTGTACTGCGACGTTCGTGAACTGAGGTTCCACTGTATATTGATCTGCAACTGCATTTCAGAGAGTTTTGCAAATGGATGTGGAGGAAGTCTGGCAGGAGTTTACATACATTGTTGAGGCTGGATTTAACCTGAGAACAGTGAGAAGAAGGGGAAGAAACATCACTGGCCACAGGGCTATTGTCAATGTACCAGGGCAACGTGGGGTTAACATTACCCTTTGTGCTGCCATATCACAAAATGGGGTCCTCCACCTCCATGCCAACTTGGGTCCTTACTACATTGACCTCATTCTTACATTTTTGAACAGATTATACAACACTATCACAGCAGCAAACCAAAGGGACCAGGTGTGATACATTGTTGTGTATCTTTCATTCTGCTGAGGTCCAAAACTGGTTTCATCAACAACCACAATTTACAGTTCAATACCTTCCACCATACTCCCCCTTCCTAAACCCCACTGAGGAGTTCTCAGCATGGCGGTGGAAGGTGTATGATCTCCAGCCGTATTTCCAGATGCCCCCCATTCAAGCTATAGAGGAAGCCTTTGACCAGATTGATGCAGCATCAATACAAGGGTGGATTCGTCACTCCAGAAGATTCTTTCCATGTTGTCTTGCAAATGAAAATATAGCCTGTGATGTTGACGAGGCCCTGTGGCCGGATCCAGCTTGGTGGAGAGATGATGTTTAATGTTCTCTTTTTTCAGTTCTGAACTGGATGCTTTATATTAGTACTGTTAGCTTACAGTACTATGATATGTTCAGTAATACTGTATGATAACTGGAAAATGTTTTCTTCTAAATGTTTTGTTGAAATGTTCAGTATTGACTGACTTGAATACATGAAAAGAAATAAATATTTTCATTGGTCTGCACAATTGGTGTCATGTAGTGTTGGTGAATTTATTTTTACACTTTATCTATGTAATGTTAAAAGTGTTTTAGGCTGAGCACAGGAGTGTTTAATTGATTCAAACAGAATCAGACCATATGATTGATGTGTTTAGTATATTATGACAAGAAAATTGGGTTTTGTTAGAAATTGTATAGTTTTGACTAAAGTGTTCCATTTTGCAAATAATCTGAGGTGTTTTGCTACTTGGGTGTAGTGTTTTGGAAAACTGGGCCCTGTTTTCAAAATTGTGATTAAGCAATTGCAAAAAACTGTAATAAGTTAATAAGAGTATTAGGGCTTTACCATGCTTTAATAAAAAAAGTGATCAACAACTGCTTCCAAAATGGTTTCTAAGTTAGTATATTTACATGTCTATAAGCTTGTACAGACTTTCATCTGAGGCAAAGATTTCCAAGTATCTACTAACATGATTCAGAATACATAAGAAACAACTGGAGCTTTCTCAGTTTACATCAAACAGTAGAAAAGTCAACTGCCATAAGGGTTGGAGTACATTCTTTCCTACGTTGAAGGTGGATCTTCCTTTAGGTTTTGACTTTCTATTAGACCACATGACTGCCTTGCCTGATATTCATATTGTGTTTCATATTAAGACGACACAATTCATGATATTATGCAATGCACAGTAAAACTGGAATTTTGCCACGTGAAAAAAATAGCGCTCAATGAGAGATGTCCATATTTGCAACATGTGCCTTGCCTTGCCAGGGTCTCTTAGTCTTAATTCTTGCTATACACATTTGAATCCAGCAAAAGCAGATACCCAGTAAATAATGTGTCAACCTGTGTAATGCCGTATGGGAGCTCAGAAAGCTTTTCAATAGCCTTACCTTCATATCAGCATGCAGAAGTCTGCCAACGTTCTGAAAGCAGCCATTCTTATTCTGCCGTCCTTCCAGCCACTTCTTAGCATCATTGATGTGACTGGGATTAATAAATATGAAGTGCTGAGCACTGCCAAAGGACTTCATTACAAATGCTGTTAACCTGGCAGGAACAAAATAAGAAAATAGAAAAGTTTTACATTAAAGAATAAGTCAAGTTTATTTATTCACGATCAATTTGCCACATGGAATTGAGTTTTAAAGTGAAGCATCTTTTAATAAATTAAAAAAAAAAAAACTAACCTACTCTTGTGTTTTAAAATGGAAGTCATGGGTACTGGGATCTAAACATGAAAACAAAAACTTATGCATTTCTGAGGCTTGCTTGTGTCAACAAAAGTAAACTTGAAGTAGTAAACTTTATCACACCACATTCTTGGAGCTATTTTCTTGAGGTAAGGACACATTACCTGTTCACTTGTCCACTCAAAGTGGCCACATTATTAAAGTTTGGAGGACATTTACCCCGGGCACACCCCGACTTTGCCAAATTTCTATAGCTACAGGCTGCATTTCGTTCTACTTTTATCTCTGCAATTCTGCTTTTTCATTGGTCACAATATATTCTATCACACATGATGTTCTGCACAAAAGTGTGCTGAATGTCTGAAAAACGGTAGACTTGTCAGTAAACCCTGAAACTGTCTGATTTCAGTACCCACCTGCCATGATTCACAACATCCACAAGCACTGCAGGCCCATGTATACTTGAATCAGATTCATTTTTCTTATGCCACGTGTACTTTGATCTTATTTTTTATAGGCAATCCTGGCACACTTTCTGAATCACATACACGCACAGTGGTATAATGATGGATGCACACTCAAATCATATTTTTACCTAAATAGCACCTACTTTTTGCCTATTACATTCTGTGTTATTTTACATAGCCTATGAGGTGAGACTTATACCAAGTTGCTGTGTGACGTGTGTTGGTGAGGCATGCACATTAGTGTCTCATTATATTTTGTATACTGTACGTAAAAAGAAATCTGAATATAGTGACAACACTACATTGCAGTTTTTTTAAAATAAAAGCCTTTGATTTTTGAAAGAGCCAAGGCCCCCTTGCACATCGATGTTTAGTGCCAATCAACATTCAGCATTACATACTTTCTGTGGCCTGTCATGTGCATGCATGATAAAAAAAAATACAGAGAAAATGAAAATGGCAGATTATGTGTTTATGTGATTATGTGTGTACGCCAGTCTAATTATTTTAAAGCACATGCTGAGTTGCTCTTGTTGAGGATATGATAATACAAGAACTGAAAACAACATTCTTGAGTAAGTAAATGTAATTAGTAAGTTTCACTGCTTCTTTCAAGTAGACATTTACAAGTCCATAACATGATGAGGTAGTTCTGAATTGTCAACTTTTAATTATTTTTATCACATGTAGTAAAAGACTGTGAGTAAGTGACAGTGTGACATTTTTTCAGTGATTATTTTCTAGTTTTCTTCAGGAAAGAGACAGCAGTTAACATCTAGGCATCAACATGCAACCATGCTCTTGAAGCTGAAAAGTTGCCGCAGAAGTAGACAATCAGCAAGAAAAAGCCCAGCCAGTCTCCTTTTTAAAATGGCTGAATCTCACAAAAATTTGCATTTTTCCCTGTCTAAAATGACATGGAAATGCTGTTTTGGAATATCAAGACGTGGGTCAATACGCTGAGACTGTAGAACAAATTTTAAAGTTTTTAGGCTTTTGTTTTCATTTTGTATCCTGCCCTATGACTTCCATTTTAAAATGCAAGAAAAGGTTAGGTATTAAAAAAAAAACCAAGAAAACAAAATAAAAATGCTTCATTTCAGAACACAATTATATGTACCAAGATTATAAACAAATAACTTTGACTTAAAAAATAACTTGTCCTCTAATTTTACTCAATTAATTATGCCAATAACAGAATTACAATATCAGAACAGTGTCTCAGATTTTCAGACAAATAAGCCCACCAACCAGGTGTTTCCAGTTTCATCTGACATCCCAAACGCACTGTAGGATCCATCGTCATGCTTAAAGGTCAGTTCCCTCTGGTAACCTGTAATGGGGGACACATTGGAAGTTCCATTATCTCTGAGATGGATCATCTTTGAAGAAATGACAGGAATCACTTTGGAAAGAGCTTAGATTGTTGGTGAGATTAGTCTTGCTCCACAGTTAGGTTTCCAAAAAGCAACAAAAGGAAAATGTGGTGTCTGTTAGTTATCTCCAGAGGACACGGAGGGAAGTTCAGGATCAACAGAATCTAATTCTGTTAGAAATGTCAACCAGCTGATACTGTGAGAGATGTCCACATGACAAGACTTAGTAAATATATTAGTTTTCTGTTTTTTTTTTTCTTGTTCTTTTCTATAAATGTATGTTGGATATCACCTGGCCGTATTTCCTCTCCCCTGTTTTATCTTTTCAAGCGCCCAGATGAAAAAACAAATGTTAATTTGCAGCCATGCATGCATATAAGTATGTTCCTTCTGAAAAGAAAAGTAATGTTGGGGTGGCTTATACTGGGAGCATTTGTTATTTATGCAGTTTATTATAGTTCAACCATCTCCATAGCTCTACCTACTTTTCAGTCTGATTTGTCATCTTCAGTTTTCATTCATGTCTTTTACAATTCACATAATTAACATCTCTTACCACTTTGCATGAAATTGATTCCCTTCTGTTTGATCGGTTCAGTCATCTGCCCAGTTTCTTCCAGGTATTTGAGGATGTAAATATTTGGGGCAAAACGCACCATGTTTTGCTCTCCACAGCCATAGGGCATGAGAAGTAGCCCATCCAGGTTTTGCAGGGCTCTTCCCATTACATCTCCTAGTTAAAAAAAAAATCAGATTTTTTTTTTCAACTTTAAATTTGTTCTTTTTTTTTTTTACTTTCAGAACATTCTTGTAGAGGAAACATGTGTTTGGTCTAGGAGTTCTTTCACAAGGTGAAAGATGGCCTGATGTAGTTTTAACTTTGACTCCCATGTTACCTGGGGCCTCGTATATAAATAGTGCGTATGCACAAAAATGTTGTGTACACCCGTTTCCGCGCTCACTGTGAGATGTAAAAAAACTGAACTTGGTGTAAAGTCACGCACATTTCCACTTTTGTCTGTATGCCATGTTTTAGTGTGAATTCTACTAGCAGGGTTATACATGAGGCCTCTGATATTTTTCAAGAACTTCCAAGTTCCTTCTCCTCAAGGAGTCTGGAAGTAGGAGATAGGGTGGAAAGACTGGTGGCAGGGCATATTTTATGGTAAAGATGAGTCTTTGGAATTTTTCAGGTATAGTTCTTCCCAAAACTATGGGTGCTCGGATTTAATTTGGATAGGAGGGATCCCTACACATTTATATATGATTAGACCCCTTTCTCCATTTCTGGGAATAAACAAATTATATTTCATGCTCTCTGCTCTCTTGCATGCCTCGATCATAACATATTTTGCATTACCTAGAACAGACACAAATGCCTTAGCTGATCCTTCAATAACGACATCTGGGAGGGTCAAAGAAATGTTTTTTGTAACTGTATTTCCTGAAAAACAAAACAAAGAAATGTTAGGGTTAGTAAGCTCCCATAAAAAATAAAGTATCATCTATCTATCTGGTTGTAACTTCACAAAAAGATTGCATGTCATTCAACCCCACTAAATCCAATTCAGGTTTGCAGGGAGTTGGTGTTGTACCCTGTAATGAAAATGGATCCTCCCTAGGGCTTGATTAAAGGGATTAGGAGATAAGAACACATAGCCAAAAACTGAAACCATAACACACTATAACCAAGCCTCAAAACCAAAATGAAATCCTAAGTCAAAGAGAACAGAAACAGGTCATAAAACTTTTAGAACTCAAAAACACACTCAAAAAGTAGTTCTAATTTCTTTTTAGGAAGAATCTTGAAACTCAGACAAACCGTAAATCTGAACAGCCACCCTTTATACCTTTGACCATAAATGTCACACAACACGTGACCGTCATCCATACCAACACCCTAGCAACCATCCCAACAACCCCCATAAAATGGCAATGCCCAGTAAAAAACAAAATATCAGTAGGATGCAAGATAGCTAATGTCTCTTAGATCTCTAAAACACCTGAATCCAATAAACCTAATAGCAGGAATGGATTCAGGATCTCAAAATCCCCCACAAAGTTAGAAATCAGAAAATATTTGGAAAAAAAAGCAAATACGCGGTGGCTCTGAGACTACAGACTTGCTCTGGTATCTGGAAAGTGTCCGGTTCAAATCTCGTTACTGCCAGAAGGGATCCTACTCCGTTGAGCTCTTGAGTAAGGCCCTAACCCTAACCTGAAAATTACTCCAGGGCGCTGTACAATGGCTGACTCTGCACTCTGACCTCGGGGATTAATAAAATATATCAAAAGCAAATCTCTCTATTATAAAGAAAAAATCTTGGGAGGTAGACGAGACATGATCTTCTCGGAAGACACTCTGAAGTCCCGCGAGACTACTTGCATGACACGCCCTACTTACAAACGAATTCTTGGATACACTTTAATGTTCTGCAAGACAAAGAAGTGAGATAAAAGGACAGCTGCTGTACAGCCTTTATGATTGACGTGTAGCACAACATGCAGATCATGCAGCACGGCACTAGCAGCCCGGGTTGTTTAACTCATTCACTACAGCTTTATTACAGGCAAATATCAAGAAATAAAAAATGAATGAAATGAAAATAACAGTCTCTTTATATTGTATATCCAGATAACCAAACCTGGGGGTTGGCGAGCAAAGCGAGCAGGGGGCAAAGCCAACCTAGTTTAAAAAAAAAATCAACAAATAATAAAATCAGAAATCACAACAGCTACAACTTTGAGTGCAAGACAGGAAGTGTGCTAATCCATTACAGAACCTTCACATACACCACAATCATACTGGGTTCAATATGGGACAGCCTGTTATCCTGACCTACATATCTTGGGGATATGGGAGAAAACTGTAAAACCCAGAGGAGAAACCAAACAGACATGGTGGGACTTGCAAACTCCACATTGGAATGACAAGTGCAAGAGTCAAATGAGGATTCATAGGCCAGTAAAAGTAACCACTGTGCCACCCCATTTGTAAAAATTAAGTCTAATAAAAAACAGAAAGGTGGATATATATTAGCTAACCAATTATGTATGACCTGGCTACCAATGCTAAAAATGAATCAATCTGGAGAGTGTAGAAATTGTACTTCTTTCCCCAACATCATTGTGCTGTGTCAATGATATGTCAGTTCTCCATAGCCTTTTTCTTTGTTTTATATCAATAAAACGTAGATGATCAAATCAGTTCTGGGATTAGAGAGATGGATTAAATGTTACCTTTCAAAACCTGTTTCTGACATATTACTCCCGTTCCTGCACTTACTGTAGTTCTGTATCTTTAGCCACATCCACCAT
This sequence comes from Polypterus bichir lapradei, assembly GCA_026402145.1. Lineage (NCBI taxonomy): Eukaryota > Metazoa > Chordata > Cladistia > Polypteriformes > Polypteridae > Polypterus > Polypterus bichir. The sequence continues at coordinate 119,470,624 of JANRMT010062854.1, read as the reverse complement.
GCCCCATTTGCTCTTAGTTATTCCCACCAGTGTTACCCTTTGCTTTGTTTCTCCATTACTATTGCTGTGATCACAGTGGGACCATACACAGCAGCCTGTCTGTCTGCAAGTAGGACTGGCAAGAGATGATATAATTGCAAGTCTCACATACAAGAAATCAGTGCTGAATATCTTTGGTAGCATCTTCAGTAAGGACTTTATTTGTTTCTGCATTTAGTTTTTGTTTTCACAAAGATCCATGGCTAACTGGATAACTTAGTGGAGGAACAGGTAAAAACAAACAGGGTGATGGATGTACAAAGAAGAAAAAGAATGGCAGAGAAGGCAGCTCACCTTTCAGACACAGCAGGGAGTTCTGAGTTTCAGCTTTCTTCAACCCTTCAGCCTTATTACAAAAGAGAAGACAACAGTGAATGAAAACCCCAATTCACCTTTGAATTCCTGCCTGAGTATCACACTTTGCTCCTACGGTGAGGATCTGCAAGTGTGTGTAATGAAAGAGGATTGTGGCGTTTTGTATCAATTAATCAATCAATCAATCAATCAAATCAATCGAGAGTCCTGGAGCGCATGTAGGTGCCTGTGTCAGCCTGCACTTACCACCCCAAGGTTGATCGGGTTGCTTGATTGATCACATATTTACGTTAAGTGCTTCATTCACACCTCAGAGTAGGTGGAGGATAACACCTGCAACCAATCAGGGCTATAGGAAGCCTGCATGGCAGAGAGGAAAAATCAGATCAAATCAAAAAAATCAGAGACAGAATCAAGGAGAAGAGAGCAGAGCTTATGGGAGAAGAAAGAAGACAGGATTGTGAGGAGACACCTTTGTGAAGAAGGGAGTCAGGTGGTTGGTAGTATGCTCCAGGGAAGCAAATGGCAGGCCTGCACTCGAGTGTGGGGCAGGAGAAGAGGCGCTCTGTCTGAACAATGCAAAGAGAAGTAAGAGTAACCTTGTTGTACTGTGTCTCCTTTTTGATGCCTATGGACTGGCTGAGGTAGATGTGAGTGGGGTTCAGCAGGGATTCCTACAAACGGCAATAGACTGGCAGTAGAAATTTGAAACTGTGATTTTTTAGATGACTGCACCTGACGGCTGCCTTCTCCTCATGCTGCAAGGTCCTGATGGGATAAACTGAGGAGACACTGAAGTTTACACAAAGGCATTAGGGCTTGTGAGTGTTTTTATGGAAGAACCTGCCTGGGATTTTAACCTAATTTTATCTGTTTTAGGGCGGATGTCGACTTTTGTTGACACAAGGGATTGAGGGTGGATATCAGGGGCAGAGGGCGAAAGAAAGCTGTAAATGTTGATAAAACTCACTGTTACATTACAGGTAGACCCCCTCTTTGCTTGGAAGATTTTTAGACTCATCGACTTGACATCAAAACCCTGCATGTGCGCGAGTAGCATAAAGTAAGCGACATCTAGAATGGCATCGACATCGGGCGAGAGAGAGATGCAAATGCAGAAAGCAAAATACTCTGTGCCTATTATTTATTTTTTGCATGTGATTGTTGAATCGGACTCTGACTTATCAAACTCAATTTTGATACAAGGGATCTAGAGATCGAAAACGAAAGTCAGGTGCCTGCATCAGCTGATCACAGTGTGGCAAATGTGCCAATGAAAACGTTCACCTTGGGAGGACTACACAGAGATCGATCTGTGGGAGACAAGCTAGCAGCTGGACTTCACCAAACAATGTGGCCTGCTAGTGGAAACTATGGATTAGCAGCCACTCGACTATTTCAAGTCATTTTTTTTTAACCAGAAAGTGCCTTTCAGCTTATGAGTGATGAGATAAACACGTCTTATATATAACCGTCTACACTTGAAAGTGTGTGTGTCTGTTTGTCCAGTCCCGAAGTGAGAGGTGGAGTTGGGGTATGGGCTCCACCTCTGAGGAAACAGAAAACTCACTTAGCCACTAATACACAAGTGAGGCGAGCATGTCGGCAAAAAAACTCAGAAGAAGGACAAAGTCACTTAGCCACTAACATCTGCAAAATGTTATCCCTTTTACTTTTCCTCCCGTTGCTAATACACAAGCGATGCAAGCACGTTGGCAAAAAGAAACCTCCGAGGATAGAAATGCCCAGAGTAGTTCCTTTCAAATACCTGACATCTCTACATTTAAGTTTATTTCCTTAACATTTAAATAGTTTCTAGGACCCCCAGGCTTTTTACAGCAAGGCTAGCATGTAATAAGTATGTGAATATGCCTACAGTAGGGGCTCCTAGAGCATAAAACCAGAGTGACATATGTCATAACTAAATATTTTATGTTGATTTATGCGTGAAACCATTGCTTTGTGTGGTTTTTACCTCTACTAGCAGCTTCCGAATGACTGTGTCAGCCCGACCACGTGATGGAACGGTCACAACTTCATTTCCACACAGCTCTTTGGTGTTTAGAGACTCCGCACGGACTGTGATGTCTATCTCTCCTAAAAAGAAAAAAGCAATATATTAGTTGGAGAGCAACTGGTGAGATCTTCTGACTGTGATTGAATATTATAGTGGTAGAAGGGTCCACGAGGGTAGTGTTCATTGCAAAAAAAGAAGGAATTTAAATATTTACTGCTATAGAATTCTTAATCTATACTAATAAACGGCAAAGCCCTCACTCACTCACTCACTCACTGACTGACTGACTGACTGACTCATCACTAATTCTCCAACTTCCCGTGTAGGTAGAAGGCTGAAATTTGGCAGGCTCATTCCTTACAGCTTCCTTACAAAAGTTGGGCAGGTTTCATTTCGAAATTCTACGCGTAATGGTCATAACTGGAAGTTGTTTATCTCCATTTACTGTAATGGAGTTGAGCTGGAGGGGCGGAGTTTCGTATGACATCATCACGCCTCTCACGTAATCACACATTACGTAGAAAGCCAGGAAGAGCTACAAAACGCGCTTTAGAAAACATGCATTATATAATTAAGAAGGCAGCGAAACAATTAGAAGCGAGCGACTGACATATAAAACCATATTCAGCGGCTCACGTGAACTGACGCAGTGCGCAGACAAAAAGTAACAGTTCCAAAGAGTGCTGAACAAAAACCGAATTATACTACTACGCTCAAATAGATAAACCACACGCAGTGGCGCGGTAGTAAAGCATTCGCCTGTAGCGCCCACGTCCGAGGTTCGATTCCC
>JANRMT010062854.1:119433461-119457360 GCA_026402145.1 Polypterus bichir lapradei | reverse complement strand
AGTTAGCCAATAAAAGGTGTCATTTTGCTTGGCTTTTCTCTACATTCATAATGGCTAACACGGTACAACACCCTAGTACTACATGCATCTTTGTGATAATGGGAAAATACTAGAAATAATTATTGGATCATGGATTCTTGCAACTGTTTTTTCTTCAGAGTTCATTTCCTAGAAGAGCTAAGCTCTATTCTGCTTATTATTCTGCTTTTCTTTCTGCAGTGGTTATGTTCTGTCATGGCTTGTAACAACAGACAGATGCATGCTCAAATCAATTAAATATTATTACCTAAACTGCTCTGACTTGTCATCTATTACATTCTGTGCTGTTATTTTTTCATAGCCTATAGAGCAGGATTCACCCCACGTGGCAGCATTTTGGTAAACAGTGCATCTACTGTCATTTTATTTTGTTAAGTACAGTTACATTGTACTTATTCTTCTTATTAAGTTAACCACAGAATTTAAAGCAAACTGGATGGCCCATTGAGAGATGCAGAAAGTAGACTTGGGAAATTCAAGATTCATTTAAACAATTGGGTGTACAGTAGGTTGGTCAATCCCCATTACATTACAAGCCACATGATTCAGGTATTACCTTTACTGACCTCTGTTCCATTGCAAATACATTTTTATAGAAACAAGTGTTCTGTATTTACTTTGCCTTTTCAACTCATTTGTTAGAAGGTAGCTTTTCCAAAATCTGATCTCTTTCTGCTACATTTCTTTTAATTGGACAAAAGCTAGACTATCCAAAAACAAAAAAAAGAATTCTAGTGGCCTCTTTAGCCATCAGATCTCAATCCAAAGACTGAATAGACACAGTTGCAGTTCATTTTTAAATAGCCATTGTGACAGTTTAGGGCTTCGTCGTCCCCTTGAACCCTCAGACCACTCGTCAGACACCAGGTAAAAGTCCAATAATAATATTTATTATTATAAATAAGCGCACAAAGCATGCTCCTCTCCACAATTCTCATATAAATCAACCCAACAAACAAATCAATCCTCCTACTCCCAGACGCGTTGTCACCCTTCCTCCCGACTCAGCTCATTGTCTGGGAGTTCCCAGAGTCTTTTTATATTTCCTGACCCGGAAGTGTTTCCCATCCTTCAGTCCATGATTCCTTATCACTTCCGGGTCAGATAAAACGTCCTTTTCTTCAACCCGGAAGCACGTCATTCCTCTTGTCCATGTGACTCGGACGTACTTCCGGGGTGTAGGGCAAATAGTCGCTGCTCCTCCCTGCAGCGCCTTCTAGCGGCCCCCGTGGTATCCAGCAGGGCTGTGGATAAAAACTCCATTGTCCATAATTCCCTGCTGGCATTCGGGGTACCTCCATGCTGCAGGGAGGGCTCCACCTGGCGGCCTGGGGGTATTGGCCGGGATGAATGGCCGGCCATGTACCACAGCATATACTTTAACTGTCATGGTACATGTAAGAAATGGTAGACAATGACCTGATAAGATTGTTAACAGACAGAAAGATTGTATCAAGTTTTGTTTTGAGTTATGCAGAAAATAAAGTTATATGTATAGGAAAATAGTAATAATATCCAATGTACACATGTACGCTTGAGGACTTTCCAAAGTCAATAATACCAACAGTGATCATGAGTGCGCACTGCTGCTACTCATGTCTCTCCACAATGCGGAGTTGTCGCCTGGAGATGACACTTAGTTCCGCCCATGCCGGGCATTAAAAGCGCCCCACCTTCCCGAGAGCCCAAAGATGGAGGTCATTTTTTGACCTGAGCGATACATTGAGGCAGAACTGTCTATCAAATTGTTTGTGAGATGTGCAAGGATCATGAGTTTCTTTTGCTTTGTTTGGACATCTTATTATTATTAAATGGGGTTGCGGCTGGGCTGGCGCCCTAAATAATGTAAAGTCTCAGTAAATTACTCATAACATAGTATATATATTGTGAATCAAGGCTAGACTATCCAAAACAAGACAGGAAATTTTAATGGCCTCTTTGATCAGCAGATTTCAATCCAATTAATGAGATTGGACAAATAACTTGATATAATGGTCAGCACTGGATAATTTTTAGAAATAATGGCATACTTTCAACTTGAACTGGGCTATCATTCTTGTAATACACATTTGACATTTCATAGTCCATACTACAAAATGTCACATATGTATTAATTAAATGAAACAACTAGTAACTGCCAGAAATGCTTTAAAAATTAGAAAATGTTTAAATTATCAGCCACCATAGGCACCGTATATAAGGGCATTGAGTCAATTAATTGCCCCCTCAATCCTAAAGTGATGCTAGAGAAGGTACATGCTGGTGAAACTGAGTTGAAATATCCATACCAGATGTGTTTGAGTTTATATGCTACTAAAAGTGGAATGTGCTTGATGTGTCAGTGTAGCCTGTAGGTTACAGTGACGGTGACAGCAAAATCATAATCCTATCAAAGCAAACAAGTAAACCATAGAAATATAAATGTAATTTATGCTCATAAAATAAACTGACTAGATCTATATAATTGCAAAATTCAATTTAGCAATTCATTTGAAGTCTAATGCTACAGTCATGTTATCGTGTAGATTTTTGGTGCATCTATGCATTATAAGCTACACTGGTTGGAGGATTACTTTTATTATTGTTATTGTTGTGGTTTCTGATTTTGTTTTCTGAAAATGAAACATAGCAAATACAAGTATAAAGATTAGAATTTAGTTTGATGTTATTATTTGAAATAGCATGAATGTTCGCTATAAATGAAAAAAAAACCCTGCAAAGTAGCAACAATACTTTTCAGCAAGTATACAAAATTCTGACTCCATCGTGTACCGTAATCCAGGCTCCTCAAATGTGTGAAAAGTTTTAAAGCTTCTTTTAAATAAAAGCATTACAGCGGTCTTCTGCTGCTGAATATTTCAACTCCCATGACAAATCTCTGAACTCAAGCATAAGTGTAAATAATGGTAAGCTACTGAATGTCAGCAAATAGAATTCTTATTGTAGTTTATGATTTTTTTGCCGCTCCAACAAGAAGTCAGTACCTATGCCATCCACTGATTTATAAAATCATTATGCATGCATTTAAAAAGGAAACAGACACACTCTCAAAACATTAATAAAAAAGTAATTAGAATAAAGAAAATAGGTCACCATTATGCAGGTGGCAAGGTAGTTGAAAACGCTAGCCTTCAGGTTAAATTCCTCACCACGGACCACTGAATATGGCAAAGTGAGTTCCACAAAAAAAGGCTGGAAGACGGTCAGAAATGTGGGAGGGGCAAGACCGAAGCCCCCTGGAGAGGTGCAAAAGGCATCTGCCTGCCATTCAGTGATGGAGTCTGGAACAGTGCGTTGAAGGTCAAGGGAACCCATTTCACTATAAAAGAAACAAGAGAAAACGACACATGAACCCAGGAAAAAAGCAACTGTACTCGGGTTGTGCGTTCTTCTTCTGCTTTACTGTTGAGGTAGCAGAAAATAATTAAGCATATATCAAAGGAATTGTTTTCTCAGAATCACTTAAAACTCACATGTGACTTCTCTTCTTTTAAAATTAAATATCCAGTACAAAGTTTCTTGTCTGTGCACTTGGGTATCTCTGGATGACTTTGTGTCAAGTTTACCATAAGTGGTTTATTTTTGGGAGTGTGGGATCTACAGCTTGGTCTCTTGTGCTCCAGTTCAAAACTTAAGAGTAAACAAACCTATGGAGCCTAGAAAAATATATGAGAACCCAACTAGAAACTATTGGTACCTTCCAATTCCAAAAAAAGACAAGCCATAAAACTGAAGAAAAACAAAAAAATCAGTTTTTTCTTTAGCTGTGCTACATTGTAACATAATTATTTCCATTGGTTGCTACAAAGATTTTTCAGGATTCCCCCAGAAATCTCTCTGTCCCATCTTGATTTAAAATTTCTAAAAACGGCACAACTCTTTGAAGAAGACTGTCATGTATCCTTCATACTCATCATCATTTACTATAGTAGGCATGCTCTTTGGTTCTGACATTACTTTTCTCTGTAATATTTGCTTTAAATTATTATTTTTTTCTTTCAACAAGACATTATTTTTTATTCAGAATGAGTAAACTCCATAATTTTCACAAAACCTTTAACATTTACTGGAGTTTAATTTTTACACATGATCTTCATCACTAACATATAACACTTTCCTTCAGTTAGCGACAGTGGAAGCAATACAACTGTTATCCCATTACCACTGTACTCTAACTCCTCTCCTTACTTACCCTACTGAAACAAGATCCCAAATCCAGGTCTCGGGAAAGAACTTGCGGACTGTCTCCAGTTTAGGTTGACTGGGAGTTTTTACAGGAGGAGCTTCTGTGCAGTTTGTGAAAGAAGAGAAATATAAAGTGTCATAAAAAAGAAATTGGTCTTCTCATCATTGATTTCATTATTAAATTTGAAATTCAGCCAGGAGTTTTATTTCAGTGGTTTGTAAAATATTGTATATCAAGGCAGGGGAAATGGAAAATGTCATAAACGGTTGGAAGAACGGTTTGGAAGAACAGAAATGATCTGATTAAAAAGGGTATTTATAAACCCACCATACCCTAATAGCATTCATCTGTCCATTTTCTCAATTATCCAGAGCAACAACACTAACCTGTTTCTTAAAATGTGCAACTCTCTTTAAAAATGTATCTTCACAAAATCAAATAACTACAGAACAATTATAGTAGTTCAAATCCTTTTTGGATGAAATAGCTCTTGCTTCCATTTAATTAGTCATTTTTTCAGTGGGACATCAAAACAACTTGCTAGACTTTCTTGGACTGCTGACCAGTATTCTTCAGTCAATCATTTTTCTTGATAAAATTGCAGTTGATGAAAACTTAATATTTTTATTGAAAGGTAGGGAATCTCCTAGTTTTCAGACTTTCTAAATTATCAAATTGAGGCTACCAATTAATTCTTGCTTCGAAAGGTTTCCTGTCTCCAAGCAAGAGACACACTGATATTGATTCTAATGGCCCAAATCAGAAAGTCAACCAGCACTTGGAGCATTATTTGAACTGCCATATCATAACCTTTTGAGACCAGCTGAACAGGTGAATGTCTACTGCCTTACAGTGAATGCTCCAGTAATATTCTTAAAAATGTTTTCAGATCAGACACACTCATCAGATTTTGGAAGAATGACACTGATATTACGAGAAGATGACAGGTTGAAACCTATCATTCACCTAGAGTCAGCCTACTTTTAAGCTTTTAGAAGCTAAAAGATCAATTTGAAAAAAAAAAAATAACAAAATGGGTCTTGAATCACCCTAAACACTTTTTGCAACTCTTGTGACTTTAATTTGTCACATATTTTTCAATCTTTGTCAAAAGGGACTTTCCTTCACAGCATTATTTACATCATTGCTCACAATATGAAGTAATGGATAGATGGCTGCCTTACTCTCAGGTACGTCATCTGTACCAGAACCTTCGTCTGCTAAAGGTTTATCACTGATATAGCAAGGAACAGGTCTTGCCACTTCAGCATTTGTCAATATCTTCAGACACAAGCTCTGGAAAGAAAAACAAAAATCAAAAAATGCAATTATAATACAGGAAATCAACATTTTCTGTTTTAGATTTCTGTACTTGTTTAAGACAAAATCTGTGACTCAGTGAGTTGCAGAATGTTGTTCACTACAGACATTGGAGAATTCCCTTTTCATACCTAAAACTCTTAGATATATCTGTATGAATTATTATTTCTTCACAAAATAAATGGAAGGCTTTTCACTCCCAATAAAGCCATACATATCTGAAAAATATATCTCATAAAAACCTACATTTAAAAAATAAGTGGTGTAAACAGGTTTTTCCTGAAGCAAATAAAGTTTCCACTGAATAATAGTAGTAGTAGTAGTAGTTTATTTATATAGCGCCCTTCACAGACAAAAGGTCACAGAGCGCTGAACAGCAAATACAGAATACTAGAACTAGAAGTATTACATACTGTAGGAATATCCTTGACTTGCATGCCTAATGGGAAAACCTTGAAAGAAAGCATTCATCTAATTCCTAAAGCTGCTTATTCCAAATTTATAGAGAAAGAGTTGGCTGCATTGAGGACCTGGCAAGATCCAACCCTGGACAAGATGTCAGTCTACAGAAGGTCATGCTCAAGCATACACACACACACACACACACACACACATACATACATCTGGAATGTGGGAGGTAGACCCAAGTGCTGGAAAAAAAACATGTAAGAGCCATTTTCCTAGTTCTATAAAATGTATGAATATTTACTAGATGATAATGCATAAAATATGGGAGGTTCCTATAACCCCTGTGAATAGAATTGAGTTGGTATTTTCCTGTCATTTTCTAACAGTTTTGAGCAAACAATGTTCTCCAGTTAGTGTCTAGCCTTGCCTTGTGTAAGGCACTGAGGCATACAGTTTTTAACCGTGTTCTTGTTTGTGCTCGCGTTCGTGCTTGCGCACGTGACCGTGCCTGGGCGCATGTCTATGTGCCAATGGCCTAAGGGCCTTTTGAGTGTGAAGTAACACGTAAAATAAAAGATTTAAGTGTTGAACCGTATGTTTAAGGCATACAGAAGAAGAAATAAATAACCTTTAAATATAGAAATAACCAAAGCTTCTTAAGAAAAGCTAAGTTTATAGAAGATACATTTTTTCCTTTTTTTTTGCCTTTATTCTATGTGTGTAACTATTTTTCTTTTTATTCTTGTGTGGATTATCTGCTTTTAACTTTCACTAAATATTTTAAAACGAACTTTTGGACTGTGAGATTTCTTTGACACGCGTCTTACCCGTGCCTGACTTCGCCTTATACATCGGCGGCTACAAAACATGTGAAGAAAAATATAAGGAATTAGAATAGGAGAGCAGCAAAATAGCATATACCTTCAAAATGTCAAAAACATCTTTTCCTTGACGATATAAACCAAAAACTTCTTGTCGAACATGAATACAGGAGTATGGTTCATTATCCAACAGTTGGAAAGGGTAATCACTGCTACTTTTTGGAAGAGAGTTGTATATCTGTAAAAGGAAGAGAAGAAGAACCATTACTACGTGAGTGGATCCCAGTGATACATTGATAAATGCTCACAGGGATCATAATTACACCATGCCTGTTTGTTTATCAAAATGAGGAACCTGTCAATACGGGATGTAGCTTTGCCAACATCTGCCATGTGCCACACATTTATTTCACAACTTTCTGTTTGGCATTAGCTGCTCTCCTTGAGTGCTTTTTTTCACCATCTAAAGGCAAGCTGTTTAGGCTGACTTGTGTCTCTAAATACAAAATGCAAAGAAGGCAGAAAAATAACAAGCAAAAGCTAAAGAAAAAGGTTTATTGTTAGTGTTCTCCTCATGTGTGGTTTCTTAATTAAACTTTTTTCATATATAAACCTGTTTGATGTATGTGTTCCAAAATATTTCAGTTAAGAAAGACCGAGGTTTTGAGGTAAGGTTGTTATATTCTTTAATCATGGTGCTTGAAAGGGGTGATGTGTTGCATGTGGATTAGCACAGTAAGAAATTCATTGTACCGAGTACATGTGAAAATAAAGACCCAATAAACCTATAAAATAAATTGCCTCAGTCTAAATGAGGGTGATCCTGTATGTGTGATGAACTGCTTCTCCTGCCAGACACCTGTCTTGGTCCCATTGTGATGACTCCTATTGCTCTGACCAGAATAAAAAAAGAAATTGTTATAGTCTGCTGTAGCCAAAGGTCAAAGGTCAGTGTGCCACTGTGATCTGTGAGGTTTATTCCGTACACATTATTTTATTTAAAACAGATAATTGAGGCCATAAATAAATACAGCTGAAGCCACGCAAACCAGCTGAAAGAGCGAAAGCCCCGCTGCCATGTAAGCAATCTGACAGGGAGATGGGAAGACACATGTGGAGACTTACTCGGGCAGGCTATGAAAAGAGAGTAGGTGAATCCCCTGGTTTGGTGATTAGTTTATGGTCAACAGTTATGGTGTGCTATTTCTATTTAAGCTATGCCACCAGAGACTGTATCCATGTTTGGAAATGCATGTTCTTATTTTGGACACAAAGATTGTGAGAAAAGTATAAAGCTCTGGCAACAGCCCTGAACATTAGAGCTTACCTATTGACAGATGTAAGACATCGATCCTGCCTGTACCTAGGAAACATTCCTCCCGCAGTCTGTCGAGGCAGCCCAGAGCCGACTGCTGGAACCCCATGACTGCATGCTTTGCCTTTGAAAAGGCCTCTAGCCAATATTAAAAGAAGTGTTTTCTTTCTCTTTCTACATCTTAGAAACATTGCTGTACCACTAGGGAAGGATATAATATACAGTATATTATATAATTAATTATATATATATATATATATATATATATATATATATATATATATATATACACACACACACTTTTGGTTTAGTGAAATCTGGAATCTCTAACAAAAATTTACCAGGGAGCATGAGCACCCTTCTGAATGCATCTCCCCTTATCCATACTCTTATCCTTACTCCAGTCTTCAGATGCCTTCTTTAGGTGTTTAAATAACATATTGTGATGCCACCTCCCCTACTAGCTCCTTAGTTAGGTCAAATATCACAGCCTTGCTTTCCCTGACTTGTCAATGATCTGCTTGTTCATTATAGAAATTCAACAAATCCCCTCTCAGACTAAAAACTCTTGTCCTTAGAATTTCCCTGGCTCCTGGATGTATCTACATGACTTATTATTTTTTCACAAAGTAAAGAGATGACTTTACTTTCCCCATAAAGAGATGACTTTACTTTCCCCATAATACAGCACGTATTGATTTTTGATTGTTTGCTTTTTTCTCTCTCTCTCTGGTCCTGACGGAGGGGGTGTGAGCAGAGGGGCTGTTCGCACACTGGCCTAAAGGATACGGACGCTCCTCTAAAAAATGCTGAAAGACTACCTTCACATTGCTGCTTTCCATGCGGCTGCTTTGTCGCGGTGCTTCGCATACTTAAAAGTCCGAACAGCACGTATTAATTTTTGATTGTTTCGTTTTCACTCTCTGTCTCTCTCACTCTCTCTCAGATATTCTCTGCTCCTGATGTGCACTCCTTTGAAGAGGAAGATATATTTGCATTCTTTTAATTGTGAGCGGGAACTGTCATCTCTGTCTTGACATGGAGCAGAGTTTAAACTCTTGAAAAAAAGACAAATGTTTGTTTGCAGTGTTTTAAAGTCACTATCTCTACAACCTCCTGTGTTTCTGTGCAAATCTGTGACCCAAGTATGACAATATAAAAATAACAATATAAACGTATGGTTTTAACTTCGCAGATTTTCACCTTTCGCGGGGGGTTCTGGAACGCAACCCCCACGATCGAGGAGGGATCACTGTAATCATCAGAACCAGGTGTAATTGAAAAAAGAGCAGGACAAATCAAGATCAGAAATAAAAGGCAAAGAGTAGACAACAAAGTCTTTTCGAATTCGCATCATTCAACGCACAAAACGTGGATTTACACAATAATAGACCATACGCTATGAGAATCTGTGGTCCCGCAATAATTAAAGCAACGACAAGTTGAATTTCAAAGAATACACAATTCGGTCAGGTGCATATTTATGATCACGGAGAAGCGATGCAAATTTTAATAGGCAAAAAGAAAGGTAATGTATATATTCCGTGAATAACATTACACACCAAAGGAGATCGTGATATGCCATTCGTATTAAAATGTTTTCAGTTTACCGTGAGAATAGCTTTTGCTATGACAATCAATAAATCACAGGAACAAACAGAAAAAGTTGGATTATTTATTAGAGAAGCAGAAACAATATTCACTCACGGGCTGTTATACGTTGTGTTGTCACAATGTGTCTCCAAAAATAATGTTTTTAATGAAGCTTTAATGTAAAAGTGCAAATAATGAAATTAAAACAATTCCAAAGAAAAAAAAAATTAAAATTGTATATCCGATTAACCCAGCACAGGGGTTGGTGAGCGAAGCGAGCAGGGGTCAAAGCCCTCTAGTCTTTAATATTTCAGTTAGGAGCAGCTAAAAAATGATATTGAAAGGAACATTGTTTTGTTTCTTGACTATTAGCTTCAGCATTGGATTCCCTTTCTGACTTCCTGTGTTTCTGACCTCCGGTCTGATTTAGACCTCATCTCCGCTCTGCCCTGCCTCCTGTGTGTTCTCCTTTTTCTTAGAGACAGATGTAAGGTACTTTCAAAAAGATTTTATCATGAGGACTACTTACTGTCTCTCTATTGTGTATACCATAAGTAATCAAACAGAGGATTGTGAGCCACTTGTGGTTCTTTGTTTGTATATATAGTATGCATCACTCCATTTAAAATCATATTTTCATTATTTCATTTTTAATTATAACTTTGTTTGCATGTTTGTAGCTTTCATTATGCATTTGAATTTGTGCCTAAATATGAGTACTGATTTCAGGTGAAAAGGTAACAAAATCTTGTTAAAATCATGATTTCCAGAAACTTTCATTATGATCATTGTCAATCAGTGATTTAAAATGTCATGGTAGGATGAAGGAAGTGTAAAGCCAACGCTAAGCATAATTAGGAAGATGAACAATGAACATTTTTAGCAGAGTAGGAGGATTTAGATTTTTTTTTTGTGGAACATAATTGAAAGTCATTTTTCTTAATATTCTAGACTTCAATGTCACATTTTAAAGCTTAAACCTGCAACATGATTTCACCTAATGTCATCCATCCATCCATTATCCAACCCGCTATATCCTAACTACAGGGTCATGGGGGTCTGCTGGAGCCTATGCCAGCCAACACAGGGTGCAAGGCAGGAAACAAACCCCGGGCAGGGCACTATCCCACTGCAGGGCGCGCGCACACACACACACACACACACACCAAGCACACACCTAACGTCATACTAATGTCAATTGGGAATGTCACAGAGGTTCTGAACTTTGCAAAAACAAGCTAAATAATTTGAAACAAAATCATTCAGACAGACCCAGTTCTTTTAAAGACTTAGCAAGCACTCTGAGATGGTAACACTTCCTTTGGATCAACTGGCATGGAATGTCACCTGTGCTAAAAAAGCTGTACTATGAGGTGAATTTGTGAAAAGGTGCATTAACTATGTCATTGTTATCTTTTTTCCCAGAAAATGACAATTTAAAGTGATTGGTATCAGATCTCTATCACAACACACATGGTTGAACACAGAATATCTGACATAAGTAATGCAACCAAAACACAATTGTTTACTGATCTAGAGAAATTACAGCATTTTGGCCTTACTTTGGAAGAGTCTTGGGATGTTCATGACAAGCCACAGTTTGTAATTTTGGAAGATTTGTTTCAGACGATTGTGTAGTAAAAGAAGAATTACATGATATTGTTGCATTAAAAGACAGGACCTATGGTATTAACATAAAAGAGAAACTGATAAGTGTTTTTGAGAAAGCAAATATTAAATTATCAAATCTCACAGCTATATGCTTGGATTTGTGCATGGCCTTGTGGGACTGTGTAAAACTGATATGAGGTTTCCAGAATTTTTGACTTTACACTGCATCATCCATCAATAGCACCCGGAGTCATAACACCCACGTTAGTGATTGTCAGTTTTATTCATACACATGCTGTCAATCACAGACAGTTCAAAAATCATACTGCTGAGCTTATTGAAGAGTATAAAGACTTTCCCAGAGATCTGTCATAACACTGCACTGCAAGGTGGATTTCAAAAGGAAAATTGCTTTCTTGTTTGTTGAACTTTTGGATGCAATAAAACAGTTCTTGGAAGAGAAGCAAAAACATACAGGATCTACATCTGAAAAGATCACTGATTACATTTCTCACTGACCTTTTCACTGTTGGATCAGATTGACTTAAATTAAGTTCAAATAGAGGAATGATTGAACTTTTTGAGGATGACAGATGTTATGAGGGAATACACCACTGAATTTTGGAACAATGTGCTGATAAGGAAATATCTCAATGTCAAACGGACAGCAATGAAGCCACTGTCAACACTCGATTCAACTTGTGTTTGTAGGAATCATTTTTGTTTTACCCTGAATCATGTGAAATCACAGATCTGTTCTTACTGAAACACATGAAAGAGAGAAAGAGTGAAAAGGATTGTAAAAAGCAAGGAATTCTAGACGTCCTATTGAGTCAAAAGCAGCTACTTGCAGGGTATGAAGAAAAATAGCTTTTTTAACTATGTAAATAGTCTTCCCTCACTGTTAGACTATGGGAAATTCTTCTGAGAGTGTGTGTACATGCGCGTACAGAAAATAATTTACAATGTGGCTATTTGCAGTGATATTGCATTTTTTGGGTCAAAATGTGTGATTGGTTTCTCAGCACTGGTGTATATGGTCATTGTTTGTGTTTTTGCCTTTAAAGCCTTCTTCTTTATCTCCTAATCTCACTGCCTCATTGTTGCCATAATTAAAACTGATTTTTTTTTTTTTTAATATTAGTACAAACCCAAGATTCTGGGTTCTAGTATTTTAATGCCTGCATGTAGATAACAGTCCAAGCCCAACCCAAATTTATGTTGTTATTTATTGCATAGTACTTCCAATTGTATAATATCTGTGGTGAAACAGACAAAGAGGAAAATTTCACCTGGAAGATGAATACAGTCAAGCCTAATTTCAATAAGCAAAAAGTCTGTCCTATGTATTCACAAAAAATTGAAGACAGAAAAATTATTATTTGAACCAGAGAATCAAACATGAATTCAAACACCAATAAAGAGTGTATTGTTTTTATATAAACTTAGATACCAGAAAGTGAGAGGTGCAGATCTTTGTACTGTTGACGTTATGATGTCACAGGTTATGACTTGAAGTCATCCAACGGTGGCAACCTCTCTAGCAAAAATGTACAATGAACTTGGAAAATGTTTGTTTCTTCAAAAGCAAGATGATGTTGAAAAATATGCCAACCAAAATCAACACTGCTAAATATTATTCTTATAAGAAATACAAATGCAGAAATGAATTCGGTGTGTTCAAAACCACTCATGAGTAAAAGAAAGTTTAAAAACAGAAAAAATATAGACAGAAAAATAATTAAATCCATTCATGGCAAGTTCCATCAAACTGCATCAGATATTTTTGCTACATCCAATAAGAGCAAGAATACAGGGGATTCTGATTCAGATGTTGTAAATATTAAGTTAAACAGAGATTTGATAGTAATTGTCTACCTTTGACAAACTCAATAATATTGTTTAAAATATCAAAGACAAACAGTGTCTCAAATCTATTTGTGAGAGACTTGGTTAGAATTTTATTATCTATGTTTAGCAAATATATTGGTCCATAGAATGCACTTTAAATTAGGTTCTGTACTTTGAATGTAACTTACCAGATCTGCTGTTAGTTCAGGCTCATGGCCAAGTAATAATATGCCTCGATCAATGGAGCGCAGTGCACATAGGGATCCAGGGGAGGCTCTTAGGTGAAGTGTAGTTTCTTCTGCTGGAAGCTCTTGAGGATCTGAAAAGCGAAGTTCCACCTGAAAAAGGAAATAACACCAAAGCTGGTTACTCTTGAGGATTCATGATATACTCAGATTATTTGGACCTAAAACATGGATATATACACTAGAAAAAGTAGGCTTCTGTTTGAGTGAACCTCTGTATCTCACTAATTTTCTGCAGAAAGATGCAGCTAAACTATATTGAGATATCATATTCTAGAACAAACTAGAACAGAAACTTCCTGTCAGCCTTCTGTACCATTTATAGTTTTTACCACTTTTTTGTAATTTTTCTTTAAGATCCTCCCCAACTGTAACTTTACTATTGGCATATAACCACAATACACAAAAAAAGCCAACATATTAGATAACCGAACCAAACTGTAATGTGAAGACCAACTGCCTTCAGTAATAAAGTGGAGTCCTATCGAGACTAATTGCAGACCTTTCAAGTTTCTCTAAACACTAAAAACAACTTATTGAACAGTTGTTCAATAACAGTATCTGATTAAGGTACACATACAGTTATTGTATTTCATATAATAACGCATACAAGAGACATCTTTAAATAGTAACCAAGGGGAGAATGCCCATGAAAGAGTTAGTCATTAAAGCATCATTTTACATAGTCTTATTAACAGATATTAAAGCAGCACCACTAACTACTACACCTCTGTGCCACTAATAGTAATACATCACTGCTTATTATACTGCTAACACATAACATTCTATGGCAGTTACATTAGAAATTCTCATCTTTCTCCAACAATGCCAGTGTTGCAGTGATTACCGAGGCACGTAATCTTTACCTTGTTTGCATTTAAGACTTGGATCCGGGGCTAACTTTGATCATTGTTCATGATACTCTTCCTGCTTATCTCTTTCTGCTACAAAAGGTTAAGCTTTTATGTTTTATTTTTTTGTCCTTAGATCCATATCCTCCTTCAGATGGTGGGGGGGGGGGGGATTGGGGGGGGGGCAGTTGGGCTCTTGAAAGTTTGGGACTGGTGGCAAAAATTACTGCAGATGTAGAAATTTGGACACACCGTAGGACATTTACAGAGGTACAAATTGTGCTCACAATTGGATTTATTGAGACTATACATAATATACTGAGATTTTCTAAACATTAAAAAATAATAATAAAATGACAATTTCTTCAATTTGAAGTTGGAGAATATTCTTACAGTAACAGCAAACACTAAAATTCTCCAAGGACTAGAGAAGCTTTGATGATACTTAATAAAAATGGGCTTTAAGGCCTTGCTTCAAAAAGGATTAATAAAATTAGCACTTTACCTTATTTGCAAAACATTTGTTGACTTTAAAATGGCTCTTGTGTGCAATCATTTCCCCATTTGGCAAAACACTGTACACGAGCACTTTAAAAGCAGGTGACATGCTCATAGTCACAGGAATTGTGATGAAGAAATCCCCCTTTGACTCTGGAATGATACAGGTAGCTCTTTAATCAAGAATACATGATAGAGTGGTCTACATACAGCACATTTCAGTGATAAGGCTTACATCAAAGCCCCTGAAGCAGATGAAGCATACAATAAATTAGAAGAACTACTAAATACTAAATAAAAAGAACTACTAAATAAATAAACAGGCTATTTCCTCAGGGTCACATGGCTGCCTCAAAAATAATAATGAGTTTTATTTATATACAATGTGGTATATGGCCGGCTTGTCATCCCGGCCAATATCCCCAGGCTGCCAGATGGAGCCCTCCCTGCAGTACGGAGGTGCCTCGAAGACAAGCAGGGAGTCATGGACTATGTAGTTTTTATACAAGACCCTGCTGGATACAACAGGGGCCGCAAGAGGGAGCTACAGGGAGGACCGAAGAATCATTTGTGCCCTATAACCCGGAAATGCGTCACAGGAAGAGCGACAACAGGAGTGAAGTGCTTCCGGGGTGAGAATGTTTGCAATGGCCAACGCTCGGGAGGAGTCACGGAGCGGCCTTACAAGTCCAGAGAAACCTCCAGGGACCAACGATCACTCTAAGGTAAGTGCCGGGAACGTTATTGACAACCCGTTTAAAATAACACACTTTGCCCCATGCATGTACCTCGGAGAGGATCACCTGGAGGCTCCTGAGGTACCTGACCTGGAAGTGATAGAGAATCACATGGACTGGGGATTGAGAACACTTCCGGGTCAGGGTATATAAAAGGACTGTGGGAGCTCCCAGACGGTGAGCTGAGCTGGGTGGAAGGGTGGCAACGCGTCTGGGAGTTGGAGGATTGGATTATTGTATTTGTTATTGATTTATTTATGAGTATAGTGGAGGAGAGGGTGCTTTGCGCACTGTGGCGAATTAATAAAGTCATCATTTGGACTTTTATCTGGTGTCTGGAGTCGTCGACAGGGGTTCAAGGGAGCGATACAGCCCCAATCTGTCACAGTGGCATAGTCGGGCAGGATACTCTAGCGTCTATTGCAGAGGACCTGTTTACAAATTTTCTGTGGGCAGAGAACCCCGAGAAGACAACGGCGTCAGGACTCACCACAACAATGCCAGAATCTGAAGTTTCCAAGTCCAGAATGGGGAAGAAGGGCAAGCAGAGCGACAACGCCAGCGGGAGAGCCATGTTTGCAATGGCCAACGCTCGGGAGGAGTCACGGAGCGGCCTTACAAGTCCGGAGAAACCTCCAGGGACCAACGATCACTCTGAGGTACGTGCCGGGAACGTTATTGACAACCCGTTTAAAATAACACACTTTATCCCATGCATGTACCTCGGAGAGGATCACCTGGAGGCTCCACAGGAGAAATGAGTCTGTCCCGGCGACGATGGCACGCTCCTGTTCGAGCCAGGGCACATGGGAGAAGACTTCCGCATGACGGCGGCCGGCGAGGGACACAGCAGCAACCCCGGTCCGTGTCCCGCTGTTTGTGCCTTCGAACTCGAAGATACGGACTTGGACTTTCCGAAGGGGAAGGGGGAGATGAGCGAAGCACCGCTCACCCCGGAAAAAAAGGTAAGGAGGGTCGGGAAATGACTGATTGGGATGTCGATAAATTAATTAAGACAGACCGCAGTCTGCCGAAGGAGGCGACCCGGCCCTCAACCAAAAGAAACTCCAAATCCCAGCAGCCTCCGCGAGACCCGTCAGAGCACATGCCAGAAGCGGGCGTGCTCATTGGCTCCCGGCCGGCAGGTAAGGCAAATGAGGAAGTGAGTCTATCGCGGGCCGAAGTAAACAATATTGTTGACTTGTGGGAACTCAAGAAGCTGATCGAGCCCGTACTAAGTTTCTTACAGGTCCTGACGAGCATAGGGAAGATCGTCGGGGAGTTGGGAGCAGCAGCCAAAGCGCCATTGGAGAAGGTGAGAGCCTACATGCGGCGATTTGGTGGAGAGCCTCCCGTAATTCATGATGTGGCGGTACAGGTGAATCAAGCCGGTACCGTAAATAATGAAATAGGGACGCAGTGTGATCCGGGCCCGCTTTTAATGAATAGCGGGTGCCAATACACAGCGTGCCCTACAAGAGAGGTCGGATCGTTAACCGAGTGGCCAGGGGAAGGGCCGATCAATCTGGAGCAGCTAGACAGTGCTGACTCCTGGAGCGAGGCGGCCCTAAAGACACAAGCCACCGGTAATGTATAAATCTAAAGGGGTTCAGACAGTAAAAGGGCTCTCTTCATTCAGTAGAGAGACCCAGACTGTGGACAAGCCCCAGATGAAACAGGAGATCTCTAAAATACAACAGGGGTCTCCTGACAAGTTAGAAGAGGGTGCAAAAAGCACAAAGGCGTCCGAGGAATTCTCCTCAGCGGAGAAAGGGGCGGAGCCAGAAGTACCTAGGTGCTTCAAGTCCCGCCGAGAGAGACTACCAAGGGGACCGCGGCTCTGCTACGAATGCCGCAGGCCAGGCCACGAGTGGAGAGATTGTCCTAGGAGGGCAGGAGATCAAAATATTTATGCTTACACTGTTCCTCCTAGGTTTGCACGGGAGCGTCAGCTGCATCGCCGAGGTCCGACCTTTTGATCACCTTGGGGGAAGATGTCCCTCGTGGGACAGGACGCGCAAAACCCTGGTTTTCCGCTGGGGGAGGAGTACTGTGGTATATGGCCGGCTTGTCATCCCGGCCAATACCCCCAGGCTGCCAGATGGAGCCCTCCCTGCAGTATGGAGGTGCCCCGAAGACCAGCAGGGCGTCATGTAGTTTTTATACAAGACCCTACTGGATACAACAGGGGCTGCAAGAGGGAGCTGCAGGGAGGACCGAAGAATCATTTGTGCCCTATAACCCGGAAGTGCGTCACAGGAAGAGCGACAACAGGAGTGACGTGCTTCCGGGGTGAGAAGATGGTCTTGTACCTGACTCGGAAGTGATAGAGAATCACATGGACTGGGGATTGGGAACACTTCCGGGTCAGGGTATATAAAAGGACTGTGGGAGCTCCCAGACGGTGAGATGAGCTGGGTGGAAGAGTGGCAACGTGTCTGGGAGTTGGAGGATTGAATTATTGTATTTGTTATTGGTTTATTTAGGAGTATAGTGGAGGAGAGGGTGCTTTGTGCACTGTGGCGAATTAATAAAGTCATCATTTGGACTTTTATCTGGTGTCTGGAGTCATGGACAGGGGTTCAATGGAGCGATACAGCCCCAATCTGTCACAACAAGAATCAACAAGAATCAAAGTCAAGGTCGCCATACAAACAGTAGTATTAATAATAGGACAATAAAACACAAAACCACCAATAAAATAACAACATCAGAATAAAAATAAAGGTAGCAAAACATATCACAAAAACGTTAAAATAAACTACACAAGAAGAAGAATAGAAATTTACGGAAGCTAAGAGTTAAGACAAAGACTGACCGACAAGGAAAGTTTTGAATTTAGTTGTTATAGAAGATAGGGATAGCAGTCTCAAATGCATTGTGGTAATGATTCCAAAATTTGGGTGGGCCATGGCATTGAAAGACCTGCCTTCACACATAGATAGATTGGTCGGGGGGGGCAACCAGCAGTCCAGTGCCAGAAGATCTAAGTACATGCGGAGGATGACATAGTGGTGGGGTGAGCATGCATGAGTAGATGTTTGTGTTGAATACGCAAAGACAATGGTAACCAAAGTAACCGATAAAGTTCTGGACCAATGTGCCTTATAAACCTAGCGTAATTCAGTACCTCTTGAAGCTGAATTCTGAATAGACTGGTGTCCATTGAGCATTTTAGCTGGTAGACCAGTGAACAGAGAACTACAACAAACATGTTGGGGAGTAATGAAAGCATGAACCAGTATTTCAGTGTTTCTCTTGTTTAGGAGAAAATGAGGATGAGTAACTGCTTTAACAATGTCTAATATTTGCCTAGAAGAGCAAATGATCTAAAAATAACCACTCTGAGTTACAGTGATAAACTTTAATCTTTGAGTTGTTCTTGAACCTTTAAAGCAATGACTTTTTGCAATGGATTAGAATCCTGGCAAGGTGGGGAACCTCCATATCTATAGGTCCTGCTGTGCAGGGCACCAATTTCAGCTCATACCATGATCATAATTGTGATAAGGAAGGAATATATAAGGCCAGTGGAGAAAAAGTGGGAAACAACTGACAGTATGGATGCTGATGCAGTGTACAAAGAAGCAAACAAACATGTGAAAAATCAGAAGTTGACATTTGTTATAATAGGCCATTTTGCTTAAATGTTTTCTGCCTTCCCCTTGATCGTTTTGAGGATTTTGACATTCTAATTGTGGATGTTTAAGGTCATAGATTATGATTCTTACATTAGTTTTTTTTTTTTCATTTAAAGCTTTCTTTAATTTTTGCTAATTTAATTCTACCATTATCACCACCATTCTGGGTAGTTATGGTTGATGCTATCTTGTGCTCCTGTATCTACAGTAAGGTCACTCCTTGAGGTGTACCTTTGGAGGTTGTGCTCTCTGACTAATTAACCTGCTTGGAAATTTCAGTTTCCTATCCAGCTGATGGATTCCATAACTCTTGTGTCTATCATTCTTTTATTTTACAAATCATTTTCTGAAACATTTTCTGGTTTTGACTTGTGCTAGCTGCGGTGGGCTGGCACCCTGCCCAGGGTTTGTTTCCTACCTTGCGCCCTGTGTTGGCTGGGACTGGCTCCGGCAACCCCCGTGACCCTGTAGTTATAATATAGAGGGTTGGATAATGGATGGATGGATGGACTTGTGCTAGTATTTGAGTTCATTTTTATATCAGTTTTTGGCACTGGTTACAGTATGTCTGATCATCTGGCTTCCAAGTACTTTCAGTTTTTGACTACAACTTTTCTCCCAGTTACTTTATCAAGTAACTCTGTCCAGGTTTTCCTGTAGAACAAGATCTAGGATAAACATTACTCCAAAAACATCATTCATTGTCTAACCTTTTTCGTTGCCCAAAATGATTTCAACTCGCCCATTGAGGACAATGGCACCTTTAGACATCACCTGAAAAAGAGATAACAGAGTTTATGTGAAATTCTTAATACAGTTAAAGGAGATATTTAACTACATGTTCATGCTAAGACTCCATATTTGAACCTGTAAGGTTCTCCGATGCTTATCTTCTAAACAGAAAACAGGTTCCTCCATACAAGTATGGCATGAAGAGGACATTACGGTGCCAACACTTTCAGAAATAAATTACAAGAGGACAACACTGAGGTTTTCTACCCCTATCTACACACTGAATATTTTATATGTACCTAAGGAAAGATTAGGAACAAGGACCTCTTTACACCAGAGTATTGATGAAAAGGGGCACCAACCTTAATGAAGAGAAACTCATACATACTGAGAAAAATAAAAAATAAAAACAGGGTTAGAGAACTGTCTCATAATGTCACCATATTAGGTCCGCAGATCATTGAACAGTTGCCTTGTGATGGTCAAGTGCAGAAGGTGGTCAGTTTTCAATGCAGAGCTCCTGGTAGTGTAGCATGGGACAGGTTAGGAGAGGCTGGTAAAGGGTTCCATGTGTGTTTATTTCATTTATTAATTGCTTGCTGTTCTGATAAATTGGTTTCTTTTTGACTTTGTTCAATAAAACTGTGTACTGAACTTACCAAGGCACATATTTCTCCCCCATGTTCTTCACTCCTCATATGATAAAATTAAATAGATACTAACAGTACAATTAGTTTTGAAAATAAAAGGGCATATTTTATGACAATTTGTAAAAAGAGCACTTAAAATACTAATTATTCTTGAGAAAGTAAATTATAAATCCAAAATTTGACAGTTTGCTGTTGAAATATTTTATTGTTGTTATGTAACCCGACAATAAAGGCATCCCACATCAGGTCTCCACTTTCTCTTGGACAACCTCAGTTACCATCCATTACCATCTACCAAAAATAACATCATGATGCTGACCAAAAATTAGTAGAAATGGGATGGGTAAAGTGAAAAACTGTAGAAATAAAATAAGAAAAACTTTACAAAAATACGGTAAAACAGAAAACATAAATTACAGAAAAGTTGATCTTTATAAGCAATAACCAAGTGACTGGTGCCAGTTTTAAATATTATAGTACAGAAAGCTCAGAGAGCCAAAAAGTTGTTGCTTCCATTCAACAATATGGAGGAGCTGTGGTAGACAGACACTAATGAACTAAAGATAGATAGATAGTGTGGGAACCAGCCTTGACACAGACAGACAGACATCGTTCTCAGTCCACCACACACGTTTTATTTACAATATTTACAATAAAGTATTCCGCACACAATCCAGTGCCCCTGCACCACACACCCTTCGTCCAGGCCTCTTAAGCTCCTGTCCTCTCTTCACCGCCTCCACTCCTCTCCTCCGAGCTTCGTCCTCTTTCACCTGACTCCAGCTGACAAATGGAGGGAGGTGGCCCCTTTTAAATCTACCCGGATGTGCTCCTGGTGCCTCCAGACGAGCTTCCAGCGGCACTTCCTGGTGTGGCGGAAGTGCCACATGAGCACCCAGATAAACTCCGGGTGTCCCTGGTATTCTTTCCACCAGCACCTGATGTCCAGGGCTTTTCAGGAGTCTGGGCACCCCATGGCAGTGACCATAGGCCCCTATAGGGTTGAGCTTCCATGTTCCATTTCCGTGGCCCCCATACCAAACAGGGTGGCTGCCCTCTCGTGGTCCGGAGGATGTGTAATCCCCCTCCCAGTCCTTCCAGATGTCCCAGGTGGGTACCGCCCCCAGCCGCTCGCCACGATAGATAGATGGTCTTTTTATCTTTTCTTATTTGGCATTCAGAAAAGCATAGCAATCCAATTTTTATATTTATAATACATATGGAATTATTTGTATTTTTAGCTATCGTTACATGTATATTACACTTACACACTTAATTCTTTTTTGTTGTTTTTCAATTAATTTGCATATTTTTTGTGTAGTTCACTCCCTTAATTTTATTCTAATAATGACAATTAACAATGAGCTGAGCAGACACTCAGAATAGGTGACACTAAATGATGAAAGGCTACAGCAGCTTCAACATCAGACCCACTAAAGTGCCCATTAGTAAATAATAGGTTAAATAAGCAGAACACCTGGATAATCAGAATGAAAATCATTATGATGAAAATCTTAAAAACAATTTAAAAAACCCACAGAATTGTAAAGTGTATATAAACTCTTAGTTTGGCAACTTCTGGTATGACCCCAAAACATTGAAACAGCTTGCTTTATAAGGCCAGGAGTCCAATATAAAACTGAAGTTGGTTGGAACCAAACCTTGAAGTCCCAGGAGGTCCATCAGGACCATGTCCGAGAACCACTGCAGCAGGCAGGTTACATTACATTACATGCAAAATGACTACTGCCATGATTTAGTCACCGGAAGTTCAAACTGTTATATTAACAGCCTGGAGTGCTAATAAAATGCAAAGTACCACTTAACTTCGGTCCTCAAGTTTCTACATAGGCTTTCTGTTACATTTTGGGTTGATTTCAAGATCCCCCTTATGATCTATAGATGAATCAGTTACTTCTGTCTCTATTAGAACGTAATATATATAATCATATACCCATTGCAAAGACAAAATGAGAGTCACTTCTTGAATTTAATAAATAAGATAATACTAGGAGGCGACATGTTTGGGTATAGTGCCCTGGAAGCTATAAAATGATCAACCTGCTAGCTTAGTTTACCCTTATTAACATTAAAAAAATATATCTCCACTGATACTGGGACATTCAAAGGGATAAATATTAATGGTTACTGACACAGGACAATCAATTACATTTCTTTGGGTTTTGTTTAGTTTCTGGGACTCTACTAAAAAGTTATTGCTCTAGACCAGTGGTTTTCAACCCGGGTGCCACGGTACCCAGAGGTGCCACAACAATAATCTGGAGTGTTGCAGAAGCACTTCTTAATTAATGAAGCCAGCGCTTTTTTTTTTTCTTCTACTGTATATGAATGCTGCTGGCACACTAGTCTGAGTTTGGGAGCATGCTCTTAGATTAGAAACATAATATATATGTTACCGGTAATGGCGCACTGCACAACAACGTGCAGTGAATCCACTTGACTTGCGCATTCCTAGTTTTCATCCTCTTTCTCTGTATGTTTAGCATTCGTTTGCACAGAGGTTGAAGTGCTTGTTCCTTCCTGAGCAGCTCTTCTTTTCTCCACCCTAGCGGCCCGCTTCTTCTCTTCTTTCGTCGGCATCTTTTCACGTTAAAACTGATTAAGTCAGTGTTTGTGTTCCAATTACTTAGTACGCTTTGTTTAATTTTTCACTTAAGCTGGCACTTAAGTCTTCAATCTGGCTCAAGAATGATTTAAGATATGAAGAGCTAGGGGAAGTGACGGCGAAGGTGGTAGGGATGAGAATGGCGACCGTACGCATGCGCAGCACGGCCACCCTGCTGGCCACTGCCAAGAGTTAATTCTACAATAAAATAAAATAAAAATAAAAATAGAAATAACCTTGGAGGTCAATCATCACCTCGAAAACGGATAGTAGATGTAATGTAGTATATGTGTACCAAATTTCAGGTCAATACTTCAAACGGTTTGCGAGCTATGGGTGATTTAAAATTCTGGACGGACAAACAGACAGCCACAGTATCGTATTATATATAAAGACTAGCAAAATACCCGCGCTTCGCAGCGGCGAAGTACTGCATTAAAATTTTTATTAAGAAGAAAATTTAACCTTTTTAAACTGAGGGAAAATATGCCAATAATTATTTGTTAAGGATCTCTTTGTATACCACATTGTGAGTTCGGCCATCCGGTTGTAACATGACCAAGCTGTGCGCTGAGCTTACTCTTGAGCATGCAACTTACAGTTGGCCATGTGAACAGTAATCTTGTCTCAAATCTCACAGCTTGGATTGCTGCTGTCATAATCAGTTTGAGGTTCATGGTTTGTTTCAATTACGACAGTATTTGCAGGACTTGTGTTGAAGTGACATTCGGCATCTGTCAAGCGTTGTAAGCTTACAACCGGTTTCATCGATAAC
>JANRMT010062854.1:119411483-119431502 GCA_026402145.1 Polypterus bichir lapradei | reverse complement strand
TGGTGACGTTGGAAAGTTCAATATGGCGGCCGACAGTGGCGTCATACCATCGAAATAAGTACATACATCGGTTTCGGTTAGTGCAGGGAAGCCGCCTACCAAATTTCGTGAAGATGGGGCCATAAATGAGAAAGTTCAACATGGCGGACGTTGTCGACCGTTATCGACCGTTATGACCGTTACGTGTAGAATTTCGAAATGAAACCTGCTTAACTTTTGTAAGTAAGCTGTAAGGAATGAGCCTGCCAAATTTCAGCTTTCTACCTACATGGGAAGTTGGAGAATTAGTGATGAGTCAGTCAGTCAGTCAGTCAGTCAGTCAGTCAGTCAGTCAGTGAGTGAGTGAGGGCTTTGCCTTTTATTATTATAGATTTGAGCATGTTGGACGCTCGAGGTAGTGGGTCAGCTGTGATGTGGGTATTAGTCTGGCCATTACTTTGGAAAACATACAGTTCCACTTTACAAAAACGCAGCCAAATTCATTTTATCGACTATGGAATAAATGTATCTTGTATCAGGTGGAAGTTATATGTATTTTATTTTTGTTTTTGTTAATTTTGCTCTACTAAGCTTTTTCTTGTATTTTGCTGTCTTTGTGAAATAAATCTTATTTTTATTAGGATTCTTTCCTTGTCCTGTTTATGCAATCAGTGGGTTGATGGTTACTCATCTCCTTGTGGGGGCTTTTGTTGTAGAGTTTGAAAGTGTTATAGTTGTTTTGTCTGCTGCTCATTTTTGGGCCTGCTTTAGCTCAAGTCAGCAGGTTGCCTTGGTGCCTGGCTGAAGTCGAGGTTGCCTCCCCTGGGCAAACCAGATACATTTTTAGTTTGCTTCCTAACTTATTTTGGAGGCCTCACTCCTAATTTGCTCTGGAAGAAACTCCATTCATAACAAAATGTGCTTTAGTTACAATCTGGATGCCTGGCTTACAAGTGGGATGGACCCCAGACTCACTTCAAGCAATCAGCAAGGTTAATGTGCTACTTCTGTATGTGTCAGTGACATTACACAGCTCCCTGTCCAGTTGTGGGAATTCATACAAGTTAGGCTCCATGGTTGGTTGGTTTAGTAAAATGATTTATCATTTTAGTGAAGAAAGAAAACAGTGATATCAAAATAACATATTAGTCTCCATTGTGAATTGCTTGCTGGGAAAGCACTCAGCAATGAGTTGAAAAATGTAGTAGATACAGCATAAAATGATTACAAATATAAAAAGAAGACTAGGTGTGCCACAAAGTAAAAGAAAGGACTTGAAAAACACAGCTCTAGACAGACACAACCTGTACATGTAGCCAATCAGCTTTAAAGCTAGCCTCTGACATCATAAAAGCAGGAAGTATAGGCTCCAGGGCACACCATTACACATCCTTTAATAATGATCTAAAAATTCTGCTGACTATAGAAATATTAGGGCTGTTAAAGTTAAAGCATTAATAATGCATTCTTACTTTAATGCTGTTAAAAAAAAATTGTGTCGTTAACGCAAGTTCTTTTTGACCCTATGAAATTCCCGTAGTTCAAGCTGAGTCTGCAAACTGAATGCGTGCCACTCTAGCCTTCAAGTTATTTCTTGTAGAAGTCACTCCATATTCCTAATTGTGGAACGATGGAAAAAGGTCCATTAAATGGGAAGTTAAGTTTCAAAACTTTGCCCGATGGCTCACTCGATACTACGGTTGTGTGTAGTTACTGTCAAGCCGAGTTTAGTTATCACCGGAGTACAAGCAGCCTACCGGTAAAATATCACATACAAGCCAAACATACATTTTACACTAATGCGACAGACCACACTCGACAGTGTTTGGCAGAAACTATTGGGCGCGTCAACCTCCAGCAAATTAACGGTAGCAACTGCTAAATAGATAGCCACAGCATGCAGGCTGATTTATATAGTGGAGGACGAAGGTCTGTGCGACATAATTCAGATCACGTTCAATGACCCAACTTATCTATTACCCACGAGAGCCACAGTCGTAAATAGGATACATCAGGGGTATGACTCAGAGAGGGCAAAACTAGCTAAGGAGTTGGAGATCACAGAGACGGTCGTCCTTACTGGTGACTACTGGACATCACTTGGAAATCATAGCTACCTCAGGGTTACAACCCATTATATCAACGAACAGTGGAAACTGCATTCACATATTTTGACGGTCATGAAAACATCGGAGAGAAATCATGCCGAAACATGCGGCAAACATTTTATGGGTGTAGCAAAGCAGTGGAACGTTGAGAATAAAGTAAGCACACTCAGTACAGTGCACGAAATTTAATTTCAGTGGCGAGACAGCTGCCTTTTGAACACTTGCCATGCATCGCGCACAGCATTCAACGTTCTGTCACAGTGTCTCTGTAGAATAGTGCATTTGACGGCACACTTTCCAAATGCCAAAAGGTGGTGGGGCACTTCAGGCACAGTCCACCAAATACTGCAGAACTTGAGAAACAGCAAGTCGTGCATGGCCTGAAGACTGAGACACTCGTACAAGATGTACCGACTAGATGGAACTCCACTATGGAGATGGTGAAGCGTGTGCGAAGAAATGAGCAACCACTAAGAGATGCACTAGCCCTACATAAAACTAACATGATTATGCCAACAAATGCTGAGCTGGAGAAATTTCAGAAGGTGGAGGCATTGTTCGAGCCCTGCAGGTAATACACACTTTTTTTTTCTTTTTTCTAGCAATTTTGAACACTGTCATTGAATAACGTGCATCTCCATCGATCATTAATGGGAGCGTGGAGGAGGACTGTATTCAAAAATGTCTGGAGCACTTTAAAGCAGAGCCTGTCATCAGGAGGATTGCCCCCTAAAGTGGTGGTCCACACATGCTCTGGTATACAAAGAGCTAGCTTGCCTTGCTTGCAAATACTTGGCAACACCTGCCACATGAGTGCCTTGCGAGAGGTTGTTTTCACTCTCTGGGCATATTGTGCAGAAAAAGCGAACTGCCTTGTTCTCTGGAAATGTGACCAAACTTGTATGTTTAAGCAACTGTCTTGGTTTAATAAAATAGAAACAGTCTATTTTTCATAATAATTCAAAAGGCCAATCTGCTGCTTCTGCTGAGAAATTAAATTGCCTATCTACATTAATAATTTTGATTTTTATTCTGTTTATAAAATCCTGTTTCTGGAGTTTTTGTATGGCTTTTGAGAGAGATTTATTAAGCATTATTGAGAAATACATGGAGACTGCAGTATGAGATTACATGTCTTAAAGATGTCATTTGTTTTACAATATAAGCCCAATTGTATGTTTTCTATGTTCAGCATTGCACAGCCCTAGAGTATGATTGAATAAAGTCTCCTCACAGTTGAAGTACATTTATATGCCATTATATTGTGTCCATTCTTCTTAATATGGTCTGATTGCGCTTAAAAATCTTTGTGGTAAAATTTCAACATAAAAAAAAAATTGGAGATTAATCATGATTTAATTACACAAAGTTAAGCGATTAATTGCGATTAAACTTTTTGATCGCTTGACAGCACTAAGAAATATAAATATTGACAGATTATAATTTTTCCAAGTTGTGTGGATTTTGCACACATTCTTTTGGGCCATAAAGAGAATATTTAATGTTTTTGTACTATCCCAGCTTTATGATGTCAAAAGCTAACTTCAAAGCTGATTGGTTGAACATAAATTTCTATCCTGGAACAAACTGAGAGAAACAGATTCATCAAAATAATCTAAGGTTGTTATCTTATACTACACCTTTGGACTTCAGCAAGAGGCATATACAATAGCAGAATGCTTGGATCTGGGAGGATGGCCATTGAGCCGAGGTCAGCACAGCTTTGACTTTGTTCCAGACGAGCATGGGCCCACCCAGAAGTGTATCTTCTTCAGGAATAAACTTAACTGGAATTTTTGTTTTCCTGTCCTTCATTGTCATATGGCCATATCTACTGTTAATTGAGTCTTCATCTTAAATGATTTTGATCCAATTGTCTACTGGATTATCTACCTGTGTGTTTATGTTCATCCAAATAACAAAAAAAATGTGTAAGATTAATGTAGTTTACTGTTGCTGTATATCCATATTATGTTGGTAAATCTGTGTAAATGATGTGCTCTAAGCCAGCACTCTGTGAAGCTCACAGTATTAGAATAAACTAAAGTGAATTGAAGAAATCCCACTCAAAGCAGATTTATAGACATGAGGAACAGCTCAGGGAAAATGAACCCCTTTCACACTACATAGCAGTGTTTTTTTTTTTCATTTTTAACCTCATTGACAAATCTTTCTTGTGAACTTAGGCATCCATAACACTCAGGGACAAGTATTTTGTTTTATAGCTGGCACAGAGAAAAACAAAAAGGCCTTAGGTTTCCAGTTTTAAGATTAGTGCAATCTTGATTGCTGGGATGTTCAACAGGAAAACTGTAAACGAAAGATGGTGAGATGAAGCGATAATTGTAAACTTGTTGATAAATGCTCAGGGGTCTCAGCAAAAAAAAGTAGAATGAACCAAAATACTAAAGCCAAAACAATAGTCAAAACTGTCTAAATTGACTTTTGTTCTAAGCGGAACTATAAAAAGTTTGATTTGAGAATCCAAAATCTTGGGCTCCAGTGTTAGTGCACCACGATCTTAAACACATACTGTATCAAGTGATGATGCTATGTAATTCAACTTCTGGTTATTTTGCAATGGCAAAAGAGCACCAATGCCAACAACAAAATAGTTACCGTCATGAAAAAATACCCCAAATGGTGGTACAAAAATTCAGACATGAACGTTAGTAGGCTTTGCGCCCTAGGAACCAAGTTACCTGAACTATTTTATAACATTTCATAATTATTCACCAGTCTGATGCTGATCTTTGTGATCATAAAATAGGTCATTACAATAGCCTTGACAAGAAGAATTCATAATTAATTGCAGAATTATGGTTTTTGAGGGTTCATCTAGAGTGCCTCTTTCGCTCTATCGGTTTAGCTGAAAAACTAATCAGCACATCGTCATCTTATAAAAGATTTTTCGATAATTTTCGAGTTTGGTATTTTTCTGTCCAGC
The DNA here is from genome assembly GCA_026402145.1 of Polypterus bichir lapradei. NCBI lineage: Eukaryota > Metazoa > Chordata > Cladistia > Polypteriformes > Polypteridae > Polypterus > Polypterus bichir. The sequence goes on along the minus strand of JANRMT010062854.1, from coordinate 119,426,468 downwards.
TGTTTTAGCTATGAACTGTCCTCAAGAAACTGTGACACACAGACAGACAGACACACACCCATCATTGAGATATTGTTGTTTTCAGTATCGGGGACCCTTTAACATCGAGATCCATTGAAAACAGGAAATTGAAATTTTTAACAAATCTAAAGCTTTTGCTCCTCCCCTATTGATGACAGGTTGTGGTGGAGGGCACAAATGACAAATATTAATAGCAAGTCTAAATTAGACAAATAAATACAAAAAGAGTTCACAAATAGAATTTGGGACATCCAAAACTCCTCATAAAAAGTCAAAAAAATCATAAAAAGGAATTTCTACTGATTTGCAGGAACTTACACTTTAATACATTTTCAGTTACAAAAATCTATATCTAGACTCACCAAATAGTAGAAGTACATAAACTCTGTCCCCTCTTCAAACAATGCCCTCTTGACTGTGTAGCTGGTCATGACCTGTGCCTCTGTGCCACACTCCAGCACCTCATCTATGCCATTGACCATTACAAAACTTGAACTCCTTGAGTAAAATGGAATCACTTTAATGTCATCATATGTCTGATAGTACCCTCCTTGAAGTTCATAATAGTTAACTGGAAAATAAGCCTGTGAAAAGATGGAAAATGTGATATCAAAGTGTACACAGTTACCATGGATATGAGGAAAGAAGACAGAAACCATCATTCTGGAGAAGAAATTAAACATTAATGCTACATTTTGTCTTCAAACAAGTGTAATTCAGGGGATAATAGTTTGTGACGTGTAAAAAAATTAAAAATCCACTTTAAGGTTCAAAGGAGCTGCTTTCATTCTCACATCTAAAGGTGTTCCCAGCAATTGAGGGGAAAATAAAAGTTATGTGAGGAGTAATATGCTGTGTGGGACTGAGACAGGGCTGATGAAAGTGGAACATGAAATGATCCTGGAAATAATATAGACAATAATGTTTAGATGAATATGTGCAATGTCATGGACTGAGAGACAGATGAATGCCAAGTTAAGAGCTAGACTTGTTGTGGAGTTGATAGGTGTGATCCTGAGGAGAAGTAGATTAAGGTTGTTTGGGCATGCGGAGTGAAAGAAATGGGATGATTAAGTAAAGAGATGTTTCAAGATGGAGGTGGAAGGAATTTGGCCAGAAGGGAGGCCAAAGACTACATTCTTGGAGATCATGTCAGATTTTGCAATTTGTAAACCTGGATAAACCTTTTGAGTAGTGCTGGTGATGATATCACCTACAGTGGTGTGAAAAACTATTTGCCCCCTTCCTGATTTCTTATTCTTTTGCATGTTTGTCACACAAAATGTTTCTGATCATCAAACACATTTAACCATTAGTCAAATATAACACAAGTAAACACAAAATGCAGTTTTTAAATGATATTTTTTATTATTTAGGGAGAAAAATAATCCAAACCTACATGGCCTTGTGTGAAAAAGTAATTGCCCCCTTGTTAAAAAATAACCTAACTGTGGCGTATCACACCTGAGTTCAATTTCCGTAGCCACCCCCAGGCCTGATTACTGCCACACCTGTTTCAATCAAGAAATCACTTAAATAGGAGCTGCCTGACACAGAGAAGTAGACCAAAAGCACCTCAAAAGCTAGACATCATGCCAAGATCCAAAGAAATTCAGGAACAAATGAAAACAGAAGTAATTGAGATCTATCAGTCTGGTAAAGGTTATAAAGCCATTTCTAAAGCTTTGGGACTCCAGCGAACCACAGTGAGAGCCATTATCCACAAATGGCAAAAACATGGAACAGTGGTGAACCTTCCCAGGAGTGGCCGGCCGACCAAAATTACCCCAAGAGCGCAGAGACGACTCATCCGAGAGGTCACAAAAGACCCCAGGACAACGTCTAAAGAACTGCAGGCCTCACTTGCCTCAATTAAGATCAGTGTTCACGACTCCACCATAAGAAAGAGACTGGGCAAAAACGGCCTGCATGGCAGATTTCCAAGACGCAAACCACTGTTAAGCAAAAAGAACATTAGGGTTCGTCTCAATTTTGCTAAGAAACATCTCAATGATTGCCAAGACTTTTGGGAAAATACCTTGTGGACTGATGAGACAAAAGTTGAACTTTTTGGAAGGCAAATGTCCCGTTACATCTGGCGTAAAAGGAACACAGCATTTCAGAAAAAGAACATCATACCAACAGTAAAATATGGCGGTGGTAGGGTGATGGTTTTGGGGTTGTTTTGCTGCGTCAGGACCTGGAAGGCTTGCTGTGATAGATGGAACCATGAATTCTACTGTCTACCAAAAAATCCTGAAGGAGAATGTCCGGCCATCTGTCCGTCAACTCAAGCTGAAGCGATCTTGGGTGCTGCAACAGGACAATGACCCAAAACACACCAGCAAATCCACCTCTGAATGGCTGAAGAAAAACAAAATGAAGACTTTGGAGTGGCCTAGTCAAAGTCCTGACCTGAATCCAATTGAGATGCTATGGCATGACCTTAAAAAGGCGGTTCATGCTAGAAAACCCTCAAATAAAGCTGAATTACAACAATTCTGCAAAGATGAGTGGGCCAAAATTCCTCCAGAGCGCTGTAAAAGACTCATTGCAAGTTATCGCAAACGCTTGATTGCAGTTATTGCTGCTAAGGGTGGCCCAACCAGTTATTAAGTTCAGGGGGCAATTACTTTTTCACACAGGGCCATGTAGGTTTGGATTTTTTCTCCCTAAATAATAAAAACCATCATTTAAAAACTGCATTTTGTGTTTACTTGTGTTATATTTGACTAATGGTTAAATGTGTTTGATGATCAGAAACATTTTGTGTGACAAACATGCAAAAGAATAAGAAATCAGGAAGGGGGCAAATAGTTTTTCACACCACTGTATTTCTAATTACCCAGAATGCAAAATTAAAGTACATTGTGAAAAACAGTGAGCAGAATAAATTTTTAATTTTGTGGTGGTGGAAGATTTATATTATGCTGTATCCCGTTAGTTCAATTCAGAGTTATCGTGCCCAGAGTCTTTCTTGGTAGTATTAGGAGCCACACATGAGTCATTAGTAGATGGGGTGCCAGTTCAGTGAAGGACACACTCGAAAACATAAGCACAGTTAAAGACACAGTATACCTAAAATAGCACTGAACATTCGTTTGTGAAAAGCAGCCAAATATTCAACTCAAAACTCAATGGACAATTAATCATCATTCAAAATAATAAGAAATTTTAAATTAAAAAGCATAAACCCTCTGAAATAATTCATACTGTATGTAGTAGTATTAAAATAACAACATTATAATACATGACACTTTTACTTTTCAGTCTTTGGCCCAGCTACGTAAATTTGGGGAAAAAAGCCATACAGCAAATGAGAAGAACAACATTATTACAAACATCATATACACCAACAACAAGTGTGATTCGCTGCGGGAAGTCTCACTGTAGAAGCGTTTTCACTAAGAACCTCTGGACCCCTAGGATTCTCTTGGATATGTGCCAGCATGGAGTACAGTGGAACCTCGGGTCATGAACGTATCGGAACACATACAAATCGGGTTACGACCAAAAAGTTTGCCAAACTTTTGCATCTGTTCACGACCACACACTCGGATGACGAACAAGCCAGTTTCCCTTCCAGTTCTTACGTGCCGATGATTTCCGCATGTGTTCAGTCTCTCCCTGTGCATTCGCTGTGAACTCTTTGTGCTCTGTTTCATTTCTCTTCTGGTTCATACGCGTCGGTGATTTTCGCACGTGTTCAGTCTCTCCCTGTACAGTACATTGTTCTCGGTCAGACGTGCATCGCACAGAGGGACTTTACCTGAAAACTGTAATCTCCTCTCCACCCAGTTCCTCCTCACTTCCTTCATGCCAGAACTCGACTCATGCAAGGTTAGTTTTCTTGGTTGTTTATGGTTAGTATTTGTATAAATTATGGATTTTTCAAATGTTCTTTTTTTTCCCTGTGCTTAAAACTCATTAAAAAAAAGTGTTTACAGCAAGCGGTTCGTAAGGCTATAGCGTGAACTCTTGCAATGGTAGTTTTCTCTGTTGAAGGTTTTCTCAGTGTTATTCAATGTTTTTACATTTAGTTTACTATTACACTGTGCGTTCTATGGTACAATTAACTATTTTTGTGCTTAAAAATCTTTATAAAAATATTTACATACAGGTCGTACGGTCTGGAACGAATTAATTGTATCTACATACAGTCCTATGGGGGAAATTATTTCGGGTCATGACCAAATCGGGTTGCGACCAGAGTTTTGGAACGAATTATTCCACTGTATTTGTTTTCCTCTTCTCTGTGGTCATTAAGGTTTAGGTGTAAGCTGGGTTTTTTTGTAATTATTTAAATTTTTTTTACTTTTGGTTGTAACTGATTTTTTTAACAATTTATTCAAAAAATCTGCTGTTCACTTGTGGTCACCAAGTTAATTTCTGGAAACTTCCAAAGCAAAGCTGTTATTAGGACTGTCAGTTCGAATGCCACTATTTGAATGTAATTTGAATATAAATTATAAAAGGTCTCATTCAAAGAAAAAGCCTGATTGTAAAATAGCAGCTCTTTTCTTTACTTCACACTAATTTCAACATCATATTACTCAAAACATGCTTTACTATACTTCTATATTTTGCAGATCTGTTTGTGCCAATTATTTCTACCATTAGCCTTTTTGTAATTTTGAATGGTTAGCTTGTATCTACATAAAATGGACAGCCTTCTGCTTCCTAAAGAATTCCCCTCACAATACATTTGAAACAGATGTGTCTACCCTGCTGCTTTACTTAGGAGTGAAGAGGAGAATTCTCTCTTATTTTAAATACTCTCAGTTTTTAAACATTGACTCCTGTTCAGAGCGCTCAACTGATGTTTCGCACTACAAACTTATCAAATCAGGTTCCTATATTCTATTTATCTTCCACAAGCTTTTAAATCTTACTATACATACACATCTTTGATTTTTTTAAAATTTTGCCATGTATTGTTTGGGGTGGCACGGTGGCACAGTGGGTAGTTCTGCTGCCTCGCAGTTAGGAGATCTGGGTTTGCTTCCTGGGTCCTCCTTGCGTGGAGTTTGCATGTTCTCCCTGTGTCTGCGTGGGTTTCCTTTGGGTGCTCCGGTTTCCTCCTACAGTCCAAAGGCATGCAGGTTAGGTGCATTGCCGATCCTAAATTGTGCTTGGTGTGTGTGTGTGCACGCCCTGCGGTGGGCTGTAAAGTATAAATATATGCACAAAAATATTTACAACCTAGAAATGTTAATCTATTTTTGAATATGTTTGAATGTATATTTTTAAGATGAGTTTTCAAACTTTAATTTTTGGGTAATATAAGAACCCTAGTTATTATACCCCTTTACTATACAATATTAAAGGAATACCTAGAAATTCTGGATTTAGCAAAAGAATTTGATTGAGGAAATATTAATAAAGCTTCATGAATTCTGTATGAGCTGAGAAGAATTGCATAGAGCAACATCTGTGATTGTGAGAGGAGTAATTAGGTTTGACTTTTTTAAAGCCGCAGTCATTATCTTCCATTTCAGGTAGTGAAGTTTGCAGTGTGCAAAATGGCTCCAAGAAAAATAAATACTGACCCTCAGGCCAATGGTATTCTTGTTCCAAGAGGAAGTATCCAGGGTAAAATATGCCATGCCTTGTTTGTCTGTGAGGAAGCGAAGTTCTTCTGATCCTCGATGATATGAGACTCTCAGATAAACAGTTTCATTAACAGCAGGAGAGTGGTCAGCATTTGTTAATTTTATCTGCAACAAAGAAAAAGTTACATTTTTAAAAGTTACATTATTTCCTATTGATAATCGCCTCTGCATGACTAAATCTCAATATTCAATTCAGAATTGACTTAGAAGTTTGATCCAATGTCCATGTGTTTATGAGGGTAAATCAAAAAGTAAAGGCAATTTGAAAATTATGCTGTAACTGCAATAAGTAGAAGCTGATGCTAAACAACACATTCACAATGGCTTATGGGTAGTTCAAACACGTACAGCATTCTGCCATTAGTCTAGTTGAAGCCAAGGTCCAATGAACATGGACGCTCCACTGCGGGATTGAACCATTGTTGAACAGCATGCCGCAATGAGATTTCTTTGGGCAGAGAGAACACTGCTGAATTTCACCCAATTAAAAACTACCCATAAACTACCGTGAATGTGTTGTATTATGTCAGCTCCTATCCATTGCAGTTACCACAGAAATTTTCAAATTGCCTTTACTTTTTGACATTCCCTCATACATTACACAGTCTAAATATGGCTTGAGCATTTACACATGCATTCAGCTTATAGGAAATGTTCATGCTGTACATCAGTTATAACCTAGCGACTCAAGAATGGTTAAGCATGGATCCTTGTCCACTTCAGCCTCCATGACTGTTTTAATATGTCACCTGGTGCACAAAAATAAAGTAATCAATTCCTTGAGTAAAAATGTAGTGTGACTGTTTAAACTCAGATATGGGGGATCAGAATTGAACTGAAATTCAGTAACATGCACAAAGGAAACCTGCGTCCGATCTCACATATTGGATAGTATGTGGTCTGGACTGTTTACATCGAAATCTTATCAATGACAGATATGTGGGCAAACTGGAGACAGGTCACATCAGAATGGTAGTGTAAGTACACCCCTTTGTTCTACATTCTTAAAATTAATGGTTCTTTAATGGCATTATATAGATTTTTATTAAGTTGTGTGGTTCTGCATAGCTACATTGCTTGATGAAGCACCACTGCTATCTGGAACAAGTTCTTGGCATATGAACTTGGTTCTTTTTGCTTTGAACAACTTCCTAATATGTAGAAAAACCTAGAATCTTTAATGTACGGTGAGCTGCAAGACACTAACAGATTAAAAAATTCAGTACTTAGCATGAGTTACTAGATGTATACAGCAAGAGTCCTTTTAAAATCAGGAACCCGTTGGAACTTCACAAATCTGTTACCATTTATTCATGGTTATTTACTGTGTGGAGCCTGTTACAGATCTAAATAAATAAAAGTTCTTTCAGGAACCTTCATATGGATGGGTCTTTTGAGAATCAAAAATAGTTTACCCTAGGATACCCTATGGCATCGTTCAAGAAATGCTCTGGTACTTTTATTTTTAAGAGTGTTGGATGGAATTACCCAAGGGTTATAAAGAGCTTGTTATTATGTAAAGCTTTTCTTCACTCAGCTGGCTGTGTAATACAGAAAATGATATGGTGTTTGTTTGGCAAATTATTTAAGTTTGTTGTGTGTACAGACCACAGTTGATGTCTTCAACTTGTAACGCTAAAAAATTAAATGTAAAGCAACATAGTAGCATTCTCCACTTGGTGCACAATACCTGTATACCTCCTGAAAAAGAGTTATAACGTCGTTTAAGATATCAAGGAGGACAACATGGGGCCAAGCAAGGATGTGAAGCACCCATACTTGTTTGCTATGAAATCTTACTAAGTTAAGTTTGTAAAGATTAACGTTCATACCCTTTAAACTCGGTTATTGGGCAGCTGTCTTTAGTAAAATATTCAAACACAGAGTGCTCACCTTTCCATGCATAGGATATCCAACTCTGAATGAATCATCAGCATCTAAAATCGTGATTGACTTCTTAATAATGGATAATGCTGATGCCTTACTTATCCTCATAGTAACCCCTTGAAAGAAAGAACAATAAACATGCAATATAAGAATAAAATATACACACAATATGAAAGGATGATGTTCCCAAACAAAATGTGCCAAGCCCAATAAGTGATAATTATTGTAAAGTTGGTTTGGTTCTAGTGGAATTTTCTAAATACACTCATGATGCCTGGGCATGGAGTGATGCTTTGTTTTATAATTCCCATATCCCTTATTGTAAAACACATATCATGATGATGCTTACTACTGTATACAAGTTACTATATAAAATAAATTACTTATGCCTGCAAACAGGTTTGTAGTTTACTTGCATATATTTTAGATATATCCATTCATTTTCAAAGCTCATGATTACAGAATCCTCGAGTTTATCCCAAAAGCACTGGAGACACTGTAGAAAGAAATTCTGGTTGGTAATTAAGTGTATCATATGGCCCACTCTTTCTTATAGGATAAGTAGAACTGCGGCTTTGTGAGTTTTATTTTTTTAGCGTAAACCTGTATCAGACCCCAGTCTCTGTGCTGGGGTATGTACCTTGCACCCAACTGTTCTCTTGACACACTAATAGTTGTTAACCGAGATGGACCAGTGGCGAGTGAAAGACACAGCAACAAGGCTCAAAGTATCCAAAGTACTTATTTGTTATAACTGAAAAGTGTCCAAAGTTCTGTTAACGAATCTTCAATAAAAGTTCAATAAACAGTAAATAAATGGAAATGTCATAAATAGGTAATATCAATTAAAAATGTGTAGCAGCATCTCTGTAAGTGTCTACTTATTATCCAGCCCATTAACAAAGTACACCCATATGGCAACAACATCACTTATTCTACGTTCTTCCTGATTAAAAACACAAGCAATGAACTATTCTCCCCACTTACTCCAACCTCATGTCGTGACTACAATGGCCTGCCGAGTGCTGTTCCTCATCTGGCAAACTTTACTCATCCCCACTGCTCTTAGTCAGCCGCCCTAACACCATTTGCCCCTAAACTCAGATGTGCTTTCAGTATCTTCACTGACACCTCAAGTCAGTACCTGCAGGGAACTCTCTCTGTTACCTCCAGCTAGTACCCACAGAGTTTAAACTGGATTCACCATCTCCCCTGCCTCCTCGATTTCCGTTGCAGGTTCAACGCATTTCCTAACAATAGGAACTTTAAGCTGCCTGAGATTGCTGTGACTGGCCTCTTCACATCCCTCTTTCCACTCTCCCCCAAAACTGCCTTCTAAAACTGACTTCCAAAAACTCATCCCTTTCATTCCTCTGCTCTGTCCATTTGTCCTTCACAATACAGGTGTTGCTCCAATTACCTCCTGGTGCAGCTAACGAGGATTGGTTATGGAGATTACTTATTTGCATGTGGCTATTAATTAGCTGATCCCCCCTACATCAGACGCAACATATCTACAACGTCTTTAAACCCACACCCGCTGTTTTTTAAAAATGTTCCCGTGACACAAAGTGTCACAACCCGAATGCTCAAACTTAAAAATGCAGAACTTTGAAGCCTGGAAATAGACTGTTGTAAAACTAAACTGCTGACAAAAACTTCAGTGGCATGTCCTGTGCATCAGGTAATAAATAACTAGATAGAGAACCATGTGTTAGGTCAGGATGTGTCAATGGAGTGTCTTCTATGCAATAAATACTCACTTTTGGGAATGGGATTTTTAGCTTGTCTGTATAGTTTACTGGGCATTGTGCTGTCAGCTCCTGGAGCACTTTGTCAAATTAAAACTTAGTCCAAAGGAATGCTTTTATCCCTTCAAGAATCTGAATAAACCCTAATTTATAGGGGGTTAACAACTGTCATTTTCAAGATGTTAAATATTCTAACCTGCCCATCTTTGGGAGGCAGGAGGAAACCACAGTGTCTGCAGAAAAACCCATAGAGAGGACATGTAAATAGAGGATCTTTGGTTGGGATTTCAGCTCAGGACACTAGCTAACTGTTGTGACATGAATTTATATATTTGAGAATGTGCACCCTGCTATGGACCAGATTGCTTCTTGTTTTGTGTAAGAATGCTGCGAGGTAGCCTCTAATCCACCATAATTCTGAAACAGATTACGTTTAAAAATGGTTTAACAGAATTTTGACTGTAGCCTTTTTATTTCAAACAGCATTAATATTTTACCTGTGCCTTCTTCCTCTAGGTCAGCATGAACATTGAATTTAGAATATAAATAAAAGTTTGCCTTCTTAATGCCCACATTAACAGTCTGAGACACACAGCCAGACTTATCTGTCTAGAAGAAAGAAAGACATAACATTTAGTCATCATTGTGGCTAGACATTGCAGATCAGCCAGTAATTTGGCAGCATGACTACATGGCATGGCTAAAGTTTAACCCAAAAGAGTTCAATGGAATGCACGTGGTACATTTTAGGTGGACATGTGAAGATGAATTTAAAAATATTGCTATAAAACAACAGAAAATATCAAACTTCAGAGAAAAGTTTTCAAAATCACTATGCATCTGTTACAAAATATAAGTCTGCAAAGATCCTCAGAAATGATTTGTGCAAAAGGAACAACTTAAAGTTATTTCTAAAATTCAATGCTATGTTTCAGTTAAAGTATAGTGACACTTCTTGTGTCTGTGATAATGTTATGTTGTGCTCTGTTTCTTTACTCTTTAATCAGTGTAATTCATTGATAAATCATTCTGGTTTCAGCTCCAATGCCAGGTGGTCGTCTATGTGGAATTTCCCTGAGTCATCAAAGTAAAGACCACCAAAGTGGGCAATGTAGGTAATATAAAAAGGTGGCTCTGCAAACTGCCGAAGTACAACACTATGTGAGTGTGGATGGGCTAGTTTTGCTCATGGAAGATGTCTATAGCTGAATTCTTTAGTGATTAATGTTAGATTCTCAGTTATTCATTACAGACCAGGCTGGTCCCAGTTCCTTTCATAATGTTTAGTCTATTTTTTTTACATCTTAACTTTATCAAAAATGAAAACCAATTACAGAAGATTAAATCATGCATTATCCCTATCAATTGTTTTAAATTATTTTCATATTTTACACCATTCCTCAATTTTTTTAATGAACTCCTTTTTTACACCTAATATATTTTTCTTGCACCTGGGGAAGAGAATGTGTTATTGTCTTCCTTTGTAATATGAACATGTTTTAGCTTACTGTGTACATGAATTTTATTGTAAATTTATTGAGAGTTAGTGAGAATAGTACATAGTCTCCTTGGTTAATCTAATGCATATTTTTAGAGGACAAATGTTTTCAGAGCACAGTACTACTAATGTGGCTTTGGTTCTTCCATATCATACAATACAGTGGACAGAAGGGAGGTGATAGATAGATAGATAGATAGATAGAGAGATAGAGAGATAGAGAGATAGAGAGATAAACTTTATTAACCCCAAGGGGAAATTCACATTTTCATTTGTTTAATTTTACTGGCATTTGTTGAGAGGTACTGCTTCCAGTTGGATATCCTTTTTGCTAAGTACAATGCCACTTAGGTCAGTCATGTTGTTGGTCTATGTTAAACAGGTCAGATAATTATTATACCACATGCACCCGAGTCTTGTGGGGCCAGACTTGATTCTCAAGCAAGAATACACATATGGGGACAACTTGTTAAAAAGTGTGTAGTGGATAGTGGCGAAATCTTCCAGTTCAAAGGCTGTACCCACAGGGCTTCCTCCTAAAACATCTACTCCCAATTCCTACAGTTGGTGCATTTTAAACCACCAATGGGGTACCAGGAAGAGATCAAAAGGAACTGAAGAAAAGACTCGACTCTGAGAGAAAATAAAAAGTTAAAATTGCTGTTATCCATTCAGGAGCTCAGTAGCACAAGGTAACTGGTGACAGGCAAACTCATGTGTAGACCACTGCAGCTACTTGGCTTCATGTGTTTTAGAAAAGCTTCTGTCTGCAATGATATATTTCTGTCATTTTATTATTGCATCATGATATGGCATAACAACAAACAACAGAGTTTAGATAAGCATTATCCATGGATATACTGCAGCTATTTTCTGGCATGGCATGTTTCCATTTCCAATTAGACAGTAAAGTTAACTTTCATTAGTTAATCATTTGCGCCCTGTGTAGGCTGGGATTGGCTTCAGCAGACCCCCATGACCCTGTGTTCGGATTCAACAGGTTGGATAATGGATGAATGGATGGATGGATAGTTAATCATTTGGACATGCACTAAGAAGGTGGATGCTTTGCAGCCTCCTCTGTGCTTCTACTGGTGTCATTAGGCACATTTATTGATTTGGGTGTTTGGAGTACTGAAATCTGTATGTCCCATGGCTCGTTGTTGTCTACTCTGTTAACGCAGTCCTTTTCGCCTCGTTTTGATGGGATGTGACAAATGTGACAGGATAATTTAGAGGTAGCAATAGTTAAGTATTTTGGTTTGCAATGTACTTCTCTCTATTATATAAAAAAATCTTTTAACGAAACGAGACTTTTTAGAAGAGAGATATTTTTAAGTCCCGTGAGATGAGACTCGAGACTTTTTGGAAGAGATTTTTTCAAGACCTGAGAGACGAGACTTTTGCCTTGAGATTTTTTCCAAGTCACGCCTTCCTCTCAAACATTTTCAAACAAGACCACAGTCCTCTCACCTCTCTTCTGTGTGAATGCTTTTGTGAGACACACTTCCTGCACTCTCAGCTGTTATAAATTTTAACGCTTTCCTCACTTTAAGTTCCCTATTAAAGAAGACGTATTACGTCCAAATCTTATTGAAGAATTTCATTACGAAGGGTTATCAACAGAAAAAATGAGTACACAAGAAATCCTAGCACTGAGAAACGAGGAAGCCAAATGAATTTACGCCAGAAATGTTGATTGGTTACATGGCAAATTGGTTAAAGACGTATCAATAGACTATGCGGAAACAGTTGGTGGTGATCGTGCAGACGATGAAAACCACAACTTACAATATCCCAAAGAATAACAACAACTGTTAACACCATCTTCCACTGCATTTATTACTGTAGAAAGAATGATGTAGCCAAGAAAGGTAATGTAGTACATTTTCCACGGTTAACATTAGACACCTAAGGAGATCTTGATATGCCATTCATATTAAAAAAATGTTAACAGTTTCCCGTTAGAATAGCTTTTGCAAAGACAATTAACAAATCTCAGAGCCAAACATTCGAAAAAGTCATTTTATTTAATAGAGAGAAAGAAACGAAATTCAGTCACAGGCAGTTATACATCATGTTGATGCAAATTTAACAGTTCCCATGAAAATAGAAATCTGTTTAAATTGTATATCCGCATCCCCATACGCGATTGGCAGAACTGCAAAGAGGCTAGTGTGTAGCACAGGCTCGCGAGATGGCGAGAGAAGCGAGCAGGGGGCAAAGCCACCTAGTTAAAGTATATAAGAATTGGTTATGGAAAACTACTGAGATGCTCAAGTAAAGAAGGGATATACCAGAAGAAGGTTGATGTAATACACAAAATATACCAGGAAATTACTTCAGCAGATGTCCTGTAAACAAGATTGGACAGTTGTTACATATAAAACAGTTGTTACATATACAGAAATTTCAAGGGTGATGGCTTCACCCAAAGGATAGGAGAAACAATAATGTAATAAAATGCACTTTTATTTTTAATCTGTCACTTGGGTGTAGACCAACGAACCAACCAAAAGTAAATGTATGTATTAATTGACACTGTATGTAAATTCAATAGTTTATAAAACAAACTTCTACCGTCTGTTTCTTTGATCATTCTGAAAGAGACCTCTGTGATGAATATTCCATGCTCAGTGTTTACTGAAGAGTAAATGATGCAATGGGCAAGCTTTTTTGCTGTCTGATTATTGACTCAAAAAGGTTTTATCAGACTTGTCCTAGTAGATGATAAGTTTCTTTCTTTAATTAACATGTTTGATTTCTACCACACATATCATTTACTTCAAATGCATATCTTTCAATTCATATTTTCATTGATGTAGCTTTCTAATTCTTTCAACCTTACACTATGTTAACCCCTATGCTATTATTGTAATGCTGAGCAACAGAGAGCAGACACAGCACCTATGACAACGTATTGTTCACATTCACCATTCGTTCATTGATGCTGTCAAATGCCAATGTATCATTTAATGCTACACAAAGGTTTTACCCTTGCAACAGGTTAGTTTATTCATAACACGTGCAATGTGCTTTCTGCAAATACAATAAACGTTCAAATGTTTAATTAGGGACTTTATAGGAGAGTTTTCAGCAGTAGACAGTTTATTGTGATTAGAAGTCGGTTCTCTGTCTGGGCAGGTTAACAAGTGCATCACTACTCTTTGAAGTTCAAAGTCACCTCCCCTAGTTTGAGCATTGCCTTCATGAGGCATTAGATTGGTTTAGAAATGTGACACTCAATGAGCTGTCTAATTGTTCCCTCGCACTTTTAAGCAAAATTTACTCATAGTTGTCTCCAGATGTATATGTTATACATCTAGCTCAGTGAATATACCAAATATATACCAGTTTAAAAAAAGCTTTTGTGATGTTTCATCATTATTGTTATTTTTCTGTTTGCTTTTATAGGCAGTGTGTAAATGTATATACCTTTGGGAAAATATGATCATGTACAGGCTGCATGTGCTTTGACAATTCACTGTTTTATCTTCAGAACATTGGGTCTTCCAACTTTGAACAGTTGTATGTCAGTACATTTATAAATTTATTTTTGGGGAGAAAGTACTTTCAATAATTTAACTTATGCACCAAAAGCAAGCAAAGAGTAAACCTTTTCTGAATGCTAACGTTCCATACTGGTTAGTCCAAATAGACATGCTTACACAGCTACCCTGTATATGCTTATCAGCTTGTAGTTCACAATAATATTATTAAAGACTAGCAGAATACCCGCGCTTCGCAGCGGAGAAGTACTGTGTTAAAGAAGTTATGAAAAAGAAAAGGAAAAATTAAAAAAATAAACGTAACTTGATAATGTAATTGTTTTGTCATTGATATGAGTGTTGTTGTCATATCTATATATATATATATACACAGTATCTATATCTATCTATCTATATATATATATATATATATATATCTATATATATATCTATATATATATACTAGCAGAATACCCGCGCTTCGCAGAGGAGAAGTAGTGTGTTAAAGAAGGTATGAAAAAGAAAAGGAAAAATTTTAAAAATAACGTAACATGATTGTTAATGTAATTGTTTTGTAATTGATATGACTGTTTTTCTCACATATTAGATATATATATATCTCTATCTATCTATTTATCTATACTAATAAAAGGCAAAGCCCTCACTCACTGACTGACTGACTGACTGACTGACTGACTCATCACTAATTCTCCAACTTCCCGTGTAGG
>JANRMT010062854.1:119348297-119406483 GCA_026402145.1 Polypterus bichir lapradei | reverse complement strand
ATATATATATATATATATATATATATATATATATATATATATATATATACATACATATATACACATACATATCTTCATATCTATATACATATCTATATACAGTACATATCTACATATACACACACATATACATACATACATACACAGACACACACATATATATAATTTTGTGTGTGTGTGTGTGTGTGTGTGTGTGTGTGTGTGTGTGTGTGTATACACATACATACAAACATACACACAGGTATATATAAATATATGTGTATATATATGTATGTGTCTATATGTGTGTGTATAGCTTTGATCACTGAGTGCAAGGGAAAAATAATAAAATGTAGTCTATAAGTTATTAAACAGTAAAACATTAACGTTTTAAGAAGTAAAGGTACATTGAGCACTACTGGAGTGGTTGCGGGTAAACTACATTTTAAAGACGGTATAACAGAACAGATAAGTAGTACTAACAGCAGCTAAAATGCATATGGATCATCTCTCGGTAGTAGATCCCTTTTGAAAGGCGCTACACGACGGCTGTGGTATAGAAATTACATTTCTATTACATTTTCTATGTGAAAGTCCAAATTTCTGCCTCTGGTAATGTGCCTTACCAGCAATTAAAGAAAATTAGTTTTGTGTCCTCTGCAGTGTTAAGAGAGAAAGGCTTTGGTTTGGGATAAAAGGAAAAAAAGGTGTAAACAAAGGAAAGTTGCCTTTTTCTTTTATATAGTGTAGAGAGATGTGTTCGGTGACGATATGAGCGCCTTTTGGGGACAGTCGCGGTGGGTCTTGTGCAGACTGGTGAGACGTCCCAGCTATTAATCAGCTGTGATGGCACCGTCAGTCCTTCACTCCTGTGCGTGTCTTCATAATCCGAGCTGACGACCTCATAATCGTATACGTGCAAAATAAAGTGCGAAGCGCCTTAATATTATTTTGCCGCGGTGTAGAAAATGGGTCCCGTGTTTGCACTTGTCTGGGCTATAGCTCAGGGGGAGGATGAAAAAAATTAAAACTGCTCTCTTTGAATTAAGGCAGAAGCGCAGTCAGCGTCTCTAAGGCCGGCACAACTATGCGCGCGCGCCGGCTGCTCAACTTTTGCTGGGCAGGAGACGCCAGTTTTTGCAGACACGTTCACATGATCAAAAGTCTCCGCGCTCTTTGGAGGTCATTCATATACAAAATACCCGCGCCTCGCAGCGGAGAAGTAGTGGGTTAAAGAAGTAATGAAAAAGAAAGGGAAACATTTTAATAATAACGTAACATGATTGTCATGAGTGTTGCTGTCATATATATGCCTGCCTAAATAAGTCACCCTCGCTTCGCTCTTACTTTTTTACCGTTCATTTAATCATGGCTAGTGGCGGAAAAATTATAAAATGGAAGGAGGATTACACTGAGTATGGCTTTACCAAAACAATTATTGATGGCGAATCGATTATTCATAAAGCTTGAATTGGTGATCTGTTTTTGTGTGTTAACCTCATATTTTTTCATACTTCTTCTCAAACCAAGGTGGTGCGAGGCTAAAATGAATTGGGATGCGCTGATCAGTGTAATCGGTGTACCAGGAAATCATGCATTGACAAAAGTTCCCCTTTGATTGTAATGCAAAGTGCGATTAAATGCATTATTTTTTAACGCGTTATGGAGCACATGCATCGAAGCTTCTCAGCTGTGCTTGTGCTAAGAAAATTAAACATTTTAAAAATAACGTAACACGACTGTCAATGTAACCTTTTGTAAGTAGTGCCTGGAGGATTCAGTGTGGAAAAAGTCTAGAGACAGCGTGTGTATTAACTTGGTGGCAGTGTGACGAAGTTGCTTCGGAAGACGGCGTTAGCCGCGGAGCTCAGCTCAGAGCGAAATGAGGTAAATGGGAGGGGATATGATGACGTGACTCCTCCACCCGCCTTAACTGTCAATCCCCCACAAACACAGTCTCTCGGAATTTGCATAAGCACACCCCTTCACCTGCAATTTTAACTTAGTTACAAAGTGATCAAAACTCTCGTTTATATCCTGCGTTCTCTCATTAAACTTGTATCCCGCATTACCCGTGGGCATGGAAAACGCCAGCGGCAGCCTGTCTATTAACTTAATTTAAAGTTTAGGTTTATACCTTGCTTTGTTTCCGAAGTAGCTGCAATGATGAATATGGTAGTATATGTCACTCGCTCGCTTCTTATTGTTTCGCTGCCTTCTCAATTATATAATGCATGTTTTCTTCAGCGTATTTTGGAGCTCTTCCTGGTTTTCTACATAGTGCGTTGACAGTCAGTTCACGTGATTACGTGGGCGGCGTGATGATGTCACACGAAACTCCGCCCCCACGGCGGTCAAGCTCAACTTCATTACAGTAAATGGAGAAAAACACCTTCCAGTTATGACCATTACGCGTAGAATTTCGAAATGAAACCTACCCAACTTTTGTAAGGAAGCTGTAAGGAATGAGCCTGCCAAATTTCAGCCTTCTACCTACACGGGAAGTTGGAGAATTAGTGATGAGTCAGTCAGTCAGTCAGTCAGTGAGTGAGTGAGTCAGTGAGGGCTTTGCCGTTTATTAGTATAGATACTCATTTTATTACATTTTACATTTCAGCCATTACATAATTTCAGCTGATAATGCTCAGAACTTTCTAACAATTGCAAAAAGAAGTACAGGCATATTTAAATTAATTAAAAAAACATCATTATCTTTCATGTACAGTTGCAATTTAAATTATTTTTTAATTATATATACAGTAAATGTTTATTACTGTCTTACTGGCCTCTTCATGGCAGAAATAAATAATTAAATACTCTTGTAGTACAGGCTATGCTGTCTTTTTGATGGAACTAACTATTCCCTTAACACATCCTCCCACCAAAGAGAGGATATAACTGAGTACTCTTTTCCTGTTAAATTTCAAATAAAAACAGTGCAATTTCATTGTATTATATCTCTATTTTGTCAACTTTGATGCTATTGTGTATCTTGTGTAAGGCTGAACCATGTGTTCATTATTGTCTGAAATTTGTTGTTAATATTAGGATAGATTTATTGATGAGAGAAATCTGGTTTCCCCAACCATTGATTTGAAAGATTTTGTTAAGTGTCATCATTTTCTATTCTGGATGTTTTAATCTTGCAGTGTTAGTGCAACTAAAATTTAAGCAAAGACTGAAGATGTTGTTTGCAAAGGCTGAGCAGAAGGATGAAGTAAACATGACATTGTTAGTGATGATTTTCAAAAGCAACAGTTACATTTGCCAGTACAGTGTGGAATTTTGAAAATCAGATTGCTATTTTGTTCAGCAATTTTTGCTTTATTCTGTTTGATCTGGATTTTTTACACAATACACTTCTCTCTATTATAACAAAAACATCTTGGGTCGAGACATCATATTCTCGGAAAGACACTTTAATGTCCCATGAGACAAGGCAGTGAGACAAAAGGACAGCTGCTGTACAGGCTTTTAAATGATCAATGTGTATCGCGACAAACAGAACACACAGCTATGTAGCAGCAGCATCAAGACAGCTGCTGATCCGACCGCATCTCCTTAGCATGCATTCAGCCCCCCCTTCGTCAGAGATGTGAAGTGACTGCCGTGTAGCATGCGCTGGGGGGCAGAGTGGGGGGCCCAAATTAGGGGCAAGCGAAGCAATAGTATTATAAAATGTAAATCTTTTAATTTTTTAAAATTTATTTTCAAGATTGTGGAGCGTTCTAAAACAACTACTCTGTGCGTTATTAAAGAAATTTGCTTTTTTTTTTCATTCCCGGCTTCATGTTGTGCTCAATGTGGTTTTGATGATCTTTGTATTGACTTCCCTGTTTCTGATTAGTGCCTGATTTGACTATACATCACTTTCTGATTCAAATACTAATTAAAAAAAACACAAGAGATATCACCATCCTGCTCACTTTTACGATAATAGCATCAATAAAAAAAAAGATAAAATCAGCCAGACCTTTTTCACTTACCATGTTTGATACTGTCCAACACGTGTCATCTAATTTATAATAGTTATACATATTATACTTGTCTTTGGGTACAGGACAGAAGGTAAAGTTAATTTTGCCCATGACTGGTTTCCCAAATGTGTACCTAAAAGAAAACAGCAAAGAGAAATTCAAGTCAGGTTTGTTCAGAAATATGTCCCACTTTCCCATAGTAACGGTAAGGGTGCAATTTCGGACTTACTTGGCACATGCTTGCACTGTGCTGTTTTCATCATATACGCTGATCACATTGGGTACATTAAGCTTCAGTTCCATTTTAGGCATTACTTAGGGGAAAAAAAAAAAAACTTTTCAAGAGTGTGAGTATACAATGTCTAAGATATAAAAACTGTAAAGCACCAGGCACAAAAAAGGTTAGCTCAATTCACATATTTAGCTGTTATTGCAATTCTGTATCTTTGTGCGCTTGGTAGAAAAGAATCCATAAGAAGTTTCTCAGCTTAAAGCTAAATACAGGTACATGAAAAAGACTGTTGTCCAAAATGACACATGATTGATTTCTGCTGCAATGTAAATTCTTTTAAATATGGCCAGTCAGCGGCAGGAACGAACTGAAGATCTAGGCCTTTTTTTACTTGTCTTTTGTTCAGGCCCCTGCTAGCTACGTTTGCTGTGAGACAATGTTTATTAAGCAGCTGGAGACAATAAAAGAGGCATCTGGGACAGCAGTTTCAGTCAAATATTTTTATTTCCTGCCTTTGCAACAGCCGCTACCTAGAGCTCCCCTTGATTTAGTGATTCTGTTGAGTGTGCTATTGCTTTGTGGCCTTTCTGTTTGATTTTTTTTTATTTTGTTTTGGATTACTGCTTTTATCCTTTTTGTCTGTCTTTGGGTTCTATTTCCTGTCTTGTACCTTAGGAAACACACCTGTTCTCCTTCTTTGGCCTGCTGCCTGTATTTTGGATGTTTTTTTTTTGGATTACACAACTATTTAAATATTTTTACCTTTACCTTATGATAAGGCTTATAAAAGAAAGAGTGAAGACATTGAAGCTATGGGTTCCTAGTTTTTTTTTTACACCTTGACTTTAGGGGACTGAGCGTACAGAACTTTCCACCATGCTCCTGACCCCTCTCTCTCTGTCTCCAACTAATACATTTACCCTGTGCCAGGAATCAAGAGATCACAAGTGAATCAAATGAATTATTTAAAGTAACAAAATTATTTATATCTATCTATCTATTCTAAAAAAAAAATTTGGGATGACACTGTGACGAGATGTGATCTTTTAAAGAGAGATCTTTGAGAGACAGAGAGACAGAGACAGGGAGACACTCTCACGTCCCATGAGACGGGCAAGTCACATCATACTTACAACCTTTGGAAGCAAGTCCTGTGATACACTTGCAGAGCAGGTTAGAGATAATGGAAGTAGGAAAATTTGAATCAAGAAAATGAGAGCAAAGCTCACATTAGTGCAAACAAATGGAAAATATTACTCTCAACAGTGTTTGAGGATGTCTGGGGGAGAACAGAGACAAGGCAGTGATTTTAAAATGTTTGAAGCGCCAAACGAAATGCAGATCACGCCGCACAGGAGCAGCAGCAAGCCAGCAGTTGATGAAGCAAATGAAGCATTGTATCACCGCTAAAGAGGGGTTTCGGAGGAGCGACTGCGTCTCCTTGGGGTACGTTCAGCCCCCCTCTTCACAACAGCGCATAGTGCTGGCTGGGAGGGTGGTTAAAGGGGTTGGTGATCGAAGCGAACAGGGGACGAAGTGTGTGTGAAGCCCCCTAGTACTGTAATATATTAAATCTAATTATATAATTAAAATATATCAAGTCAAAGTGAACTTTATTGTCATCTCAACCATATACAAGTATACAGATAAACGAAATTGCGAAGCTCAGGGTCCACAGTGTAACAACATGACATGCAAATAAATTAAAAATAGAACTAAAATTTAAAATTTAAAAATTTAAAAATTAAAACACAAACAAGACAAGACTGGGCAAAGATAGGACAAAGAAGTAGCAGCAATATTGATGTGTAAGATATGTAATATAATAAATAAATAATAGATATAGATAATACAGAAATTATCAGTGTATAATTATTGTTGTTTAAGACGTGTGTAAACAATGACAGGTCAGAATGTTTCACAGCAGAAGGATAAAGAGTGTCAAAATCCTTAAAGGGCAGTATGACATTTTCAGTTCTTTTCTACATGCACACTCATCTTTGCAGGACAGTGGTTTTCATGTATAAAAGTTCTATTTTTAGAGGTGGTTGAGGCTGTGTGGAAGCAGAGCTAAAGTCTATGAACAGCATCCTGACATATGTGTCTTTTTCATTCAGATGTGTCAGGGAGAGGTGAAGGGCAGAGCATAAGCCTCAGTTGACCTGTTTGAACGGTATGCAAACTGAAGAGGGTCAAGGGAGGCAGGGAGATTAGTCTTTATGTGTGACATGACTAACCTTTCGAAGCACTTCATTATGATTGGCGTGAGTGAAACTGGTCGGTAGTCATTCAGGCATGTCACTGATGACTTCTTTGGCACTGGTATGATGTTATATACATTATTTTTACCATTATCAACATTAATATTTCTACATCTACAGGGTTCACCAGAATCTGCATTATCATTTTTTTTGATAATGTTTCTGATATGTTTCACATTGTCTCTTTGCCCAGTCCTGTGGGCTTCACTGTGTGTAATTTTGTTTCTGTGACTGCGGCGAGCCAGCATTCACCTGACAGTCAACAGTTTATCCAAACCATTACATCTTCTTGTATAAATTTATACCTTAGTTAAATACTTGAAGATTTCAGCAACAACACTTCATACAGTAGCTGACTCACTATTTGGGATGACTATAGGTGAATAGAAACAAACACTTGTAGTATAATGATCAGTGAACATGTTTTATAAAACAACTTAAATCTTGAGAGTACCAAAATGCAGAGGAACAATATATAACATGCAGTCAAGACTGCAGAGTGTTATGAAAACTTTACTGGAGATGGAGGCCATGAACCCCCATGCTGGATGCTAGCTACAGCAATAGTCTGCTGCTGTAGTTCAAGCTCCAGCAAAGGTTTCTTTGATATGAAATTGTGTCTAGAGTGTCCACTGAACTGGGGATGATATCAAGGCCAGAGGCCCCTGGGTGTCTTAGCTCCTTAACAGAGAGCTGATCATACTTTCAACCATGTTACATGTGGACACTGTGTTGTTTAGTGCAGAGTGGTATTCCTCTCTTGATTTCAGTGCAAGACTTGATAATTTCCCCTTGGTGTCATTTTGGCTCATTTGTTACTCACTTGTTTCATTGAATTCAGGGTTTGGGTTGGGGTGATGGTTAATTTGTGTCCCTTTATTATTGTGGTGTGCATATACGCCAACATTTCAATAAACGAGTGAGGGGATCTTGGTGGAAAGGCCTGTTGTCGTCATAAGCTCCTGGCATGAATCTAAAATGCCCTACTGTAGCTGGTAGATCTGCCAATAGATGACATTGAAATGCTTCTTGTCAGGATGAAGTTGCACTGGAAGTAGTCCTGGGTGTGATCTGATAAAGGCCTTTACCATGTCAAACAGACAAACTTGGAGTTGGGAAAGGAGAAGAGTCAAAGGCTTATCTGGCAGAAAGAAAGAGGACAACTGGAATGTAGGAAGAAGGTAAATAATTATATCCCAAGGTTGTTAGCTCTGTAAAGTACATGCAGGTCCAGAGGGGCATATACTGTAATGTACAGTATTGTTTTTATGTACAAACCTTCAGTTATACCCTCCCATTTGTGCATTCATTTTGTTAACTAATTGTCTTCTTATAATTTATCTGGATTATGTTTGTGCCTTTCTGGTCACAATTATAAATACTTGATTAAAATACAGGCAATGAATATTTCAAAAGAAGAAGACCACCTGTTTCATCACACTTTTGAGAATATTTTAACTTCTATCAGGCACACCCTGATCTGATTTTCCTCAGATCAACATTATTTTGAGATTTGAAATGAAATTATTCAGTACTGTCAAAAAACACCCTGGAACACTGGAACTAGTCCTAATTTTCTGGAAATATATTAAAACTGCCTTTCTCTAGCTACCTGGTACAGTAAAATACAAGCTGAGGTTCTTCTCTTCATTATTTAAGAGCACAGAGTGTCAGGCTATGACAGGAGTGCATTATCTAATAAATATTTCCTGATTGTCACTTGTATTCATAAACAGACATATTTAATTCCACTGGGCCTTTTTGAAATTTCCTCATGAATGAATGAACTGAATTAGTGTTATATAAGCTAAGCCCAAGGTCAAATACCCAACTTCCATAAACAGATTTGGGAGACAATATTGCAGTTATTGGACCCTTACTATTGCATATAAACAACTTTTGAATATGTTACGAAGCATAAAGTACATGCTCAAATCAACTAAAAAAAGAGTTGTAATCACTAATGGGTAAGCGGTTTGGCCAACAGCCAATCAGAAAACATTTTAGTGCATTTATATCCACTATGTTCATGGCTTATGATGTGAAAGTCGTACAACATTAAAAAAGGAAAATTTTGCTCTTCTTCAGTTTAATCTCATTGTCATACACTGTTTTAAGTTTCAGTTAGCATTGTACAATATAAATTAACTTCAGAAGTCTAATTTACACAACTATTTATATAATGTGGTAACTTAGTAAAAAATAAATAAAAAATCATTTAATGGGTAAAAAAGAATACAATGAGACAACATGTGCCTCTTTTTGAAATATTTGCCTCAAGGGATGACAGTTATGTGAAATAAAAATGCTAAAGAAAATCTCACCATACTCTTTAATTTCAAATGTTCGGTCAAATTTCTGCTCTTCGTTTCTCCACACAGTCAGCATGTAGTTCCCAACAGGGGCCTCAGAACTGGTGACAAAGGAAAGATCCAAAATTCCTCCAGTTGAAGATTTATTCAGCCACTGGCCAATTCTGATAGAATTGGGATCCTGGAACAAAGTTTCAGAGACAAAGCTTCAGTGGTTCTTTTTTTTTTTTTTTTTGCCTGTCAGTAACACAGATGACACATGTGTATGTCATGTATGTGTAGTAGCTGTGCTGTCATCATTCATGGCTTTTCTTTTTTTTTTTTTTTTTAAATATATATATTGTGGTCCCCGGCCGGGACGCCCAGGAGGACCAGAGGAGGGCTTGTGCCTCCTCCAGATCGAGAGGGGGCGTCCGTCCTGGTTATACTGGAGGTAAAGGGCTTGGAAGCCCAGCCCTGTAGGGACCCGGGGCCACCGCCAGGCGGCGCCCCAGTGCCTGATTATCCCGGGAGCCCGGCACTTCCGCCACACCAGGAAGTGCCGGGGGAAAGACGACAGGGGACACCCGGACGGCTTCCGGGTGCGCAGCCGGCACTTCCGCCACACGGGGGTGTGTCAGCGGGAGATTGCCGGGAAGCAGCTGGAGCCCATCTGGGTTCCTATAAAAGGGGCCGCCTCCCTCCAGTCATTGACAAGAGTCGGGTGGAAGAGTGACAACGTCTGGAGGAGGAAGGAGGTGGTCAGAAGAAAAGAGAGAGAGAAAGAGAGAGAGAGAAGAAGAAAAGAGAGAGAGAGAGAGAGAGAGAAAGACAGAGAGAGAAGAAGAAAAGAGAAGGCATTGGAGTGGCCTGGACTGAGGAGTATTGGGGATTGGTGAGCTGAAGTGTAAAGAAATGGAAAATAAACCTGTGTTTGTGGGTGACATGAACGTGTCTGCCTGTCTGTGTCCGGGGCAAGGTTCACAATATATTTATTTTTCTTTTACCATAGATCCCGGAATACAAGCCGACCCGGTATATTAGCCGATCCCCTTCTCTACCGACTAAATTACATGTATTTGCCGAAGACCGGTATTTAAGCCGACCCCCTTCTCCAAGCAAAATTTTCTAAATTTCCTTAAAAGTGTCTCTTCGGGTATATTTATAATGTTTATCGGCGAGAATTTGAGACTGACGGAATTTTTGACGGAAACTAGGAAGTGATTGCGGAGAAGTTTGGTAAATTGGAACCTTTGTGTTGAAACTATATACGCAAATACGGCGGGTGGATTTCCGGAGACTTGTTATAAATTTGATTAAATACGCAATACAGTGGACCCTTGACTTACGAACTTAATTCGTTCACAAAGGCTAACCCATAATGCGTTCCAAACCTCCCACTACAACACTTACTTAACCTTTTCATAATAAAAAACACCAATATTTTTTCTAATGTACTAACCAAAAGTTATAAAAAGTGCCTAGCCTACTTCGATTAGGCTAGGAGCATGGTGGCGCGCAGCGGCTCAGGGCTCTCCTTTTCAGTGCACTTTTTTGTTGTTTTTGTACTTTTTTTTTGTCCTTGTTTGTGCACGATCGGTTTGGCGAACACCCGCTACACCATTCAGAACCTTATAGACATCGGTGTCCAGAGCCAGACATCTGTTTTGAGTGTTTTTCATCACACGCACAACATCCCAGACAATATAGCGAGACCAGCGGGCTCTCCGTGGTTTGTTGTCGGGTCTAGGAGACGACACAGACAGAGGAGGGAAAGAAAGCAGAAGCGGGGCCGCAGATACGGCGTTATGCTAAGGCTAAAAAACAACCATACAAGCCCTATACAGAACTTTTTTCTGCACTGAAGGAGCTGCTTTTAATCTCAAGGTAGATGCGAATAGTGACAGTAAAAGGCATTCTATTCTAGAAACAATTTCATACTGTACTCACCATTTAATTTGACATCTTTGGGCTGCAGGAAGGGAGGAGGAGGAGGAGATATTTCCACACAATGTCCATCTTCGTTTCGAAATTACATCCACAAACACATGTATCTGGGCTCCGACTGACGCTACTAACGCTCTCGGTTGTTTGTTTACAATCGCGCAAGCGGATACACGTGACCGCATCCGTTTCGTAAGGCAAGATGTGGATCGTGAATCAAAATAAATTTTATTTTAAACTTCCCGATAATTTATTATAAATTTTATTAATAAAATCAACAACTAAAACACTTTTTTGAATAAATTCTTTATTTAATTTAAAGTACCGGCATGCAAAGTTACTTCTTCATCTGAAAGATGGCTCTGTGGTTTCGTCATTATTTACTTCCGTATTCATCGGCAAAACCGGCATTGCGCTGGAAATCTGGAATCTGAAATGATACTCATTGTATAAACCGAACCCCAAACTCCAAGCCAAAAATCTAGGACGAAATTCTTGGCTTGTATTCCGGGATCTACGGTAAATAGGTTTGTTATAGTCACAGACAGGACCGGGGGAAAACAAAAACAAAAGAAAAATGAAGAAAGTGGGGAAAGAATCAGATGGTGGACAATGGAAGAAAAGATAAAAAGGAGGATAGAGAGAGAGGGGGAGACTAAACAAAACACCGACAATCTGCTTCAATACCTGTTGAGAAAAAGGGAAAAAAGAAAAAATAAAAAAAAAACAAACAAACAACAGCAGACAAAACCACAGCAACCAACATCTGTATCAATCACAGTGAATAATAAATATTAAATGCTATTGAACAGCACATAGTACTAATATTACAAGATAGGATTAGAGGGAGCCGCTAAGCAAGACAGTGTGTGTCTGTGATTACCTGATTATACACACATGTGTTCACCTGTGTGCACACCTATGTATGTGAGCGCGCTTGTATTCATAGGGTTCTTCCATGTAACTGTCTAATAGTGTAATAGTGTGTGTGGGGAACTGCAGCCCCGCTCCTCAGGACCCGAAGCAGATATGTAGGAGACCCGTGCCCCAGACATCCAGAGAAACCCCCGGACACAGGAGTCCTAGGTGGATCCACGCAGGGATGACTGCAGCCCCCACTCAGAAAAGAGCAGAGGACAGCCCAGGAGGAAGGTCATCCAGCAGCCACTGTGCCAAAGCCTTGGGGGGCCATGGTGGCGAGCCCGCGGGCCCCGTCTGCAGTCGGCTGCACCAGGGCGGACCGGGCCCTGAGCCTAGGGATCCAAAAGCCCCCCGCTCACCAGCAGGGGCCTGCCACAGCTGTGAGGACCAGGTCCCACCAAGCAATCACCGGGAGTGAGCCAGCACCCACCCGAGTATTCAGCCCCGGACATCGAGAACCGGCAACACAACAGCGGCTGGGGGGGATCATCCACCGGCATGGGGGGGGGGTTTGGGGGAATAAGGCCCCCTCCCCTGAGGGAGCTTGCGATGTTTTGAGTGAGGTGGAGTCTAAGACATACAGGCACACGTATACATAAGCATACGTTCCCACCCTCATGTGCACATATGCAAACGCTCACACATTCACCCAACATGGAGACATACAAAAATGAACACTGTACACACACTCACACTCCCCATGTATACTTTACCTCTGGGGTGTAGACCAGGAGGACCGCCCCAGTTCCCGCAGTAGCCCGGAGGCCCACCAGCCCAGAACCTGACTCGACGGCCAGCTCCTCCTCTCAGCCCCCAGCGGCGAACAGAAAGAGCGGGCCCCCGCCTCTCCCGCTCTAATATGATGTTGGTGCGTGTTGTTCTAAAGTGCTTTTAAAACAGGGGAAGGATATGGCACTGAACACCTCTCCTCCCGAGAACCCTCACTGTCTATGTGTGATTTAAAATTGAGAAGTGGACACTGGCGCCAGAGGTAAGGCTGAATGAACAGACTGCCCTCTGGACACCATTCAGTGTGTCCACCCCCAAGGCCCTATATGTATGTGTCATGAAAGGATAGGTAATGGGAATGTCTAAGTTGTGAATTAAAATAGAGATACAGGTGGTCACTAGGGGACAAAGGAGGAATACCTCCCCTGCACCCCAGTGACTCACCTGCACCTCAAGGCCCTACATGAGTGTTGGTATGATGGAGCGGGAGAAGGGGAGCATTTAGGGATGGGGAGGAAAGGAAGAATGGGGGGGAATGCCCCCCCCACCCCTGAGCCAGCTCCCCTGCTGACCCCCATAGGCACCCCCGCTCCCCAGAAACCATCCAGGGCAGGGGGCCCAGGCCCATCGAGACCAGGGCCCACGCCAGCAGTACCACCAGGCGACCCGGAGAACGGCGCAGCCCTCCAGTCCCCACCACCGTGTAAAAACTATGCCCATCCCAACATTCAGTCAACACCCAAACTACATATGACAAGAGAAACCCAGGCCGAGTCCATCCTCCACCTCTGTTGGCTCCCCCCGCCTGCAGAGTGGACACCTCATAAGCAGGGACCACCTGCAGACAGATGGCAACAACTTCCCCGCCAGCTAACGAGGCCCCCAGTTCCGCCGACGTGCTGAGAGCCCCCGCGCCAGGGCCGGGCCCGAGTGCATTCACTGACCCACAACCCCGGCGACACACCCCACAGGACCCAAGCCCCCCAGACCCACACAGCTACCAGGCTGGCAGCCCACGTCCACCAGCACAGGCTCCGCCAGTAGCGAAGCATGCAGCTACCAGAAACGCACCATCCAAGAGCCCCCAATGCCCCGTCCAGGCCAGGACCACAGCCCCAGCGCTGACACCCCCAAGAAACCTGCCCCCCGTGAGCCCCCAGATGCCCCAGGCCCGTATGTCCCCCCCACATCAACAACAAAGACCAAAGTGGGACAGAGCCGCGACCCCCACCCCCACTAAGTAATGGAACCGATCAATGGAGCCCAGGGAGATTGATCTAATGTGGTGGCAGAAGCTGTATCAAGACTAATAGTCCAACAAACGGTCTCTATATTGGTTGATATTAAGATTGTTTTTATTTTTCCAGTTCATGAGAACAGTCTTCTTAGCAATGCATAAGGCGATATAAGCCATATGGATTGTATTAATCTCCGTGGTGACACAGTCTAGGTCGCCCAACAAGCAGACTGAAGGAGAGGTTGGAATAGTGCACTTCAGACACTTTGATAAGTCTTCACAAATCCTGCTCCAGAACCTCTGAACAGGTGGACAGAACCAAAGAGCGTGGATGTAGATGTCAGGTGTGTCGCCTTGACAGTGAGAGCAGTTGTTAGAAGACGTATAACCCATCCTGAACATCCGTTGACCTGTATAGTGCACTCTATGTAGGATTTTGTATTGTATTAATTGTAAACTGGGATTTCTAATCAGTTTAAAGGCTTTTAAACTTATCTGAGACCAGAAATTATGGTCCCAGCTGATTGATAAAATCTGCCTCCCCTTTCGCAATAGGAAGGGATACCGATTCATCTATTTTGGAGAGTGTCTTGTATATTTTAGACAGTAATTTAGGGGGTTTGAAATTTAATAGTTCTGCCACACCTGATGGTATTTGTAATTCGATTTGATTAAACTTATATTTCCTTTTTACTATAGATTATACTTGTTGATATTCTAAAAATCTATTCTTGTTAATCCCATATTGTTTTACTAATCTGTCAAACGGAATAAAGTCCGTTCCTTCAAATATATGTTCTAAGTATTTAATACCTTTACAATTCCAATCTGGGAAGTGTATCATATTATTGTTTTGTAGTAGGTCAGGGTTGTTCCAGATGGGGGTACGTTTGCATGGGATTAATGAAGACTTAGTCATTTTTAGAAACTCCCACCAAGCCATCAGAGAGGAGCTGATGCTGATGCTTTTGAAACATATGTGTCGTTTAATGTTTAAGCTAAGGAATGGCAGATCAGAGATCTCTATCTTATTGCATAGTGCCTTTTCTATGTCTAGCCAAGGTTCATCTAAGAGGGTATGTTTAAACCACCCTGAGATGTGCTGAAGCCTGTTGGCTAAGAAATAGTGGTTAAAGTTAGGCAAATCTAGTCCTCCTTTATCTTTAGTCCTTTGTTGCGTTTTTAAGCTAATACGAGGGGGTTTATCTTTCCAAAGGAATTTAGAGATGGAGGAGTCCAGAGATCTAAACCAGTCCGGTGTTGGTTTGCTTGGGATCATTGCAAATACATAATTAATTCTTGGTAAAATCATCATTTTTATTGAGGCTACTCTTCCCATGAGTGATATGGGTAGAGACTTCCATCTAGCCAGGTCCTCTTCCACCTTCTTTAAAAGTGGGACGTGGTTTAATTTAGTTAAATCTGCTAGCCTAGGTGAAATATTAATACCTAGATATTTAATATTTCCAGATTGAAGTGCAGTGGAAGAAGAGTTCTGGAAGGAGCAGTTAATCAGAAGAACTGTAGATTTTAACCAGTTTATCGAATAATCTGAAACTCTTGAGAAAGAATTTATTAATGTAATTACCTCAGAGAGCGTGGTTTGTGAATGTTGGAGAAAAAGTAACACATCATCTGCGTAAAGACTGATTTTATGTTCTATATTTTTACATTTAATGCCTTTAATCACTGCCGCCTGTCTAATCGCTGCTGCTAGTGGTTCAATAAAAATTGCAAACAATGAGGGAGAGAGAGGGCATCCCTGCCTGGTGCCCCTCTTGAGACAGAAGCTGGAAGATGTTTGGTCATTTGTCCTGACGCATGCTGTTGGAGCATTATATATTATTTTTAACCAATTTAAGAAAGAGTTTCCAAAACCAAATTTTTGTAAAGTTGCAAATAGAAAATTCCAGTTAACTCTATCAAATGCTTTTTCTGCATCTAGAGATAATATTGTAATTTGAAGGTTTTTATTACATGAATAGTCGATCAAATTAAGTAATCTATGTGTATTTGTTGAGGAGTGCCTCTCTTTTATAAAACCAGTTTGATCAGGATGAATTATAAGAGACATTATCTTCTCTATTCTTTTTGACAGAGCTTTGCAGATTATTTTAAGGTCAATGTTAATAAGGGATATTGGTCGATAGCTGGTAGGTAATAGTGGGTCTTTGCCTGGTTTTAGCAAAAGACTAATGTTGGCAGAATTCATATTTGGTGGTAGACTGCCATCCCTCTTGGCTTCTTGCAGTATCCTGTAGAATATTGGTGCCAGAATTGTCCAGAATTCTTTATAGAATTCTGCTGGAAAACCATCTGGACCTGGAGCCTTTGTATTGGGCATACTGTTCAGGGCTTCCTGGAGTTCATCTGAGGTCAGAGGAGAATCCAATGCCATTGCTTGAATATCTGATAATTTTGGAAGAGTTATATTATCAAGAAACTGGTCAATTTCATATTTAGATGGGTTTATCTGTGGTGAATATAAAGATTTGTAAAAGTCCCTGAAAGTGTTGTTAATTCTTTCAGGGTCATATACTGTTTCCCCAGATAAGTCTTTAACAGCACATATAGTTGTTTTTTCTTTATTTATTTTTAACTGATTAGCTAGAAATTTACCTGATTTATTACTATGTTCGAAGTTTTGCCACCGAAGTCTTTGTGCTAAGAATTGAGTTTTTTTATTGATAATTTCATTTAATTCTAGTTTTGCTTTACAAATTTTGTTCAGCATTTCCCGTTCCTGAGAGGATACGTAGGCTTCTTCTAAGGATTTGATGGTTTCTTCCAATTCCTGAATACGTTTGTTTTCTCTTTTCTTTTTATGTGATGAGAATGAAATTATTCTACCTCTCATCACAGCTTTGCCTGCTTCCCAGAGAACTGATGCTGATGTTCCAGGCAGGTCATTATAGTCTAAATACAGAGCCCACTCTTTTTTGAAATAGTTAATAAAATCTACATCTTTAAGCAATGATGTATTAAATCTCCAACTTTTACTTGGTGGAATGGCCTTCTTATTTATTAGAGTTAGAGATACAGGAGCATGATCGCTGACAGCTATAGGGTGTATCTCTGTGTCTGAAATGTCACTCAGCAGTGAGCTGCTGACTAAGAAATAATCCAGACGAGAGTAAGAGTGATGGACATGTGAGAAGAAAGTATATTCCCTACGGTTGGGGTGAAGAGAACGCCATGCATCGCAAAGTCCATAGTCGCTCATGTACTGTTTAAATATATTAATAGATTCCAGCTGTACTGAGCCTGTCCATTTCTTTATGTAGCCCAAAGTTGAGGTCACCCCCAAGAACAAGTGCGCAATCTAGGTGTTCAGAGAGTGCAGTGAAAAAAGCGTGGAAAAATGAGGGGTCATCAACATTTGGACCATATATACTGACAATACATAATTATTTGTTAAGAATAGATAATTTAATGATTAGAAATCTACCCTCTGGATCTGTGACTGTGCTGAGTACTTTGAAATTAACATTTTTATGTATTAAGATTGCTACCCCCCTTTGCCTAGAGTTATAGCAGGCTGAGAACACATTAGGAAACTCAGGTGTTTTGAGTTCATCTGCAGCTGAGGCAGGTCTATGAGTCTCTTGTAATAAAGCAACGTCTGCCTGTAGTTTTCTAAGTTGGCTAAATATTTTTAACCTCTTCTCCCTGGAGCCAGCTCCATTCACATTCCATGTGACAAACCTTAGTGTGCCCATAGATGTGTGTGTGTAGCTAATGTTGCACGCTGCGTGCTTCAGTGGTTATGAGAGAAGAGAACAACCTGTTCCAAGAACATTAGTAACATGCACCTCCTCCTTGTAAGTCTGGCTATTTCAAAAAAGTCTTGCAGGACTTTATTGTTCGGTCTACATATAAATACAAATATTAGTAAAATTTTTACGTAATTTTGAAATTTAGCCTAATGCTGCCTATGTATAATAGGTGTCTGATGTTTCCACCTGGAAACAACTCAACTATCAATAAACTCTCTACCTGTCTCAATTATGTTGTCACATAGATGTCTGCAAATATTGTGCAATTCAATAAAAACAAAATGCAACTGCAATATATGACTAATCCTGACAACTTCTCCAATTCTGTTATGTCAGCTATGAGACCCAGTGTAGTAATCTTCTTATATAATACTGTACGTTACCGTTTCTGTCCGTCTGTCTGTCCTTTTAAATCACCTGCAGCTCGCAAACGGTTTCACCTATTGATCTGAAATTTGGTACACATATACTACATGACCTCTACTGTCCACTTTCGGGGTGATGACTTTTATTACTCTTTTTACTTTTATTTTATTGTAGAATCAACTCTTGGCAGCGGCCAGCAGGGCGGCCATGTGGTACATGCGTACGGGCACCGCTCTCATCCCTACCACCTTCACCGTTACTTCCTCTACCTCTTCATATCTTAAATCATTCTTGAGGCAGATTGAACAGTTAAGTGCCAGCTTAAGTGAAAAATTAACAAAACGTACTAAGTAATTGCAACACAAACACTGACTTAATCGGTTTTAATGCAAAAAGATGCTGACAGAACAAAAGAAGAGGGCTGCTAGAGTGGAGAAAATAAGAGCTGATCATGAAGCAGCAAATGCATCAACCTCTGAGCAAATGAATGCTAAAAGTACAGAGAAAGAGTAAGAAAACTATAAGTCAAGTGTATTCACTGCACGTTATCGTGCAGTACGCCGTTGCTGGTAGTTATATGACAGCACTCTCAACTTAGACTGCTGCTTGAAAATTGAATTGTGCCATTTATGAAATCTCTATTAGGTCTAAATCTAGCATGCATATCTAGCATGCGTTATGCTACAAAGCTTTTTCCCTGACTTATATTTAGTTTTTGTTTTATGGTTGTTTTTGCTAATTAGGAATTACTTTTAATGCTTTTTTATTTCTGTTAGATTTATTTGTTACTTGTATTCTGTATCTTTACATATACTGTCATTTTGTGTGTTTTGTGAGTGGAGCCACATGTAGAAGCATCATCTAATTGAAATGCATTCAAAAGAGCATATCTGCAGTATGCAATACCTACAGCTTGTCTCGAGATATGTTCTCTTAAGGACATCATTCTCGACGTACCCATTCCAAAGTGTTTGTCACATGTGATAATAAAAACCATTGCATTTTTCATTCCAACAGCTTGTGTATACAACCAGTACAATAACCTAAAAAAGGAAATTTTAAATAAGGAAAAAAATGTAATAAACAGAAAAGACTGATATAGGAAGTATTAATTTCTTTGATGCTCACTGATTATTACACAGAGGGAAGTAACTGATTGTCTGACTGCAGGGATTTCAAACTTGGGTCCTGGGATACTAGCATATAGCGGTTAATAGAATTTGTTATTTATTTACATTATTACTGCTCTCGTTTTGCTACATTGAGGGCAGATCACCAGAATATTTAGTGAAATCTAATGAGATTGGTACTCCTATCATTCTTTTTTATTTCTTATATATTTTTTGTATTTAAATGTTTATTAAGAGGTAATGATATCTCACTCATACTGTACTGCTAATGTTTGCAATGCACCATCCGTTGGAATGAAAAATAGATTGCATTCTATTACTACAAGCATTACAAAATACATTGCAATACTACAGTACATCAAAAAGTTGTTGTTGAATGTGCCCAAAAAAGTGTTACTGCTGGATAAATATAAATTAACTCATATAGATGGGAAAACTTTCATTTCCTGTATGTCTTTGTTTATTTCCTGTTTCTTTGTTTGATTCTGTCTTCAAACTGGTTTTAATTAAGTGTGGCTATTTTCCATTTACTCATGCACAGCATTTTGCTAACTGTATTTAGCTGAGAACTTGAAGAACTTGAAGTTGTTTAGTTTTTACCACACAAAAGGCCTACAACCAGAAAACAATTGATTTGATAATTTATTTAGAATCACATTTTACATAGTACAGTTTTAAAAGGAAAAGGTTGGATATTGCTTACCGTGAGCACCACACTCGGATACTAGAAGAGAACAAGAAGATGACAGAAATTGATATTAGTATGCCAACCAGTCGTTATCTCAGTTATAAGTCATCCCAGTTGTATTGGCCTTCAACTATTGTATATTCCAAATACACCTGCTTGGAACTTTGACTTTGTCTAAAACGAATTATTAAATTCACTGGTAGAATACAGTTAATCTCTTTACCATTTTCATGAGCCTCCCAAAGTAAGACCTGTTTCTATATCTATTACACTCTAAGTGCAGGATAAGCACACTATGAGGTCCAATATTTGCCAAAACATTTTGGTGATGTATGGGGTCAGAAGCTGAACTAACTAACACTACCTTATTGTTGTCCCAGAACTCTCTACTAGCTCTGAAGAATGACCACACCTCCTGTCTTGCTACACTGACCAAAACCTCCAACCCTCCATTTAATGCATCATTGCCAGTTAGGATAATTCTAATTGACCTCCTGAATAGGAAGAATAATCTTAATGTCTGTCTGCATCCAATATTATCCCCATGTGAGGAACTCATTGGGACTCTCATGACTACAGTTGAAACATTCTTTTCTGTTGTGCTAATTTGGCACTCAGATGAACACACTTATTATATACCTGTAATGGGACCTCTAATTGGTGAAATACATTAACAATGGGATAGCTCAAGCAATGACACAACTCTTTTGTAAATCCTATTTTAGGAATGAGACAGTCAGGGTTTTCCCCCTGCTAGGGAATGTTCTTTCTGATAGTTTATACTAATTAGAGCACAAAACATAATATATATGAAGTCATCCATATGCTGGATATGTCTAACAGAATGCACAGATCTCCTCTAGGGTGGTTCCCTGATGTATCCACATTACAGCCTTGAGAACTCTGAAATGAGTAAAAGCATCAGAGAATGGCTGGATGAATAAGACCTTGGGGCACAAAGCAGCTCAGCGGTGAATGCTGCTGTTGCACAGCTCCAGGCCTTGATTCCTATCTGATCACTATATGAGTGAGGTGTGCATGATCACCTTGTGGTTTTCCTCTGAGTAGTCTGACTTCATCCCAAACATGTGAATGATTAGTTA
This sequence comes from Polypterus bichir lapradei, assembly GCA_026402145.1. Lineage (NCBI taxonomy): Eukaryota > Metazoa > Chordata > Cladistia > Polypteriformes > Polypteridae > Polypterus > Polypterus bichir. The sequence goes on along the minus strand of JANRMT010062854.1, from coordinate 119,385,849 downwards.
ACTGACATTCCCATAATTACGTGAGAAGCATGAATAAAACATTATATATTTTACAACATTATTCCACAGACTGTGGCAGAGGATTCAAGGTAAGGTCCATATTTAGCTATTAATACTTGCTGGTAATGATTCTGGACAGTCATGAATTTTATTGTACTCTGTATGTAAAGCGTACCAAATACCAAATGACAATACATTAGAATTTGAAGTTGAATAGATAAGAATTTGTGAACAGAAATATAAATCCACACAGCCCACCACCTCCACCCTCCTTCACACATACATCCCATCTCATTCTTGCTAGTATGGTGCTTACCTGTAAATTGAGAGGAACAAGATTTTTCTCCAGTGACACTACTCTAAATTTTACTGTTAAGAAAATAAAAATAACATACAGTAGAATTATGTGAACAGAATCAATAATAACACAATCTCACATAACAGCATGTCAGGCCAAAGTACAAGGAATGGAGTGATGGCACCTACCTACTTGTCCAGGTTTATACACGGGCTTGTCAGTCTGTATAAAGGTCAAAGGTCGCAAGACTGTAAGTGACACCTTTTTTTGAGATGTCATCTTAAATGACTTTCCTTGAAGTTCAGCATGTATATATGCAATGAAGTTTGCACTGACAAGTGGGACCTAAAGCACAATTAGGGAAAGTGATTATGAAGGTGGAAAAAAGAACCTGCCATTATTTCCTGTGCTGTAACAAAGCTTGACTGACTGAGTTTATTGGTCACAATGTATGTTAAACAGGAAGACAATGCAACAGTTCTGGATGATATGAAGGCTAATTCTAAATTTCTGGGAATTGCTGTAAGATTAAAGAAATTAGAAGATACCTCATTAATTTCTGAAATGAACACAAGACACAAAATATTAAAGGGTAAGTTCATGTAACAAATTGGAATGGAAAGAAATAACTTTGACTTGAAAACTACTGAACCTATCCTTTGGGCTTGTTGTGTGTCAGAATGCTTTGAAATTTAGGCAATTTTGAGCTAAAATACAATATGTGCAATTATTTCCAGACCAGTGGGTAATGATTAAGAACTTTAACTGTACCCCAAACACAAACAGAAAATAGAACACACCAGACCAGATGAATGCAGCAGAAATGAGCATTTGTATATATCTTACATTATTCTAAAAATATTGTTTGTTATAGCAATTGTGAGACCAGTTACCAGTGCTTGTTCTCTTAGTGTCCCAATGGCTTATATCACACACTAGATTAAGACATACCAGTTGTCTGTGGATAAACAATCATGGCATTTAAGCTGCTTTAAATGTCCTTAAAGTTGGCTTTACTCAGCCTAATATCCACCCTCATAAGATAAAAGATACTTTTTATTTGTGCCTCCTTTGCTTTAGACCTCTAAATGTACTTTTTACTTCACTTAGGTAGTCCTCATTGTAACATTGAACATCCTTATAATATCTTCACTTTCTCCAGTTTCCATGATCCTTTAAATATCTGTGCAAGAACACAAAGTTGAACCACTTTTCTACGAGCAGAACAGAATCCACATTCCTCCTCCTAGATCTATGATGGTTCATCCATTGAAAGGAAAATCATTTAATTCTAGGAAATACCCTTACACAGATTTTTTCAGGGAAGCTGAGTGTGTGTGAAACCTTGGTAACTTGAATCACAATCACTTTTCTCTTTTGTATAAATTTTCTTTTTGTATAAATGGTCTGTCAGTCCTAAGGCACTCCCTTTGTCTTCTGTGCAATATCTGTTGCTTTTAGCACTTCCAGTCAGGTCTCATCAAGTGGTGATCTGATGACAGCTCAGCACCTCTCCTTACCTAGGCATCCATAACATACATACTCAAATAAAGTTAATCGTTCACCTTTGGCCCAAGGTACTCTAGCATTAAATACACATGTAAGCAACCTTGTGTCTGAAAATGGTGTTTAATTTGGACAATCCATGAGTAGCTCAGAAATTCACTGTTCAGATTTAGTTACTGAAGGCTATTCCTCATAATATCAACTAGCTGCTCTATGTAGACAAATTTATTAGTACTCCTCCACAAAAAAGAGGAAAATGCAATTGTCTCTGAAATAACTTGAAACTGACAAAAGTAATCAGGACCCATCATTGGTAATTCTATATTTAACAAAAATCTAACTTTGTTTTGATCCATCAGAAAATTTCAAGTAATAACACAAATGAAAATGATGCGGACAAATATGATGGGAACCTTAACCTAATATTTTCTTGCACAACATTTAGAGGCAATCATTTCAAACAAGCGATTCTGGGAGCTCTCAATGAGACTTCTGCACCTGTCAACAGGTAGTTTGGCCCACTCTTCCTGAGCAAACTGCTCTAGCAGGGTCAGGTTTGAAGGGGGCATTCTTCAGACTCCATGTTTAAGTTCTTCTCATAGATTTTCAATAGGATTCAAATCAGGGCTCATAGAAGGCCACTTCAGAATAGTCCAATGTTTTGTTCTTAGCCATTCCTGGGTGCTTTTAGCTGTGTGTTTTGTGTCATTATCCTGTTGGAGGATTCATGCCCTGCAAATCAGACAGAGTTTTCTGATACTGGGCAGTACATTTCCCTCCAGAATGTCTCGATATTTCATTGTTTCCTGCACAGACTCAAGACACCATGTGCCTGGCGCAGCAAAGCAGCCCCAAAACATAACCAAGTCTCCTCCCATGTTTCACAGTATGTATGGTGTTCTTTCATTTTTTTGCCTGTGGACATAAAGATGATAAGACTTGCAAAAAAGATTCAGTTCTTTCATCTGCAGAAAGGTCATTCTCACATAAACACTATGGCTTGTCAATATGCATCTAAGAAAATTCCTGTCCAGCTTTTTTTATGTTTTTCTTTCAACAGTGGAGTACTCCTGGGTCTTCTTCCGTTAAGCCCACTGTTTCTCATAAAGCAATGGATGGTGCAATCAGACACTGATGGACTTTGACCTTGCAGTTCAGCTTGTATCTCTTTGGAAGTTGTCTTTGGCTTTTTGTCTACCATTTTCACCATACGTCTGCACATTCTATACTTGATTTTCCTCTTGCAGCCATATCCAGGGAAGTTGGCTACAGTGCCATAGACCTTATACTTCTTAATAATATTTACATCTCTTACCACAGGGGCATCAAGCTGTTTGGAGATAATCTTATACTCATTGTCTTTAACATGCCTGTGTATAATTTTCTTTCTGATCACCTCAGACAACTCTATCCTGGTCCATGTTCAGTGTCGGACACTGAAAAAACATAGTGACAACTTTTCTCCATTTAAATAGGCTGAATGAGTTATTGCACAATTTGGAGACATGTGTGTCACTAATTGAAGAAAAGAGCTAGTTTAAAAAATTAACTCAAATTCAGTTATTTATAATCATTACAACATGGCTTGAATAAAGACAAGAGTTTTATAGCCAGATATAAGGATTGTTTACATCTCTCAGAATGACACAGACAACCTGACTACAGACCCACATTGTTTTGAAATACTCATTAGAAACTTCAAAAGACTTTTTTGGACAGTTATCTTATCCAAAGATTTGACCATACATTGTTCTTCTCTCTCTTGTTAAATTAAACCTAGCCTTAATGAATCTATAAATTTTTTACATTTAAGATTTCTCATTTAAAGATTTACCAATGTTGTTTCTTGTAGTTAGCCAATTAAAGGTGTCATTTTGCTTGGCTTTTCTCTACATTCATAATGGCTAACACGGTACAACACCCTAGTACTCAATTACATATTAAAGGCATGCAGGTATACTTAGGACAAATCACTTTTCAAGGGGGCATATATCACTTTTTCAATGAACTGTAAGGGTAACAACAAATTTGACCACATCTACCTATTTGTCCAAATTAGTCCACTGCTCATCACATGGGCATGTCCATATGTGAGCAAATAAATTTCACAGTAGGATTACAGAATCAGTAAACAGTACTCTTTTGAATATCAAATTCAATGTCTCTCGAAATGTAGAATGTGTAGAATAGCTGCTTGGTACATTCACCAAACTGCAGTAAACAGTGTCCCCTTTACAGTGCAAAATGGCATTGAGGCAACCCTCTCATCCACCGAAATAAACCACAACTGGACAGCAATCAGCTAGAGACCTATCGAACAACTCCAGATGTAAAGAGAAAAAGTGTTATGCAAAGAGGTGAGATCAACTACATCAGGACAGGATTTTTACATTCTTCCTCATGAATTCTGGTTTCTTCTTGATGTTTTTTGGAGGTATTAGGTGGATAGGACTGGTGAGCTTTGTTGGGCTGAATGGCTTGTTCTCATCTCCTTGCTCCATCCCTGAATCTAACTCTTTCTTGCCTATCATCTAATTAGCATTGCGACCAAATGTCATCCTTCATCTTACAGGTGGTGAGCCCACATTCCAGCTCTATGCACATTTTTTTGGACTGGACCAGAATGAGCAATGTGGGCACCTGGTCACCTAGTGCTTGTTCACGGCCACTACTCTTGGGCCTGGCTTCATCAATGGTTCTGGTAGTCCTTGTCTTTGGAGAAATTCTCTTAGATTTAATGCAGACTATAATAAGAGTCATTATGAATTGTTCTATGTTTGGCCACTCCTGTCAGATCATTTTTTTCTGGGTAATCCTATTTAAAAAACACACCACTGGAAATCATAGCTCTTAGAATCACTGAGGAGTAAACTGACACCTACCTTATGGAAATGGTGATACAAGCATCTTCAGAAGTTCAGAGTTTTAAATATTTTATGTGTGGCAGAAGGAAATGCCACCTTCTGGGCTGGAGGGAGTTTTCATTTATTTAGCAATATTTAAAACACAATAAATACAGACCTGCACAACAACGTGATAACATAATATGCTCCAAACACTGATGGCAAATGATGACAGCCTCATTCTTACAGTCTTAAGGTGTATAGCAGTTTACAATTTCATATGAATGTATTATTTCAATCTTTATTTTTTGAACTTAACAAAGCTTTCTGCCACTGGTATTTTCCTTATGTTCATATGATTTTGAATGTGACCTTTCCAATCATCTGAGAGTTTGCCTGAAAATGTCTTTCTTACCTGGAAATTGATACATCGGTAAAAGTCTTTTTCCTTCACCGTTTCTTTCATTAAGTGTACTTCTTCCAAGTCTATCTTCAGCCTGATGTTGAAAGATATTGTTTCATTGGGATTAAGAACCTGAGCACAAAGTTTTGCCATTGATCCTCCTTCAAGAGCACAAGGAACTATCACAACATATTTCCTGGAATGAAGAAATTGATAAAAGTAGTTAATTCTCCAAAGTGTGACTACATAAAATGTGCACTTGAAAAGAATGTGGAAAATGACAGAAGTAGAAGTGTCAAAACCAGTGGTTCTCAAACCCACCTATGGGGACCCCTGAGGCTGCGGGCTTTTGTTCCAACCAACTTCTGTGTTTAATTGGACTCCTAACTTAATTAAGCAAACTGTTTGTATACTTTGGGGTCAATGTGGAAATTACAAAACTAAGTTTGGTAAATTTTTATTAGAACATACAAGGCATTTACAGTATGTGCATTACATGAGGATAATTTAGTGTTTTTCAGATTGTTTCTAGGATTTTCATCATAACAATTTTCATTCTTCTTTACTATGAGAAGGTTAGTGGATCTGATGCAGAAGTACACTCCTGAAATTAAAGGTGTCAAAGTGGCATTACAGAATGATGCCATAAGGCAGGGATATTCAATTACAAATTCACCTGGGTCAGATTTTCAAACCACGAAATGTAGCCGGGCCAGACATTTCCAGTGGCTGGTAAGCAGCAGGTAATAACAAATTTTAAACCAACGCAAAGGAATGTATTGAAAAAGAAGTAATGTTTATTCATTGTTTCCATTTTAAATTTGGTCACATTTGACACAGGCACATGAAAAAGAACATAAAAAACACACAAAAGCTGTAGCTGAACAGAATCTGAGGTAGTAGAAAGAATTGTTCCCCCTTTGAAATAAAAAGATAAACATTTTGGTCAAATGTGGCCTAAGCACATCTCAAAGTGCATAAAAAAAAAAGTGAGCAGTATTAGCAATAGCATTTGTTTACCTTTTGAAACAAAATAAATATTTTGGTCATATATCACCCAGGCACAAAGCTATATGTCAATATGTCAATTTATTTATATAGCACATTTAAAACAACATAGTAATGCTGCTGCCAAAGTGCTTTACAATAATAGAATAAAAAAAAACAAAAATAACAATAAACAATAAAACATACTCGTAAGTAGTAATAAAATATATGAACATAAAATAAGATAATAAATAGAAATAATGTTATATGATCACAAAGAGGAAACCATCAGTCAGGTCACTGAAAGCAAGTGAAAAGAAGCGAGTCTTTAATCTTGTTTTGAACAGTTCAATTGTAGACGACTCCTTTATATGATGAGGTAAAGAGTTCCACAGACAAGGGGCAGCAGTTGCAAAGGCCCTGTCCCCCTTGGTTTTACATTTGGTACAAGGGACAACAAGAGACAACTGACCAGAAGATCTAAGCACTCTGGATGGCTGGTGTAAAACACACAGTTCAGATAAATAGGCAGGAGCAAGCCCATGTAAAGATTTAAAAACTAGCAGCAAGATTTTAAAATGAATTCAAAAACTGACAGGCAGCCAGTGTAAAGAAGCTAAAATAGGAGAAACAGAGTCATACTTCCTTGCCCCAACCAGAAAGCGAGCGGCAGCATTTTGGACCAGCTGCAACCTGTGTATCAGAGATTTTTTAATCCCAGAATACAGCGAATTGCAATAATCGAGGTGAGAAAAAATAAAAGCATGAGTAGCTTTCTCAAGATCTTTAGAAGATAAAAAAGGCTTGATCTTACCTAATAGACGAAGCTGGAAAAAGCAACTCTTGACAACAGAATTTACTTGTTTCTCAAAAGAGAGGTTACTATCAAAGGTAACACCAAGATTGCGGACTTGAGGTTTGCAAAAGACAGAGAAAGAGCCGAGAAGTCCAAGACCAATTTGGGCTTTAGCTGGTGGACCCACTATAAGCACCTCTGTTTTATTTTGATTTAGATCAAGAAAATTATTAGCCATCCAGGATCTTAGTTCAGAAAGACAGTTGTACAGTTGATTTATTGCAGAGTTGTAGATGGGAATATAAACCTGAGTATCATCAGCATAGCAGTGAAAAGAAATGTTAAATTTCCTAAAAATCGCTCCAATAGGGTGAAGGTATATAGAGAATAAAATAGGACCCAAAATGGATCCCGGAGAAACACCATATTTGAGAGGAGCAGTAGATGAAAAAGAGGAATTTAAAGTCACTGAAAAGTGTCTACCAGTTAAATATGACCTGAACCAGTTAAGAGCAGCCCCTTTAAGCCCAACAAGATGTTCGAGCTGCATCAGCAATATTTTGTGGTCAATGGTGTCAAAGGCAGCAGACAAGTCAAGGAGGACAAGGACTGCCGCATCACCCGAGTCAGTAATAAGAGAGATGTTGTTGAACACTTTCAGGAGTGCCGTTTCAACACCATGATAACGCCTAAAGCTACTGTATCAGTGCACAAACCTTACAAAGTAATAACAGTAACTAACACACATGAACTCTCTACTACACACTGAGGGAACACAGGTTCGTTTTAAATCACCACACGTGTGATTAGAGGTGCATTTCTTGTAACCAAAAAGATGGTAGTATGCATACATTGCATTTGGATCAAGTTTGAGGTACCGTGAAGATATATGAGGTACTGTGAAGATATATGTGAAGATAGGGGCTGAGAGTTCTAGTGCTACATGTTTTGTTTATTTGGTGAAAAAACATAACATTTTAAATTTGAAATTGACAAATCATCAAGTATAATAATAACAATTCTTTATATAGCACTTTATTCACTACTCAAAGCACTTTGCAATCTCCACACAGGGAGGAACTGGGATACAAACCCATTATCTCCTTATTGTGAAACAGTGGCAGTACTATTACAACACCTGTGTATGTGTGGTGTACTGCATAATATTACACTTGATAGTTTAAAATTACAAACACACAATTTCCAAAACAGAAGAATATTAACAGCAGGTTAATGACGAGCTCTGGATTCTACAAAAAAGTTGTTCTGTAGTTCCGTAAAGCAATCAGTGCTTAATTTGATTGAGTTTTAAAGAAAAAATCCAAACTTTTTGCACGTTTTCATAAAATGCAGACTTTCTAACTTGTTCTTTGCTTTGAATGTCAATGGCTGATCGCTATCCTCGTAACAGCCATGAATCTACAGGATCGAAGCGTTTGAGTGGACGGCCAACCAAAGTGGAGACAGTGCTTGTCAGTAATGAGACACTAATTAAAGTAACAATTAGATTAATTTGTGAAAGCCATTGTTCACACTCACTTGATGAAACTGAAAAGCAACAAAGACTCAGCACACAATTAGTTATGGAATCATTTAATATGTAGTCGATGCCACGATCAGCTATTACAGTCGAGGTGCCAGTACAAAGAACTGCCATGTACCATCACAAAAAAAAAAAAAAAATATCACTGTATCACAGACTAATACCACCACTTTCATATACACAACAATGTGCAGCATTGTGGGTTGAATGTTCCTAGGCTACTCTGAGTTTGCATTCATAGTCTGTACTACTGTAGGAATTTCTTAAGGCTTGCGAAATGTGTTTTTCTCTGTGTTTCTGGTGGGATCATGAGCTGGGCCACTCAGAGGTTGCTACTGGGCTGCCATTTGAATAGGCTGGCCATAGGGGAACTATTTTTGGTCCTCAAAAGAACTATCCATATGAAAGTTCCAGAAATAATTATTTGTTTAGGTAAGTATCAGGTTCCAACTTAAGAAAAGATAACAGACTTGTGAAATACCAATGGCTTCATGGGTTAGGAGGACTCTCGCCGCATACAATAACGCTAAGTTCAGGTTTTCTTAACCTTTTAGGATCCTGTTAGGTAGCCGACTATATATTAAAGATTTCTGTTTTGTCCACATATTAAAAACATTTTCAAACTGCAATAAAAACAATTTCACATTCAAGGGACCCTTCCTAGAATGAAATTGGTCTTTGGGAAGCAATGTTTCAATGAGAATCCAAACAACCCAGTAAAGTGCTATTACAGAACCAATATTTTTTAGATTGCAGTTGCAGCCTTTAGCATTCAGTGTTGTTTGTCAAGTGCTTGCGCTGCTCATTGTTAACTCTCACTATTAGGGTACAATTAAGGAACAAGCTCAAGCTAATAGGAAAATGACAAATAAGAGTTAAAAATTTAAATCTATAGCAAAAATACAAATATTTCTAATATTTTTACTATGCTACGCTGTCATTGCAACTGATCTTTTTCTTAATTCCAAATAACCTCACCCAGAGTTAGTGTAAAACCATTCAGAAAAAGACTTTGAGAAATGTCAACAGCAGCAACATTTAGTGTTATACTAGAAAAGTAGCTTTTATATAAAAAATAGGAGAAATTCCACAATTCCAAAAAGTAAATTAGCTTACGGTTCTGTGGAGATCTCTGCTTCACAATAGTGTAGAAACAAGCATGCTGACAACAGCAACTTCCACATGATGCCTTGGAGTTCTGCTGCTAGACTGTTTGACTTGTGCCTTGATCAGATTTTAAAATTCTCTCAGCCCCCAGATCTGTTTGTGCCATCCCTGTGATGCAACTGCCTCTATATTTACAAATCCCTGAACTTTATCTAACCTTTCTGTCATTCCTTACCAAAGCAACTGTCAGGATTCATATATATATATATATATATATATATATATATATATTGGTTTGAATACTTACACTGAACATTAGTTGATGTATATAGTAGGTTGTGCCATGGATCTCAGAAAAAACAGAGGCTTTTTTTACTCAGACAGTGTACCATTTACAGGCCTCCATTTTCAATTGCCCAGCTTAAACAGAACATTTCACTTTTCTCTGTGTTGCTCTGTGTTATGTTACATTCTGCTCCACTCTTACCAGTTGAGTGTTGCCTATCCTCGCTACTTGATTTGACTTTCCAGGTGAAGTGGTGGGCTCCATTTTAAAGCCCAACCTGAAAGTACTTCCGGTACACAGTTTATTGCCTCCAGGAAGCACATCCAGGTCAGACAAAACTACAATGGTCCTTGTGCTCTCTGTATTTGACCACTCCCCCTACTGCGCTCGCCCCACTCCCCCAGAATCCGACAGGGCATCCCCATGGGACCATAACTCCCATGCTGCCCTGAGGGTGCCCATACTGGTGCTCATCAGATAGAATGCTGCCACCTAGAGTACAGAGGGATGCTTTGCCCATAGTAGTCACTCAATGTCCTGTCCTTTTAGACTCCCAAGCCAGTCCAGTGCATCCTTTTTTGACTGCAAGGAAGCCAGCCACAGTGTAACTGCTGCTGCAGTGTCTTTCTGTAACTACATTCTGACCTAGAAGGGGAGTATTACAAATCCCTTGCTGACCTTCCCTAATCAAGGCCCACTTGCCAGGCAAAGGAGCAGGGTCCATCCTGGCTGGGATGCCGATCCGCCCCTCATAATATATATGCATATACACAAGGGTTGGCAAAAAGTAGGTTTACAGTTGTCAGTGCGCAAAACACAGAGTTTATTCCTGTATCATTATTTATTTATTAATTATGGTATTTTTTATTTGTATTATTTGTCTTTTTCATATTATTATTGTGTGCTTAAATGTGTAGCAATCTTAACCTGCCTGTCTTTTCCATATGAACAACTGTAAATCTACTTTTGCCCATCCCTGTGCATATATATATTTTTTTTATAGAGTACCTGTCAACTAATAGTACATGATACATGTTTTATCCTAATTGGGGCTCATCACCTTTGCTTCCCCTTGCAGGGATTGAACATCATACATCACTGTCTGAAAGCCTCAGATGTTGTGTCAAGGTTGCTGGCTCGCTTACTTGACAATGTGTAGGAACGGAGTATTATATACAAAGGTCTGAATCTCAATCTGATTTATTGACTTGGTCACCTACCAGGTAATGCTTGTGGTGGGTCAGCCAATTGGCAAACATCTGCCACACCTTCCCAGTTACAAGAAGCAGATCATAGGCATGTTATAGAATATCTATCTATAACATGCCTATGATCTGCTTTTCACAACTGTGAGGGCATAGCGAATGTGTGCTGACTGGCTGCCCGACCACTGTAAAAATCCTGGGGTCCTAGGAACTATTGAAATCATCAGAAAATAAATTGAAAATTTGAGATGTCAGATAATTGAAAGGAACGAATACTGAGTGTCACTCTCCTAGGAGGTTTCATTTTGCTGGCGTGCTTGCCTCGCTTGTGTATTAGCGGCAGTAGGAAAAGTAAAAGGGATACTGATTTGTCGATGTGTTCACCTTGCTTCTGAATTAGCGACTAAGCGAGTGTATTAGTGGCTAAGCAAGTTTGTTTCCTTGGAGGTGGAGCCCTTACCCTGATTCAACCTCTCACTTCTGGGCCGGACAGACAGACGCACACACTTCCACGTGCAGACATTTATATTTATATATATATTGTGGAAATGGCCCGGACACAGACAGGCAGACATGTTGTAATCCACCACCACACGTTTATTTTACAAACTACTATTTACAAAGTCAGTGCACACAACCCCTTCAGTCCCCAAAGTCCTGGCCAAACAACACCTTGCCTTTCTTCAGGCCGCCTTCACTCTCGCTCCTTCTGCCTTGTCCTGCTTCCACCTGACTCCAGCCTCGAATGAAGGGAGGCGGCCCCTTTTATCCACACCCGGATGTGTTCCAGGTGCTCCCTGGCAATCACCCGCCGACACACCCCTGTGTGGCGGAAGTGCCGGCTGTACTCCCGGAAGCTCTCCGGGTGTCCCTTCTTCTCTTCCCCCCAGCACTTCCTGGTGTGACGGAAGTGCTGAGGTCCAGGGCTCCAAAGGCATCGGGGCGCCCCCTGGCGGTAACCACGGGCCCCTACAGGGTTGGGCTTCCAAGCCCTCTACCCGTGGCCCCCAAACCAACCAGGGTGGCGGCCCCCATGTGATCCAGGGCGGGCCTAGACCCTCTTCTGGTCCTTCAGGGCGTCCCGGCCGGGTCGTTGTCCCTGGCATCCCTGACAATTTTATATATATATACACACACACACACACACACAGAGAAAGAGAGAGAGAGAAAGGGGGAGAGAGAGAGTCACAGATACGTGTCTGGGCCAAGCCTTCCAGTATTATCTGAGGTAAGCAATACCACACAAGGGATCACTGTCACTTACAATATCATTTCCTTTACTTCCCACAGCCCTGAAAAACTGCCTATGGAGGGAAACTGACTCCGCCCCATCCAGTCCCTCTGCCCCTTCCCAGCATGGCACTTCTAATTCTAGATAGATATGACTACTGAGGGAGGTTCCCACCCAAATACTGACTGATCAAGAGATAATTGCACCACCCTAAGTTTGTTTTGCTTTGCTACATTTTACTTTTTTATACCTTGTTGCATCTTTGAACGCTTGTTTTTTTTTCCTGAACATTATATATATTAGGAGGGGTGGCGCCCCAACATTTCATCCTGTGGACTGTGAATTCTTTTTGTTGACTACACACACACACACACACACATATATATATATATATATATATACTGTAACAAGACGAGACTTCAGACATATAAAGGTTTGGGGCAGCCACCCGTGTAATATGTTCCTGGCTGCAAAAAGTAAAGAATTTGTAAGTGCAAAGCAGTTTACAAGACTGAGCCCAAAACAGAAGTGAGCTCCAGAGGAAGCGAGTTAGCGTTGGGAACCCGCGTACCAAATTTCTTGAAGATGGGCTCATAAGTAACAAAGACCGTTGAAAAGTTCAATATGGCGGCCGACAGTGGCATCATACCACCGAAATAAGTACCAAATTTCAGCCTTCTACCTACACGGGAAGTTGGAGAATTAGTGACGTTGGAAAGTTCAATATGGTGGCTGACAGTGGCGTCATACCACAGAAATAAGTATGTACATTGGTTTCGGTTAGCGCAGGGAAGCCGCCTACTAAATTTCGTGAAGATGGGGCCATGAATAAGAAAGTTCAACATGGTGGACGTTGTTGACAGTTATGACCGTTACGCGTAGAATTTCGAAATGAAACCTGCTTAACTTTTGTAAGTAAGCTGTAAGGAATGAGCCTGCCAAATTTCAGCCTTCTACCTACACGGGAAGTTGGAGAATTAGTGAGGTTGGAAAGTTCAATATGGCGGCCGACAGTGGCGTCATACCACCGAAATAAGTACGTACATCGGTTTTGGTTAGCGCAGGGAAGCCACCTACCAAATTTCGTGAAGATGGGGTCAGCCTTCTACATACACGGGAAGTTGGAAAATTAGTGACGTTGGAAAGTTCAATATGGCGGCCGACAGTGGCGTCATACCATCGAAATAAGTACGTAGATCGGTTTCGCAGGGAAGCCGCCTACCAAATTCGTGAAGATGGGGTCATAAATAAGAAAGTTCAACATGGCGGATGTTGTTGACCGTTATGACCGTTACGTGTAGAATTTCGAAATGAAACCTGCTTAACTTTTGTAAGTAAGCTGTAAGGAATAAGCCTACCAAATTTCAGCCTTCTACCTACACGGGAAGTTAGAGAATTAGTGATGAGTTAGTGAGTAAGTGAGTGAGGGCTTTGCCTTTTATTAGTATAGATACCTGTTGTGTGTGTTTTATTTTGAAAATCATTTTGGACTAGGTTGCTCGTTTATTAAGCACTTTCTTTTTCTTTCATTATTTTAGAAACTGCATATATCCCTGTCTCACTGACCTGCTGCATTCCACTATGGTTTGTTTCACCTGCCTCTCTCTCTGTCCTCTTTTCTGAAGCTGACTTTTCACATTCTCACAAAAAGATAGGAAATTATATTTTAGGAGACATTACACAAGATGTGATTACACTGTACTTCAGCTTTAGCTTACACATTCCCATTTAAAACTGATCTTTCTAACATTTAGCTTACTATTGCTCATTTGTATGCTAACAGAAAATCTAATAAATTTTTGATGGAAATGTTTTTCACTGCAAAATTCTTTATTAAGTGTTTTAGAAAACTAAAGTATAAAATTAGAATATGCAAGAAATGAATAACATGTACATATTGTCCAATTCAAATGGAAAAATTATATTTTAAAAGGGCAAAGTAGAATGTTCAAAGTGTTGGGCAGTTTTAAAATAAATGATAACCATCACCAGTGCTGGTTGTTTCAGATTGCCCATTTGGAGTTTGTTTACTGGCAGTAGAGTTTTATTATTAACTGCACAACAAACACAATTTCCACAAGCTGACCGTGGACTTTCAGCTAGAGACATAGGCTTTAAATTTACAAAATGCTGTACTGGTTCATAGGTTTGTCACTTTGTTTACCCATTAATGGGTAATGCCTATTGAGAGCATCTAAGAAAAGGCAGAAAATAACCCCACACAGGGCACCAGGACACTGTGAGGTATACAGTCCACATTTTGAGTTTGCAGTCATGCTGACTTGCAAATGTTTGGAAGTTTGGAGTAAACTGGAATAATCAAAGAATCCTTCAAATGTTAACAGAGAGTAGCAGGACAGGAAACAGAAGAGCAACAGCACTCTAACCACTGCATCACCATGACACTTGTGATTTTCTAAAATTTGAAACAGAAAATAATATATAACATTAACAGATTTGGACAATAGGGTACAATAGGAAATGAACAACACTTCATATTAACAGTAGAAAATGGTTAGTCCTCTTGAACACTAACTGCCTTCCTAGCTAGATTTTATGCTAAGCCTCCACGTTCAGAATGGAGAGATGACGGTCAGCAGGTTTCATCTTCGCTTCTCTTTTCAGGCTTTACAGAATGTATTCTAAAATGCACCTTTGTTCACTAAATACCATTTGTTTACATGGTGGTTGTTGGCAGTGGAACTGTGGCCAGCATATTGAGGGCTGTCCCAACCAAACATTACAGAATGATGTGTGTGTGTATGTATGTGTGTGTGTATTAGCTTAGCCACCTACTCAGATCTGAATCAATTCATATATCAGTGGCAGCAAAGCAAAGTCCACGGCTCCTCACAGATAGGGTTTTCTTTCTCTACAGTGTTTGTAGTGAGAAGTCAAGCAAAATGACACCTTTTATTGGCTAACTAAAAAGATCACAATATGCAAGCTTTCAAGGCAACACAGGCCCCTTCTTCAGGCAAGATGTAATCATAAACACACACAAACATCATTCTGTAAATCCTTGGTTGGGACAGCCCTTAATATGCTGGCCCCATCCCAATGCCAACAACCACAATGTAAACAAATGGCACTTAGTGAACATGGGTGCATTTTAGGGCACATTCTGCAAAGCCATGACTACATTTTTAATGGCTAACACGGTACAACACACTAGTACTACTCTACAGTGTTTGAAAGAGGGTATCACATCCTGTGTGTGATTATATAAAGTAACCTCTGCATTTATTACTGGCACCCTACACAATAAATACTTCAGAAATTTCTTAAGAAAGCAAGAAAAATGTACATTTGATTAGAGATGAAGACAGCCTTGTGGAATATGGCCACCGTCACCAGCTCCTCTCTGCCCAATGCCTTCTGCTTCACTTCCATTAGCTTTACGTAAAGAACATTTGTGCAAGTGAGTGAAAACCGACAGGAGTAGAGCTATGACAATTTATTATCTGGATTATGTGGTAGGCATAATGATTACAGCATGAAACAAAAGACATTGTAAAACCAGCCAGCCCCTAAAGTCTTTTGTGTAACTTTATGAAGTGGCGATGTGCTGCATATTGTTACATAATGTTATGCGATAAAGTAAAGAAATATGTTACATTAAAAAAAGAAAATGGAAAATAAATCACAATAATCTTTTTTAAATAAAAATGCATGCACATTGTGAAGAGGTCTGTGTTTATAGCAGCCATTTTCTTAATAAACAGATTTTTTTACTTTATGATGACCACGTTACCCCTTGGAAAAAAAATAATTTAAACTTTCACATTGAAACTTTTCTACAGGAAACAATTTAGACTTGTCCCCAAGATAGATTTAAAATTTTTAATGGTATAATTCCTGGGTTGGTATGAGCCAAAATTGTCTACAAAAATAGCTTTTTGGGTAAAAAAATGTTTTCCTTATGGAATGAATAAAAAATAAAATATAATCACTCATAATATTGTGGAAAAGACCATTTAGAAATTAAATTTCCTTATTACATAATGTGTGATATTTCACTATCCACCTTAATAAAAGGATAAGTGTCTGTGTGGCTGTCCTGTTGCCATGTCTCTGTCATAACAAAAGATGGCACATCACAAACATTTTTACTAATAAAACGCATTACGTTTGTCATTCAAACAAATGTGCTTCACAAATACTGTATTAGCACTGCTTTGATGAATCACATACCAAATGTAATGTACCAGAGAGATGTGCACTGCAAACATTAGCGCTGAGGCTGACTTTGATTACTTAGATTTCAACCTGTCATAGATGGGTAGCATAGCTATTTTTTACATTATTTAAATTCATTTTGTGATGCATGGTAGTGCAGCATGGTAATGCAGTGGTTGGCACAGCTGCCTCATACATACAGTATCCTTAGTTTTAATCCTGTGCCTCATTTTTGTCTGCATGGAAATTCATGTTCGCCTGTGTCTACATGAGTCAGAGAATCAGGTAAAGCAACTGACAATTCCTTATTGGCACTGTGTATGTGTATGCTGTGCAACAGACTGGCACCCTGTTCAAGATTGCTTTTCTGCCTTTCCTTAAAGTGCAGCCAGGATCTCTGCCCACCCCGAAAATAACCTGCAACCCTGAAGTGGATTAAGATGTTTTAAGAATGAAGATGAAATTTGAACATTCTCTCCATGTCTGCATGGACTTTTTATATTATACTCTGAATATTGACTTATTGTTCTCTGAAAGGTTTTGCTCCTCAATATCTCTAGCCTTTGGTCTCTCCATTTGTTCCTTTAAGAACTCGCTATTCTGCCTGTGCCTGTCAGCTAACTGTCACTCTTGCAATATGTGCCAAGACTGGATAATGCTTCACTGTTCTTGTTCCAAAGCTGCGGACTCGACAATGCTTCTCTGTTCTTGTTCCAAAGCTGCGGAATGATCCCCCTTTGTCTACTTGAACTGCAATTACTTTACTTGTGTTTAGGCATCTCTTGAAAACACACCTTTTAGTTAAATATTTTGGAACTGCTTAGTGTCTCTTTTACATGATAGCTGTTGTTGTAATGATAAAGGGCCTCATGTATAACAATGCGTGCAGAATTCGCACTACATGGTGTACGGACAAATCAGGAAATGTGTGTATGCACAAAAAAATCCAGATGTATAAAACTGTACATACGCCAAGTTCCATGCACTTCCCCTTTATATATCCTAATGATTGTGAAATTTAACATGTACACACGCCTACAGCCCCAACAAGACTCCTCCCAGAATTTTGATTATTTGAATATGCAAATCAATATAAATAGCCCATTCCATTCAGTGCTTTGTTAAAAGACAATGGCAAAAGCATGTGAAAAAAGAAGAATTTCAGCAACTGCGAAGTGGAGGCAAGCAAAACTTTCTATTATTTGGCTTAAGCAGTGGTATAAGCAAGAAAAGGAAGTTACGGAGTGATACAGCGTGGCATAGACACTTGAATGTTCAGAAAGTTGCACAGTGCTCAAAATAAAAAAAAGAAATGGTCAGATATTAAAAGTCATCATGAAAATGCGAGTCACAGTGCACCATCTGTTTATTCATTTTCAGACAATATCCAGATGGCGATGGTGCTGCTGTGCCCAACACATCTTCAGATGCTGGCTGTACACACACTTCTGCCTCGGAAACTGCTGAGTGACCATCTGGCTGTGTGCTGGCGGATGCTGTTCTGGAGTAACAAAATGCAATAGCGGATGCTGTAAGAGATGTAGCCAATGAACTAAGGAATATGAGGAATGTACTATGTGATATAGACCACAAATTAAATGAATTGCATAAAAAATAAATACTGCATCTGATTACCTGTTTTAACATTCTGCTAATTACATTCAAGTGAAGTTGTAATGCTGTTTCATTTGGCTGATCATTTGGTGGGTCAGGGTCAGATTCATCAAACTCTCTCTCTTCAGGTATAGGCAAGCCACGATTGTATGCCACATTACACAGCAGGCTACATGCTTGCACAATGCAACACATTTCCTGTGCACTACAGAGCAGCAAAATAATAGAAATGCTTTCTATTTGCATAAGCAAATTAATTCCCTAAAGGCGCCTTTATAGTGTAGTGTCGGCACCAAGTGCCACCACAAACAGATTCTCTGCTCTTTACATGGCTCTTTGAGATGACTTGCTATCCTTAAAAGGGCTGTTTCACTTTTGCCACACTAGTTGGAAAAAACACCTACGACTGTGCAGAGTTGCCGTTTTTATAGGCTCTCCTGCTATAGATGATGTAATACCAGCTCATTGTTTTGGTGATTCATCCCTGGCTGATATAACTTGTCCAGCACCATTGCAATAGCAATGTGCATGCAGTTGACCACTCGGATTACATTTGGAAAGCCAGACATTGCTGCGAATTACACTTCCATTTTTGCCAGTTCAACCACAGTGCAAGAAAATCTTATCTATCTGGATGATAAGTGGATAATACCATCCCATATTGCTGGTATGAAGCAACTCAGTGATGTTTATGAAATACCTGATCAGTCAGCAAGTTTATGTTGAAAAGCTCCTGTGGCCAAAAACCTGAGAGTGAACAGAACCTGCAGAGGAGCAGGTACAGCATAATTCTTCAAAGTCTGCCTTTGTAAAGCTGACACCAGTTCAGCACACAGCTCCAAAAGGATAGCACTTGGAAACTGAAATCGACTTAGAAGCCAGTCACCATCATCTATAAATATGCACGCTCTTCTAAATACTTCATTTGCTCCGTTTTCTGACAATGCTAAAGCAGCTATGGTAGTGGAATAGTTTGGCCTTTTCCTGGCACCGTTACATTGTTACAGAATGATAACAATCAAATGAATTAAATGTGTAAATGATGTGCAATTAATTTCAGTGTATTTGATAAATCCCGTGTCATTCATGCGAATCTGAAAAAAGGGCGACCACACAGAAACAGTAGCACTACTTTGACGCTGGGTGCTGCCAGTTTGCAAAACCCAGCAGAAACTTGCGCACACACGGGATGAAGCTCCCATGGCTTTACACCAACTTTAGTTATTATACATATCAAACTGTGTGTGGAAACAGGCATATACAACATTTTAGTGTGTACACACCATTTATACATGAGGCCCAAAGCATTTAAGGATGCTGATTATTTGTCTTAGTCTAGTTGCAGGTGTAATTATGTGGTTGTGTTTATAGTATTAATAATAGTAGTACTCCCTCTTGCTCATTTTCTCATCTTGTTCTCTGTTGCTTTTAATACTTCCATCCATCCATTATCCAACCGCTATATCCCCAACTACAGGGTCACAGGGGTCTGCTGGAGCCAATCCAAAGCAGGAAACAAACCCCAGGCAGGGCGTCAGCCCACCGCAGGGCGACACACACACACAAAACACACACTAGGGACAATTTAGAATCACCAATGAACCTAACTTGCATGTCTTTGGACTGTGGGAGGAAACTGGAGTGCCCAGAGGAAATCCATGCAAACATGGAGAGAACATCAAAACTCCACAAAGGGAGGACCCGGGAAGCGAACCCAGGTCTCCTAACTGCGAGGCAGCAGTGCTACCCACTGCGCCACCATGCCGCCCGCTTTTAATACTTGCACCTTCTAATCACTCTTGGATGTATTATAACATGCTTTGTAAGTCACCTTGGATAAAGGTGTCTAGTAAACAAATTTGCTTTAGACTCTTAAGTTAGCGGAGCATTACTGTGCATGCATGATTGAATTTGATCGATGTTGGACTGGTGCACTGTCTAGTGTTGATTTCCACCATATGCCTAATGCTATTGGTATTTGTAAGAACTTTGGCCCTTTTAAGTATGACTGAATCCAGTTTTAAAGCACTACAAAAAAAAGGCAACCCACTGTCTATGGTGGTTAATAATAATGGTGTGATCTGTCATTAATATCAAATTCAGCACTTCGGTCTAAGAAAACAAAGAATAATAATGCTGTTTAGATCAACATTAAGCCTTAGGACATTAAGCTCTTTGATCAAAGCTGTTTCTGTGCTATGATCAGACTTGAAATCTGTGCTCAGGGTTGCCAGGTCCCTAAAAAAAATTATAGCCCAAGAACAGTTTAAAAACAGCGAATTTGCTCATAAAAACAGCCCAGTGTCTGTAGGACTGAATGGTTAGGTGCATATAATCGAAGCTCAGTGGGTGGGGAGAGGTTCCCCTCAGGAATATTTCAAGTGATAGAATAGGTACATAGGGTATACAGGTATACCATCACACAGTGTGGGGTGTTCTTCCTCTGAAATTTTACAATGGTAAAGAACACTTACAAGTGTAAATAGCAGGGGAAGGGTTACCCAATGGATGAAAGACATGATAAAAATGTGGTGGAGGGTGGAAAGTAGACGAAAATACCATATTTGATTTTTTTGAAAAAAAGTAGCCCAAAAAACAAAACCCGTGAAAAGTCCATTTTTTAATCGATGACGATCAAAAATAGATCAATTAGGCGAGAAAACCACAGACCTAGAAACGCTGCCTGTCTAGCACTTTTTAAGAACAGATTTTTTTTTCAACTCTATTAACCATTTAACTACTGAAAACACTTTTTTTTCTAGAATTCTGCTCAAAAAGGGAGGGAGGGAGGTAGAGATGAAAAATGTGAAACTGGACGCAAAATGACAAAAAAGGGTATAAGGCCTCAGTAAAAGAAGAAAACGTAGCCCAAGACCTTCATTGGTCAGCATCAGAAACATGCCATACCCTAGGCAGGCTTAAACAAAAAATTTCCTTTTAGGAGACAGAAAGCCATTCACAAGCTTAAAGAACAAGATACATATTTATAAATAATTTATTCAAAAAATATTAAAAAATGAAAAAAAAAAGATAACAATTAAACAGCAAAAGTCTAATAACAAGTAGCAATATTTAATAAACCAGGAAAGGCCAAAGCAAACAAAACTTGCAAGAAAGCTCTCTACTTGATGGACTTATGACAGAACCATCTGCTCAACCTCAATATAAACGTTGAGGGTGGTCCTACAGTAGCAGTGTCATGGTAGCTCCCCCCTTGGGATTAGACCCACAAAACACAAGGAATAAATCCAATTTAAACATAGTATATGTAAATATTATCTAATAAAAAGACAGAGCAGTATTAACACAAATTACATAAAGGCTAATAAAAAATAACAATAAAATGGAAAATAAACATAAGCTACATAGGGACCAAACCCTGGCTGTAACAAAACAAAAAAATACCATACTCTATTGAGCAGTTAACTATGTCAAGTACATTGTTGATAATAAGCAGTCAAAGAATTCTTTGAAAAAGCCCGCAGCAACTGGAAGAAGTTTCTTGGAGTTTATTATACGAGGTGTGGCAGAAAAGTAATGAGACTGATTTTTTATTTACCAAAGTTTTAATTTTTTCAAACATCAATGTTATTCCCTTCAAAGTAGTTCCCTTGGGCAGCTACACACCGATGGAGACGTTGTTCCCACTGTTGGTAGCAGCGCTGGAAGTCTTCAACCGGTATGGTCTTCAGCATGTCCGTTACACTCTTTTGGATGTTTTCTAAAGTCCCGAAATGACGTCCTTTGAGGACATTTTTCAGTTTAGGAAAAAGGAAAAAGTCACACAGACTGAGGTCAGGTGAATAAGGGGGCTGGGGAACCACAGGAATGCGTTTTTTCGATTGTCCTTCTGCTCAATTGTGAGGTTTTTCGGCACCATTTTGGCACAGACCTTTCGCATGTGCAAATGTTCAAAATTTGATGAACAGTAAATCTGTTCAAATTTAATTGTTCACTCAACATTCTTAATGTTAAACGACGGTCTGATGTCACAAGAGTGTTCACACGTTCGATGTTTTCATTGGTTTTCGAAGTTGAAGGCCTCCCTGAAAATCTTGAGCTCGGGATAAAGAATGTTCCCCATAGGCCTGTTTTAACTTTTCAAATGTCACACTTGCCGATTCTCCAAGCTTAACACAAAATTTAATGGCACAACGTTGCTTCAAATTCCGCTGTTCCATTTTGCGTGACGCACAACCAAAAACACAACTTCGCTAATAGCAGTCACAAAAATCACGTAGTTAACGGAAGGAGTTGAAACTCGCACTGAGCTATGGGAGGGTACTGATACACGTGCTCTATCAAGGACAACAGCGCAGCGTTGCCAGTCTCATTACTTTTCTGTCACACCTCGTATACGACCAACACCAGTTTCACGGTCATAATCTTTGGCTGCCTCTGACTTGCTCTTCATTTTGTATACAGTATTTCAACAGACTTACCAGGTACAGACTGAATTTTTAAATTCATTCATCTCTTTTCTAGGCACGCTTATCCATAGTAGGGGCACAAGGCAACTGAAGCCTAGCCCTGCAAACATTATATGTAAGGCAGAAATAATCTGTCAGGATGGAGGTGCATCTTGAAAACAAAATTGTTATATGCATATGTAATATAGATATATATGAATATACGGTGCTCTGGGAGGTCCACATTTTCACGTTTCAATTTAGTTTAGTGCTCTTCACTGAGTGTAGACTCAAGGTGCTGTAACAAGTCCACAGGTAGTATAATTATTTTAAAAATTGCATAGTGTTTATATTGCTTTTTTTCCCTTTTGGCTGCTCCAGTTAGGGGTTGCCACAGTGGATCATCTTTTTCCATTTCTTCCTGTCCTCCGCATCTTGCTCTGTTACACCTCCCACCTGCATGTCTTCTCTCACCACATCCATAAATCTCCTCTTAGGCCTTCCTCTTGCCAGACAGCTCTGCCGTAACATCCTTTTCCCAATATACCCAGCATCTCTCCTCTGCACATGTCCAAACCAATGCAATCTCACCTCCCTGACTTTGTAACCAAACCGTCCAACCTGACATGACCCTCTAATGTATTCATTCCTAATCCTGTCCATTCTCATCACACTGAATGCAACTCTTAGCATCTTTAACTCTACCACCTTCAGCTCGGTCTACTGTTTTTTTGGCCAGTGCATCCTTCTCTTACCCATTTAAAATAGCAGGTCTTATTACCATCCTTTAGACCTTCCCTTTCCCTCTTGCAGATACCTGTCACAAATCACTCATGACACTCTTCTCCACCCATTCCACCCTGCCTGCACTCTTTTTCACCTCTATCTCACTTTCCCCATTACTCTGTACTGTTGATCCCAGGTATTTAAACTCCTCCACCATTGCCAACTTGACTCCCTGCATCCTCATCATTCCACTGACCTTCCTCTCATTCACACACATGCATTCTGTCTTGTTCCTACTGATTTTCATTCCTCTCCAATCTAGAGCATATCTCCACTTATCTAGGGTCTCTGCAACAGATCACAATGTCATCAGCAAACATCACAGTCCACAGGGACTCCTGTCTAATCTCATCTCTCAACCTCAAAATTTCAAATAATAAAGGGATCAGAGTCGATCCCTGATGCAATCCTATCTCCACCATGAATGCATCCATCACTCCTACAGCAGACCTCACCACTGTCACACTTCCTTCATACATATCCTCTACAACTCTTACAGAACTCTTTTCCACTCCTGACTTCCTAATACAATACCGTAACTTCTCTCTAGGCACCCTGTCATATGCTTTTTCCAGGTCCACAAGGATGCAAAACATCTCCTTCTGGCTATTTCTGTACTTCTCCATCAACACGTTTACAACAAACATTACTCTTGACATACTGTTCCTTTAGCATACCCCTACCCCATTTCTCCTCCCATCCACACTATGATAGAACAATTTGAACCCACCTCCAATCAACCTGGCTATACTCCCCTTCCATTTAGTCTCTTGCATGCACAATATATCAACCTTCCTTCTCTCTATCATATCGGCTAACTCTCACCCCTTACCAGTCATACTGCCAACATTCAAAGTTCCCAACGGTAACCCAATTTCCGCCAGCACTCTGTTGGCTAACAGTACTGGTGGCGGTCATTGTTAACCCGGACCTCGACCGATCCAGTATGGAAATCTGTACTGATGTCTTCATATTGATCTGGCAAACCACTGGATGCCCTTCCTGATGTAAACCTCCCCATTTATCCAGGCTTTAGATTGGCACGAAGAAACACACTGATTTGTGCATAGCCTGGGGCTGGGTTTAGTGTATACTTATAAAAATACAAATTAGTTTAAAACACTTTGATAACCCAAATTGATTACTCACTGGTAAATAGTTCTGTTACCAAAAAGAAAACATAGGTGAAAGTGTGCACAGGCATAACAGGAGAAAGAAGCACACGGTGCTACCACCACAGATATGGAAGAACATTTTTGGACAAAAATGAAATAAAATAAATAAAAGTACTCTGAAACAGTACAATAAATAAAGAAAAAGAGCATGAAATGTGAGTGTAAAATAAATAAATGTGTCACAGAATGTTTTTTGTTTTTAGTTTAATAATCACTACAGTCCGCCCTTTTGGCTTTAATGAGTGAAAGTGAGTTTTAAATTCAAGCCATATTGCATATTGCGTTTGGAGGAATATTATGGACAAAATTAAAAATAAATAGCAACAAAAACACATTTGTTTACATTATATATGCTCACATTTCATGCTCTTTTTTTCCTTGACTGTCACATTTCATAGTATGTTTATTTGTATACTTATTGAATTTTGTCCAAATATTTCTCCATACACAGAAAAAATTATGAAAGAATGATTTTTTTGTCAGCAAACATTGCATAGTATGATATGTTGTGCTATATTAAATTTCCCATTCTAGTTTTAAGTCCTTACATAGTTTTGAATCCAATATAGGATAATTTGAAGGGAAACAATTATTTTTTCGTTTCATGGCAAGACTGACTTTGTGCCAGATTGAAAAATACATTATATTTCAAAGTGAACTTATTATTCATTTGTAAAAAGCTGCCAAAATGCATTTAAAAAAATCAGGGATAATTAAAGTACAGTGACATATGATCTAACAACGACAACTTTGAAAAAGAATGAAGCTGGCAAATATGAAAACAGCACAATATGTTCAATAATACAAAACATTCCAAATAATAATAGTGTGTAAAATAAAAAAAGACCAAAACCTGGGAAATGAAAGATTCACAAGGAACATACATGCAAAAATATAAAGAAATCTTTGTATTCCAAATGTATAATGTTAATAACAAGGGAACTAGAAATTGGAATGGGAAGTTTGTCACCACAAGCTTTGGTACCTTATCCTGTCATAAGGAAATTGTTGTATAGTGGAACTTTTCAAGAATTTCTGTACACAAAATTGTTACAAGAAGGATTCTGAGCCCGCTTGCTTATCTCTTGACAGTACAAGTGAGGAACTAATAGAAGCCACCATCTCTCATCCTGGTGATCAGCTACATGTCAATAACATAACCAGGATGAGTCAGTGTAATGAAGACACATAAGCAGCAAAAGGTGGTGTAAACGTGCAAAGTGCCTTTATTTTCATAATCCCAAAAAGGGCTCAGTGCTTTAATAAATAATCCCAATATTCTCATAAAAACAAGTGCACATCTGTGACAATTAAAAGTCAATCAATAAGTAAATCCAAGAATAAAAATTAGATTAAAACCCATGCATCTATTGGGTTCCTTTTTTCTCCTTCTTTCTCTTTTGCCAAGTCCAGCATGTCTTTCACTCTCTGCATCCCCAACTCACACATCAGGTATTCTCAGCTTGCAGACATCCACCTTCCGGCTCTCACCCCGATCGCTTCCGTTAGTGACTGCCATGATGCTTACAACTGGCCCTGCCTCTTCCACCGTGTTCTCATGGCATCTACTGGATCTCTAGGAAGAACTTCCCAGTTGACCTTGCCATCTCCAAACTAATTAGCAGAGCACAATCCAACCCTGGAGAGCCAGTTGCTTGCTCCCCCATTGGGTCACTGACTGCCTGCTTCATTACCATTGTGTTTTCCTCAAGATACTTCCAGTCTGTCTCCTTTTCTACTCTTTTCCTTTCACAATTTTTCTCTTTTATCTCTCATGTTCAGGCTCTCATTTATTGCTCGGTGGATGTGGCATTCTAGTTATGACCTATGGAAAGTCATCGAAAAATTGGAATCAACCACACCTTTGCAAGCAATTGTGACCAGTCCCAATATCTCCATTCAACTTCCCAGGGCCACACAAACATGCACACCCACAGATTTGTGTGATTGTGCCCTGTGTTGGACTGGCATCCCATCTTCCACCAGTTTCTGTAGGATTAACTTGTGTTTATGTGTGTTATGCCGATTTTGGTCACTTTTGAATCATTGGTTCTCATTTATTTTCTACTAGTTTTGTAATTATGTACCATCTCTTGAAGTTTGCCATGTTCTTTGAGGTTGGTTCCCCAAGAGAGGAGGCCACAGAAATCACAACTCCTGAGCACTCCTGTTGGCTAGTCAAAGCACCCAGAGAAAAGGAGCTCAAGCAGCAGTTTAATTGAAGCCTATTTTGGAATCTTTGTAAGTTTTGTTTAGCATTTTTCTATTGAATTCTTTTTGCCTTTGGATTAGTGTATTGGATCTGGTTTGCTTTTAAGATGCCTTTTCTTCTTTCTGTTCCTTTGGTCACCTTGTATTATATTCAGCTTGTTTGAAAAAAAAAAATATTACTCATTTATGAAGGATTCTAGTGGTCTTTTGATCACAATTTTGGGTTTTAACTCAGTTTCTTCCTCTTGCGAGACACTTCTGGAACATTAAGCATACTGTACTTTGAAGTGTACAACCAGTTTCCTCATTTTTGCAGCCTAGTCAGGCCGAAGCCTAAAAGTAGTAGTTGGGATGTTATAGACAGAGATAGAGGTAAGTGAAGGTTTGGTGTTTACTTTTAGAGATCCACTCAAGATTCTATATTCCAATGATTGTAGGCCAGTAATTTAAAAAGAAAAAAAAAAAAAAAAAAAAACTTTAGTATTCCATTACAAAAACTGAGAGAAGTATGAAATTCTGTAAATTTAACCATCCATCCATCCATCCATCCTCTTCCGCTTATCCGAGGTGGGGTCGCGGGGGCAGCAGCTTAAGCAGAGAGGCCCAGACTTCCCTCTCCCCGGCCACTTCTTCCAGCTCTTCCGGGAGAATCCCAAGGCGTTCCCAGGCCAGCCGGGAGACATAGTCCCTCCAGCGTGTCCTGGGTCTTCCCCGGGGCCTCCTCCCGGTTGGACGTGCCCGGAACACCTCACCAGGGAGGCGTCCAGGAGGCATCCTGATCAGATGCCCGAGCCACCTCATCTGACTCCTCTCGATGCGGAGGAGCAGCGGCTCTACTCTGAGCCCCTCCCGGATGACTGAGCTTCTCACCCTATCTTTAAGGGAAAGCCCAGACACCCTGCGGAGGAAAATTTAACCACTTAGTCAAATTAACACCTACTCCAATCCTAGCAACATTTAAATAAAAGTATAGGATTATTTCCCATAAGTAAGTTAGTTTTTTGGTATAGTTCAATATGAAAACATTAAATATCATTATACAAATGATTTATGGTTGATTTACTGTTCAATGATGCATAAATAATCTATTGTGCTGTTTATCATACATGTATATTAGAGGTCAAAATGATTCAAATTATGCTTGGTGTTTCATTCCATGCTTTGTGCTTCCTCACACGCAGACTAAATGTAAAATACTTCACTTAGCAATAAGAAAACAAAGAAACTGTGGTGTTTATTTGGGACATGGAGCAAAGAAGTCCCCCAGCAGCTGTTGTTCTTTTCAGATTCTCACGCGAGTAGTATTTATGCCATCGAGTGTGAACTCACACAAATATGGATCTAAAGTTTTATCTGGAAGGTATGATGTTTAGAAGGAGTCTTTACTGCAATTAAAAAAAAAAAAAAAAAATTATCACAAGAGCATTGAGTTCAAGTGTCTATCAAAAAACAAACAAAATGCCTCACCATTTAATAACCAAGCACTGCAGAACTAAAGTTTGAATTAAATGGTTTGGAGAGTCAATATACTGAAAATGATACTTTACTTATTAAATACTTTACTTATTAAATAATGAAAAATATAATGGTAAAAAAACCATTACATTTCCTTAAATCATACAAAAATATACACATTAAAATGAAATCACAAGCACCTCTCTCACAATAAAGTCATTCTCATTTCACAATATCTGTGCGACAGCACAATGATTAGCACTGGCAGTCACTATCTCTATAGAGACTGCAACATCGTCCCACGTCCACGTGGGTTGCCCTGCCACATCCTAAAGACATGGCAGTTAGGTTTATGCCACCTTTAAGCGTGGCCAGTATGAGTGAGTGTAGGCAAGTGGACATACTTCTTGTGATATGCTGGCTGTCGACACATGGCTGGTTTCTGCCTTGTGCCTGACGCTCTAGAGCCTAGGACTGGACTATGAGGTTTAGAAAATGAATATGTGAATGAATGTTTGGAATTACCTTCTGTTAATAACTATAGTCATCCAAAAATTACACTTATTCCAGATATCAACTGTGAAAAGCGTATTGCCCAGCTTTGTTTTTATTTTCATGAAAAAAACTTTCAAACTGGAAGCTGTTTGTTGTTAGACAGTGAACATGGATGAATAACTCAATTTCATAAAAAAAGACAAGTGATGCATGGAATGAACAATCACTTAACCATTACTCTTCAGTAAACAGACAGTAAAAATCAGTGTCTCTAATTAAGAAATCACTAGATCACCGGTTTCTTCAATGTCATGTAGGCAACTTAGTGTGTGTGCTCCAAACCTGATATGAGATCTCTCACAATATATATTGCATAGAGCTTTGCACTGTGAAGTCTGTGCTGTGATGAGACATTCTTTATAAATATCATTCAGCTTCTGACTAGGTATTTTATATGTATTAGTGGCTGTTGGATTAATTTGGTTATTAGGAAAAGCTGGGAGAATAATGAATGACAAGTATGAACTCTTTTATATTACGTAGTTAATTGGGAAAGGAGTTACAGAGAGATACTTCGGCTTCAGATAGGATTTTCCTAACATGTACCTCTTGTCATTGTTACTTTCCATAAAAAGATTTCAGGTCATTTTCATACTCTTGAAGTAAATAACGTTTACAATAATGACCGTGATACTCATTTCAGTCTTAATCAATGCAGCCTAATGATTGCAATTATTTGTTAATAAGTTTACATGAGGATGAACTTTTTCCCCTGTGCTCTGTCCCTTTAAGTGAAATTTGTGGTGGCACATTTTCAATTGAGAGAGGGTGGGAAATTAATTTCTATTGCACTATTAATGAGTGATTAGATGACAGGCTGAGCAAACTGAGGAGAAATGCAAAGCCAAAATAAGACTAGCTGCAGATTAGTTAAACTTGGTATTAATCTGAGACAGCATTTAGACCTCAGGATGACCTCCTATTAGTACTGTGCTACATACTTTAGTCTTGATCTGCTGCTAGCACTATACTATCTCAGGTAAACTGCCACTGAACCTTTGTGTCATTATAAAATTAAATAAACTTACATAAAATAAGCATTCATTGTGGAAAAAAAGGCCTTACGAAACAAATTTCATGTTTTGTGTTTTACTAAATTGACCTATAAGAGAAGCAATATTTAAATGCCATATTACTATTGACAAAACATGTGAGGTATCCAAAAAAGTAAGGTACACACAGATTTACTTACAAATAACAGTGTAGGTGTCATATAAAAATATGTAAAATATAAAGATCACCAAACATGACATGACCATTGAATTGATTCTGCACATTCACCGCCTGGCAATCTGATGTGTTCATAGCACAAAGATAAAACAAAGTTAACAATTACAAAAATGAATAAGACACTAATAAAGCATTTCCAAACAAAATAAAATTGCTATACTGAAAACCAAACAAAATAAAGCTGTTTAAAAAAACTGAATTCAAAACAAAGACTAAAGAAAACATAAAAAATAAACAAATACATACAAACATAAAATAAATAAAAATAAATAAACTGATTCTGGATTTAGAATAAAGAATAATATTCAGAGTTTTGGTCTTAAAAATCAGGTTTGTGCTTCCTGGTGCCGTAACGTTTTATAGCATAAAAAAAAGAATATCATCAAACAACAATGCAGTAATATGACATGTGCCATATAACAGCAACACAAGATATCAGATACACAAAATGGCAATAAACAGCATGGTAGTGGAAAAAACAACAGTAAAATACATTCCAAGCAACAAAATCATGACAGTATAAGAATGCCTCCATTTATAAAGGATACTGATTTTTGTTCGGTGTATGTATTCTGAATGTGGGTTGATCATGATAAAAACATGGTAATTATTTCATCTTCAATTATGTAGGCAAATATTTTTGTATAACCTTTTCTCCCAAAAATACCTTATAAAAAGTAGGTAACTAACCTATAAATCTACCCATGATCAAAATTTCAACATAGAGCAAACCCTATACAGGTAATTAACAATTGCACCAGTTCTGTGAAGTTAGTCCAATTTTTAACACTGTTTAAATTGAAGTAATATTTAAAATTCTATTAATAAACTTTCCTATGACATTTTATCCAACCTTTCTAGAAGAAAAAAATTTTTACACAGACATTTTAACCCTAAAATGATATTAAAAGGCATCTCATTAGAACACTGGTTGCTGGCCTAGAGAATCGGTCGTTATTTTCCTGCAGGCTATTGTAGTTTCCCTCAAAGGCCTGACTGTGCACACATTGCATAATAGGAAACTTTTGTGGCAATGTCAATTTTGAAAGCACAAAAAAAAAAAAAAAAATTATGACTATACAGTATATGGTTGAAAAGTGTTCCTCAAAAGCATGAACAGTTTGTAACTGGCCAACCCTGAATTGTAGCTTAGCTTTTTAAATTTTTTTTCTTTTAAAACAAACAAATCAATCTCCATCAATTAAAATATCAAATAATTATTAACTGCCAGTGTTACTTTATCACTATAAAAGTTTAATTAATTCTTTGCAATAGGTTTAGCAAAAATTTTTGTTATCTGCAGCTCAGATAAAGATACGGCGAAATGGGTGGCTATTTAAACCCACTGCTGCAATTGCCAAAGGTGACAGACCCTAAAAAAATGGGAAAGGTTACCCTAGTAACTGGGGCAAGTTGCGGTGCAAGCAAGGCACATGATTGAGCCGCCAGAAGAAATTAAATTCAAAAATATAACAGTAACTGAATTTACTAGTGGTGTGGGTAGGTCCTGTTGGAGGGAAACGCAAACAAGGTTAAGATGTTCATGAGCGATGCTGCAACAGACAACCCTTTTAGGCTTTATTAGTGAGAATAAACTAACAGAACTGCAAAACCTCCTACAGCCTGATGTCAGCTCTGTCAAATGACAATGACCCGGCAAAGGTAACGGATTTGTCTGATAATAAATCATCAACTCTAATCGATGATAAAGTTTCCATCTTCTGTAAAGGCACACAGCTTTGTGATTTATTGTAGAAATATGTGGTTGGAATACAGGATATGGAAGGATGCGATTTGGGCATTTTGTGGATAATTTAATTGATGACAGATTCTCTTTTAGATTCAGCAACTTGAAACGCACAAACCAGTCATACAACTCGGTCATTTGTATCATGTGATAGGCTGGTATCTTTAAGCTATCATCAAAGGGTAGGCAGTCAGTTTATTTTCACCATTTTGTAACTGGATTTAAATTAGTGTAAACAATACTCATTCAAAGTGTAAAAAAAAAAAAAAAAAAAAAAAAAAACACACACAAACAAAACAAAACACACAGCACAACAAAAAACTGAGGATGTTGCTCATGTTGGTACAACTGGAATTCTAAAATGCTTTTTTAAACAAACTAAGGGGCTCTGCCCCCTGCATGCCCACCCCCAGGTTTGGTTTACCAGATATACAACTTAAAGTGATTGTTCTTTTCATGGGAATTGTTACATAGACATTATTTTCACTTTTCCTTTAAAACTTTTATAAAAACAATATTTTTCCTTTATTTCCTGCCCTGGGCGTGGTTAAATCTCTTCTCGCGTGATGTATAATACTGCTCGTGTTGTAAGGGGGGGTGGGGCGGAGGGCTCAACACATGCTAAGGAGATGCGGTCAGATCAGCTGCTGTCTTGCTGGTGAGCTGTGTGCTCTGCTTGTATCATTTAAAAGCCTGTACAGCAGCTGTCATTTTGCCACTTCGTGTCTCTGCTGCTTGACTTGTGAAGGGGGCTGGCCTGAAAGCACGCTAAGGAGATGCGCTCGGATCATCTGCTGGCTTGCTGCAGCTGGCGAGCTACATGTTCTGCTTGTCATTGTTTTAAGAGCTGGTAGCACATGAAATGTGTCTGCCAAAAGCATTCCAACAACTGCTAGGTTAGATGTCCGTGGACTTGTTTTAAACTGTTAACTTGTAAGTAGGGTTTCCTAAGGTTATAATGTCTAGTCTCTCGTGTCGTCAAAATGTCTCTCCGAGATGATCAGGTCTCCTGCCACTTTGCGTCTCTCCCACTTGCGTTGTGAAGGGGGGAGCTGAACACACGCTAAGGAGAAGCAGACGGATCAGCTAATGGCTTTGTGCTGCTGCTGCCGAGGTGCGCGTTTTGCTTGTTGCACTGTGTGTCGATCATTTAAAAGCCTGTACAGCAGCTGTCCTTCTGTCTCACTGCCTTGTCTTCCGAGAAGATCACATCTCGTCTCCCTGCCAAGATTTTTTTTTTTTTTTTTTTTTTTTTTAAATAGAGAGATCTATATTTAACAATAATAAAAATAACATTAGGCCCATTTATGACAAATTTTGGCCCACTCATTTATGCAATCCTGCCACTGCTACTGCCCAAAAGTGCAAGCTGGTACTATTGTTAACCTGGAAAATGGTGTGGCTACTTCTCTAGCAAGAGATCCACAAGACAAGCACCATTAATCACACTCAAGACTCAACATTAACAGTTGCTAGGCTTTCACTAGCAACCAGGTACAGGCAATTGGCAACAATTCCCGTTAGTGATGTAGTGGTTCTTTGGCAGTAGATTGGAAATGGATGGATTTTGCTCATTATGCAAAACTGGTAGACTGGTGTACCACTTGACAATTGAGGTTTGGTTTTATGATTAAAATAAAATGTAAAGTGTGTAAAGGTTGAAATCAGAATGTTAAAGTTTCCTTTAGATCTATGATAACATTCCTGTCATGTAATTAGAGCACAAATCCAGCTCAGAGACTAATATGAAGGTCTGAAAAATCCCACTGAACCTGTGCCAACTATAAAATCTCTGTCATGGAAGTCCATTAACACTGTTCTTAACCAAACCCTAGCAACTACTTTTAAAAGCTGGTGTTGAGCCCTGATAGTCAGTCAATATTCTGATTTCAAAATTCTCAGACAATGAAAGCATTCATTAAAAACAAATAACAGTGGGCCCTATTCAAAACAGATTAAAAATGAAATAATTATTGAATACAATCTTCCTCAACAAGTTCCATGAGAAGGAGCATAACAAAGCAATCAAGTACAAACCTCATAGCCTCCTCAAACTCATGGGTCAAACTGTGGAAGGAGGAAGACATCAGAAGGTGAAGCAATTACTTACAGCACAACCATTTTTTAAAAAATGGCCCTCTAACATTATGGTGACAACTAAGCATTAACAATACTTGGAGAATCTTAACTGAAAATATAGAATTTAACCTCTTGAAAGTTAACCAGCAGTATTTCCATTCACAGTCAAATATATAAATAGTTTTAATAACAATGCCATGAAAACAGTTACACCCCATTCCATATTTCCTCCACTGTAATTTTTTATACTAAATGCTTTCAGTTCTTTAAGTAAAATCTAATTTTAACTAAAGGTACTTGAGGGAAAATATTCTTATTTTATGCCATTGAAGAAATGTACAAACTAATCCATAACCTACAGACATTATATGGAAAAAAAGAATTGCCCCCTTACACTTAACAGCTGATTGCACCACACTAACTGCAATGATAGCAAACAGTTCTTCCACTTTGTTTCTGGGGAATTGTAGCTCGGTCCTCTTTGGAGAGCTAATTTAATCCAGAAACAAATCGGCCAATTTTTGAACATGAACTGTTATTTAATTTCTTTTCACTGCATCTCTATAAGGTGTAGTTTTGGACTTTGACCAGTGTAAAACTTTAATTTTAATTCTTTACAGCCATGACTTTGGATTTTGTATTGTTGCATTGCTACATGATCCAGGCTACACTTCAGGATTAGTGTCAACTCATGATCGAATGGCTGGACATTTTGGAAATTCTATAACAGGCCAGAACCCATGATTCCTTTAAATACTGAAAGCCACACACAATGAGGTGAAAAAAAATCTCCAAACGATCATATGAAATGTTTACTTTTAATTGTTCTTCCCTTTATACTTGATGTGAAGTGTTCTTGTATCATCCAGAAAGCTTGAGGGTCACCAAGGTGCTTTCTGGCAAATTAGAGAGACAGCATTTACATTTTTCTTTGTCAGCAATGGCTTCTGAGTTGCTACACCCCCAATTACGTCCATTTATGCTCAATGTCTTACTAATTGAAAAGTTATGAACAAAGCTTGCAGTTCTAAATACTGTTTTGTGATATCGTAGTTATATCTGACCTGTGCCCATGAAGAAATGCTACTGTGAAGAGTCACTACTGTTTCAAGTGTTTTTCATGGCTTGTTGTAGTCCCAGGTAGATAGAAATGAATTTGTAACCATTTCTAAACCCACATACACAATCTCAACAAGTCTGTTAACTGACCACTTTAGGAATTTCCTCTGAACATAGTGCTATGTGTTTGACTCTTTGTGCAGGCAACTTGATTCTAATGGTAGGGGACAAAAGAACTGAGGTTTATACTGAACAGCCTGGCTGTGTTTAAGGATTGACTATAATTATCCATTCTAATGACATGACTTAATTAGGATGCATATGCTTTTTTTACATTTTTTGAAAACTTTATTAATTAGATAAATTAAATAAGTTAAAAATACTGTTATGACCTTTATCTAATATTAGATTTAGTTGAGGACCTGAAAACATCCATAGTGTCATTAAGTTTAAAGTACAGGAAATGAGGAAGAGGACATACACTTTACATCACTGTATGATACATCTGTAATCAGAAATCTATTTGCTGTTTTATATGAAACCAGATCAATTTAACCTTCTTAGCGTTACAACCCTGCATTTTTTTTTTTTTAAATGTAACTTTAAATCTTTTTTTACTGTAGAATGTGCAAAATGATGAATAATAATTAATATGAATAGCACACTACACATGTGCAAGTGACACGTGTTTCACTTTCCGATTCACCGACCTTTCATTTTCACTGCCTGAAGACAGATTCACTTCGTGATCACTGCTGAGGAGTGGCGTTTCTTACAAGACGCTATTATGAGGCTACGAGAAGTCCCCTTTACACTGTTGCCTGGGTAACGCTTGGGCCTGACACTTGTGCAAAACACGCCTATACCATTGCTCGAGTTACACTTGGCACTTATGCTATCGCCAATTTTACAGCTCAAATAATCCTCCGGTGTAATGGTTACGTAAGACATGTCTATACCATTGCCTGAATAACACTCGGGACTAACGTTTTTAGCATTGCTTTTACAGCCGGAGTGATGCTTGGGTCTAATGCTATGGAGGTTAAGCTGCAAATATACTATATCTTGGGCTTTCATTTAACAGCAAAATGATCTATTCAGAGGACTTTAATTTACATAGAAAAAAAAAATACAGTAATTCATTCCCTTTCCCCACATTAGGATTGATCAGTCTGTACTGCCTCTCTAATCGGAGCAACTTCTGCTTGAAGTTCACTACTTACTGTAAGAATGGTAAGGTCTGATCTCCAGTCCCACAGGTAGAAAAGTGGGAACAGTTTCTCTTCTGTATCAAAATCCATACCCACATAAGTATAGATGTGGGACCTGATTGCAGCATTATAAAAAGAAACTTGTCGTTCTTCATAATCCAAATAAACACCAACTATCTTTGGCACCTTATTCACAAACAGCTCTGTTCGTTCTTCTGTTAGTGCTTTAACCAAATTGTTTTCATGCCATAGAACCCAGTAACCTAAGGCTGGAGTCATTTTCAGATTACCCTTTCTTTCTGCAGAGGCTTTAACGACTCCCAAAGCCCAGCCTCTGTTCTCACCCATATCCACCTGCCAGGAACATTGACCTGAAATGAAACCTTCTGACGCAACAGCACAACGCCGCTCATTAAATCTTTCTCTATTGTCAGGAACTTCTCTCCATTCTTCCCCACGTCTCATTCTTTTACAATCCTCTGATATGATGAATTTAGGATGAGCTGTGTCAGGATCCAAAAAGATATCCACTAAAAATGAAAGGGGATGGGACAAAGAGGAGATATGCAACAGTTAACACTTAAATAAAATGATGATTAGACTATATGAGGGCATGTGAAAGTGTCCATTGGTAATTCAGTTTGCCAAAGCCAAGCTCAAAGTACATTTTCTGTGATTAAATTTTTATTAAAACAAATGTTAAGAGCTTAAACATAACTAATTTTAGATTCTACAGATAAAGGTAGCATGCCTGAAAAAAAGATAAGTTGTCCATTAGGGCAATTTTTTTTTTTACTGAGTTACTAGCTGGCCGTCTTTAGCAATTGTCAGAGGCAAGGGAAATGTAGAAGAGAAGAAATAGAACGTAACATATCCCTGTGTTGACTTCATAGTCAATTATATTAAATGTGGATTTCCTGGGTAAATGTTAAATTGAATAAAAGCATACTTAAACAGTCAACTCACAAGCATGCCGTGTTTACACTAGAATCCCTGAAGCCTAAGAAAAAAGTCCAAATCCCAGGTCACTTTAACTTCTTATCATACCTCTACATCAGCGTCTTTTGTTTTGCAAATTTGTCAATCAGCAAGCAGCCTGCTATCCCATCCCCCCACCGACACAGCTGAACTTCTCCCAGCTTTAGTCACTTTATCTGGGTGTGGGGTGCTTGGAGTTGTATAGGGTAAATAATATATTATTATTTGGAATACATACATTTCATATGTGTTCCGTGTCAAAAACTATCTGGGTAAATGTAGTATAACAGGAAATGTGAGGCAAAAAATGCTGAACACATACCTAAAATAGAAACTTTTTCCATTTTATAGTAATAACTAGCAGAATACCCGCGCTTCGCAGCGGAGAAGTAGTGTGTTAAAGAAGTTATGAAAAAGAAAAGGAAATTTTGAAAATAACGTAACATGATTGTTAATGTAATTGTTTTGTCATTGATATGAGTGTTGTTGTCATATCTCTCTCTCTCTTATATATATATATATATATATATATATATATACATACATACATATATATATATATACATACATACATATATATATATATACATACATATATATATATATATACATACATATATATATATATATATATATATACATACATACATATATATATA
>JANRMT010062854.1:119307679-119333297 GCA_026402145.1 Polypterus bichir lapradei | reverse complement strand
ATCATTTAAAAACTGCATTTTGTGTTTACTTGTGTTATATTTGACTAATGGTTACATGTGTTTGATGATCAGAAACATTTTGTGTGACAAACATGCAAAAGAATAAGAAATCAGGAAGGGGGCAATAGTTTTTCACACCACTGTACATAACTGACATATTCACACAATTGTGGTCAGCTTATGCACCAAGGTTTAAAAAAAAAAAAACAAGGCACAAGAAATCCACATTAGTGCAGCACTTGCTTGGGTCTTGGACTGCAAAGTCTTGCCCTGTGTGTGCTCTACAGAATGGCACGGCTTTAGGTGGTACAAAAGATTAGTGGTATTACCTGTGTTTGTGAAAATATGCTTTCGACACAATCTGCAGTGCACACTACTCTGCTTCTTGTTGGTCTTTAAATAGCCAAAATATCTCCACACTACTGAATTCTTTGGACAATACTTTTCAACAATGTCTTCATTTTTTGTGCCTTGGGCTATGTCCTCTGGGGTGTGTTCTTTGAGAACACTGATTTTATTTCCAGTTTTTGTTAACATTTTCTGTACTCATTTTCTCTTTTATCTTGCTCCAACTCCTGATATACTGTTATTTAACCTGATGTGGTTGTAACTCCAGCCACAAGATTGTTTCAGCGTGGCGCTATTCTCATTATCGTTGTCTTTCAACATATGGATAGAATGAGTTCTATTGTCTTGTATCGATCATATTTCTATTAAGGAAAAATTATTTTGAGATTATTATGTTTATTGTTTTATTGCCCAGCCCTAATTTATTGAGATTAATTTATGTGATTAATTTCTGTCTTATCTTGCTACAATGCATAAGTATACAGTTGGTGGAATATTCAAATGGCATTATTGTGCAATGAGCAAAAGCCTACACAACAATAATGTTACAACTATCCTATAAATACATATGTAATTTTGTTTTTGAATTATTAGATTTAAAATACAAAAATCAAACTAAGGCGCTATATAAATAAAATGTATTATTATTAAAATACTTAAGCTAATATTCTTCAGTGAACAGATACCATTGTTATTCATTGTATATGACTCTAAAACAGATGGTATTCCCATGGAGGCTGACAGCAAGATGGAAATACCATTTTCCCTTTGTGCCAGCACTACACTTGCCTTAATCTGTAAGCAGCGTAAACATCTTTTCAGTGCATGATGCCATAAGCTCACAGGGTAACTGATGCACATTTTAGTCTATACTAATAAAAGGCAAAGCCCTCACTGACTCACTCACTCACTGACTCATCACTAATTCTCCAACTTCCCGTGTAGGTTGAAGGCTGAAATTTGGCAGGCTCATTCCTTACAGCTTACTTACAAAAGTTAGGCAGGTTTCATTTCGAAATTCTACACGTAACGGTCATAACTGGAACCTACTTATGTGCATATATAAAATCGGCCATAGCCTGCAGGTCGGTTGCCGTGTGAGGCGGAGTTGCGTCCCTCATCGTCACGCCTCCCACTTAATCACGTGAACTGACTGTGAACGCAGTACATAGAGAACAAGGAAGAGCTCCAAAGAGCACTGAAGAAAAAACGCATTACGCAATTAAGAAAGCAGCAAAAGAATATCAAGCGAGTGATGCATACAAGCATATTCATAAGTGCAGCTACTGCGGAAACAAAGCACAGTGTAAACCGCAAGTTTCAATTAAGTTTATAGACACACTCCCACTGCCGTTTGTCATATCTAAGACAAATACGATATTCGCGAGATACAAGTTTAATGAGAAGACATGAGGTATAAATGAGACTTTGGATCACTTTGTAACAGAGTTAAAACTGCTGTAGCGAGAAACTTAAGTGCCTGGTCTTAGCTAACATTAAATAAAGGCGTGCACATCGCAAGATTACACAAGAGAGCGGCTCACGTGAACTGACTGTGAACGCAGTACGAGTGATCACTTCGATGAATCAAACCTGTTCAAAAAACGCATTACACAATTGAGAAGGTAGCAAAAGAATATGAAGTGAGTGACGCATACAAGCATATTCATGAGTGCAGCTACTTCGGAAACAAAGCACGGTGTAAACCTAAAGTTTAAATTAAGTTCATAGACAGGCTGCCGCTGGCGTTTGTCATGCCCATGACGAATACGATATTCACGGGATACACGTTTAATGAGAGGATGCATGGTATAAAACAAGAGATTTGATCACTTTGTAAATAAGTTAAAATTGCTGGTGAAGGACTGTGCTTCTGCAAATTCTGAGAGACTGTTCGGGTTGGGGGGGGTTGTGGTTGACAGTTAAAGGCAGGTGGGGGAGTCACATCATCATCTCACCTCCCATTCACCCTCATTTCATTAACTTCATTTCACTCCGAGCTGAGCTCCGCACCTGACACAGTCTTGCCGTTCTTTTTCCTTAGTGTTTATATAAATCCGTAAAGGAGAGAGGACTAAAGGAGAGTTGAGTCCCGAGAGACTGGTTTGTGGAGAGATTGACAGTTACGGCGAGTGGGGGAGTCATGTCATCATCTCCCCTCCCATTCACCTCATTTCATTCACTTAATTTCGCTCCGAGCTGAGCTCCGCAGCTAACAAGGTCTTGCAGAAGCAACTTCGTGACGCTGCCACCAAATACTCACAGAAAAATCCACAAGTTAATACACAAGCTGTCTCTAGAGTTTCTCCACACTCTGAATCCTCCAGGCACTACTGAACATAATCTAATTTTGAGGGTTGGGACACCAATAATGTTACTGAAAACCTTACAACCACTGAGACTTTGTAACGGCACGAGACTTCAGATCACGTGTCTGCAAAAGAACCTAATTGAGGCAACTATTTTTACTGCCAGTTGCTCAGGGGAGAGAGTTTGTATTCCTCGCATCCCCGTTATACCCTCTGATCTCCCATTTCAATTCAAATGCCTCCAACTTCCAGTAAGGCTCTGCTTCGCGATGACAAGTAATAAGTCTCAGGGACAGACCCTACAAAAGGTTGCCATTGATTTGAGGCAAGATTGCTTTTCTCCTGGACAACTATACATTGCATGCTCAAGAGTAAGCTCACACAGCTTGGTCATATTACAACCAGAGTGCTGAACTGACAACGTGGTATACAAAGAGATCCTTAACAAATAATTATTGGTATATTTTCCCTCAGTTTAAAAAGGTTTACTTTTCTTCTTAATAAAAATTTAAAAGCAGTACTTCGCCACTGCGAAGCACAGGGATTTTGCTATAGCTATATTATACAGTGGCTTGCAAAAGTTACGGCCCCCTGAACTTTTCCACATTTTGTCACATTACAGCCACAAACATGAATCAATTTCATTGGAATTCCACGTGAAAGACCAATACAAAGTGGTGTACACTTGAGAAGTGGAACGAAAATCATACATGATTCCAAACATTTTTTACAAATAAATAACTGCAAAGTGGGGTGTGCGTAATTATTCAGCCCCCTTTGGTCTGAGTGCAGTCAGTTGCCCATAGACATTGCCTGATGAGTGCCAATGACTAAATAGAGTGCACCTGTGTGTAATCTAATGTCAGTACAAATACAGCTGCTCTGTGACGGCCTCAGAGGTTGTCTAAGAGAATATTGGGAGCAACAACACCATGAAGTCCAAAGAACACACCAGACAGGTCAGGGATAGAGTTATTGAGAAATTTAAAGCAGGCTTAGGCTACAAAAAGATTTCCAAAGCCTTGAACATCTCACGGAGCACTGTTCAAACGATCATTCAGAAACGGGAGTATGGCACAACTGTAAACCTACCAAGACAAGGCCGTCCACCTAAACTCACAGGCCGAACAAGGACAGCGCTGATCAGAAATGTAGCCAAGAGGCCCGTGGTGACTCTGGACGAGCTGCAGAGATCTACAGCTCAGGTGGGGGAATCTGTCCATAGGACAACTATTAGTCGTGCACTGCGCAAAGTTGGCCTTTATGGAAGAGTGGCAAGAAGAAAGCCATTGTTAACAGAAAACCATAAGAAGTCCCGTTTGCAGTTTGCCACAAGCCATGAGGGGGACACAGCAAACATGTGGAAGAAGGTGATCTGGTCAGATGAGACCAAAATGGAACTTTTTGGCCAAAATGCAAAACGCTGTGTGTGGCGGAAAACTAACACTGCACATCACTCTGAACACACCATCCCCACTGCCAAATATGGTGGTGACAGCATCATGCTCTGGGGGTGCTTCTCTTCAGCAGGGACAGGGAAGCTGGTTAGAGATGATGGGAAGATGGATGGAGCCAAATACAGGGCAATCTTGGAAGAAAACCTCTTGGAGTCTGCAAAAGACTTGACTGGGGCAGAGGTTCACCTTCCAGCAGGACAACGACCCTAAACAAAGCCAGGGCAACAATGGAATGGTTTAAAACAAAACATATCCATGTGTTAGAATGGCCCAGTCAAAGTCCAGATCTAAATCCAATCGAGAATCTGTGGCAAGATCTGAAAACTGCTGTTCACAAACGCCGTCCATCTGAT
The DNA here is from genome assembly GCA_026402145.1 of Polypterus bichir lapradei. NCBI lineage: Eukaryota > Metazoa > Chordata > Cladistia > Polypteriformes > Polypteridae > Polypterus > Polypterus bichir. The sequence goes on along the minus strand of JANRMT010062854.1, from coordinate 119,328,830 downwards.
CTGACTGAGCTGGAGCTGTTTTGCAAAGAAGAATGGGCAAGGATTTCAGTCTCTAGATGTGCAAAGCTGGTAGAGATATACCCTAAAAGACTGGCAGCTGTAATTGCAGCAAAAGGTGGTTCTACAAAGTATTGACTCAGGGGGCTGAATAATTACGCACACCCCACTTTTCAGTTATTTATTTGTAAAAAATGTTTGGAATCATGTATGATTTTCGTTCCACTTCTCAAGTGTACACCACTTTGTATTGGTCTTTCACGTGGAATTCCAATAAAATTGATTCATGTTTGTGGCTGTAATGTGACAAAATGTGGAAAAGTTCAAGGGGGCCGAATACTTTTGCAAGCTACTGTATATACAGTGGAACCTCGGTTCACGACCATAATTCGTTCCAAAACTCTGGCCGTAAACCGAGTTGGTCATGAACCGAAGCAATTTTCCCCATAAGATTGTATGTAAATACAATTAATCAGTTCCAAACTGTACGAACTGTATGTAAATATATATATATTTTTTTTAAAGATTAAGCACAAATATAGTTAATTACACCATAGAATGCACAGTAATAGTAATAGTAGTAGTAATAGTAATAGTAATAGTAGTAATTAGTAATAGTAAACTAATGTAAAAACATTGAATAACACTGACAGAAAAACACCCAGGCTCGCTCGCTCTCTTTCTCTCTCTCAGCAGCAGTACGCACCCTCCCTCACACCCCACCTCAGCAGCTCTCTCTCTCTCTCTCTCAGCAGCAGTACGCACCCTCCCTCACACCCCACCTCAGCAGCTCTCTCTCTCAGCAGCAGTACGCACCCTCCCTCACACCCCACCTCAGCAGCTCTCTCCCTCTCTCTCTCTCTCTACAGAGAGGAGCATTTGAACAAATCCGAACTTTAATTTAAAAACAGGAGTTCACACTAATAGCCTTACAGCCCGATCGCTGTACTGTACAGTAAAAATTTTTTTAAAATAGTTTTAAGCAAAGGGAAAAAAAGGAACATTTGAAAAAAGAGAAAAAAGTAACATTGCAACAATTCACGCTACAAACTGAAAAATTAACTTTTGAAAAATCCCTAATACAAAAACTATAAACCACCAAGAAAACTAACCTTGCATGAGTCGAGTTCTGGCATGAAGTGAGGAGGAACTGGGTGGAAAGGAGGTTACAGTTTTAAGGGAGAGTCCAGCTCCGCGATGGAGAGATGTTTTCCTTCAGGCGTTTTTTCTGTTGCGATTTCTTGGGTTTCTTTTGCAGGCAGGCGGGCAGGTCTGACCGAGAACAATGCAACACGTGCGGAACTCATCAGCACGCACAAACCGAAAGGGAAACTGGCTTGTTCGTATACCGAGTGTGTGGTCGTGAACCGAGGCAAAAGTTTGGCAAACTTTTTGGTCGTGAACCGAGGTTCCACTGTGTGTGTATATCTCTCTCTCACTCTCTCTCTCCATCTATATGTGACAGCAACACTCATAACAGTGACAAAACAATTACATTGACAATCATTACATTATTTTTAAAATGTTTCCTTTTCTTTTTCATAACTTCTTTATCACACTACTTCTCCTCTGCGAAGCGCGGTTATTTTGCTAGTTAATTGTATAAATGTCTATAGGTTTCTTGACATTTGCATTATTAATACATTTGCAATAAATTTCTCAACAGTGCGAGCAAATGAGTTCAGATAATACCCAACGATGCATGGATATTTTGTCCTAGGTATGAAGTTAATCTACATCCAGCCCTGCAGGGAAAAACCTGGGGGTTGGTGGTAGAATTGGCACTCTAGCCACCATAAAAAAACCTCACACTGTTTCACTCCATCTGAACTAGTATGGTGCCGAGATGTCACCCATTGCATGGCTGCACTTGGGTCCTAATCTGGGACCCTGAGTTGATTTGTCATGTGGAGAGTGCGGCAATGTGCTGTATCAGCGCATGCTCCTAACCTCGTCCTCCATGGATATTACAAAAAATGTAAAATTAATTTTAAAAGAAAATAATCAAGTTATCATACCCAGTTCCTTGGAGAGATGACAAGCAAGATAGAAATTGGCTAAAAGAGGAAAAAGAATGTATATTTATTAGGGCTTGGAACTGACAAAAAAAATTAACTAATCACATATATGTATGTAATTAATCATGATTAATCACATCTAACATTAAAACATGTAATTATAAAACTCATAAATACACTGAATCACAAAATTAATGCAGAACACAAAGGAATTAAAAAAAAAATGGCACAGCTTAAATTTAAACAATGACTTTAAACCTAACCTTTTAACAAAATACTACTTGAGCAAGTACAACCTGAATTTGAAGTCGAACAGAAATCAAGAAAATGAGGCCAATACATTAATCCTCAGATTAGTACAGCATATGAGACACAAATGTGTCAAAGTAAAAAAAATGCTCAAAATGACAGCCGACTTTGAATTAATTGCTAAGACTGATTTATTTAAAATAATACGGATCACTTAAATGGGCATACATTAAACCCTGGAGAAACTCCAAAAAAAAACTATCCTCATCACCATCAACAATTTGATGATTATACTCTTCGCAAGTGTTTTTCAACTGGTGCACCATGGAAACAACAGTGTAGTGCCCCTGGGTCCTGACCCGAGAGAGACACGCTCCTCAGGTAGACTAGACCTGTCTGAGGCAGACGGGACTACCTGGAGAAGCCGACATAAAACCAGCTCTGTGATCGCTGTTTTGCAGACGCAGCACTTAAAGCACTTCAGCAGCCAGGAGATGTGTTGGGGGTCCATCTGCATGGGTGCGTATTCGCCAATGACTGTCACAGAGCCGAGGGTCAGTGGGCATAAGAGTTGCCTCTGACCCCGGGTCAGTGGAGTGAGGCAGAGAGAGGACCGCCTGTATGTGAGCAAAGGGACGAAGCAGCTGGGAAATGTGTCCAAAGTGCTCACCAAGTGCTACGTCTGTGAACAGCAATCTCTGACCTGCCTTTTTTGCTGTCCCTTATCCTGCCTCTTCGGACAGTTTAGCGCATCTAAGAGATTTAATGTTGTTTTGGTTGGAAGAATTGTGGTGTGCTTTGGGATTTTTTTTAGGTTACAAAAATTGTGCCACCACAGAAAAAAAGTAGGAAAACACTGCTCTACCTACACGTTTCCTGCTGGTATGCTAAAAAAGATCTCTGCAGCTGCTATCTCGCTTAACTGGCACTATGCATTACTAGGATGTTTATGCTGAGTTCTTTGCATAAATTAGTGAAGATACTGCAATCTGGAATAATAGGTAGGGATAATCATTACACTTCTATTTCTAGAATTTTGTCATTATATTAGGGCAGTCAGCACTGTAAGCTACCTGGCAGACCGGTGAGTTAAATACTGAGGTACTAGACCAGGGGTTTTGAATTAAAATTTAAAGAGATCTGATGAACAAACTTTTCTGTATCAAAGGTCCAAACCTCACATTTGTGCTATGATTCAGATCCTTATATATGTAGTCACTGAAAGTCGATACCCCTCCTCGAACAGCCACCTTATCATGGTGGAAGGGTTTGTGTGTCCCAATGATCCTAGGAGCTCTGTTGTCCGGGGCTTTAAACCCCTGGTAGGGCCACCCAAGGCAAACTGGTCCTAGATGAGGGATGAGACAAAGAGCGGTTCAGCAAACCATCTATGATGAATAAAAAATTTGGACGGAGTTTTCCCCTCGCCCAGACGTGGGTCATCGGGGTTCCCCTCTGGAGCCAGGCCTGGAGGTGGGACTCGGTGAGCGCCTGGTGGCTGGGCCTGCACCCATGGGGCTCGGCCGGGCACAGCCCGAAGAGGCAACGTGGGTCCCCCTTCCCATGGGCTCACCACCTATGGGAGGGGCCAAGGATGTCGGGTGCAGTGCGAGTTGGGTGGTGGCCGAAGGCGGGGACCTTGGCAGTCCGATTCTCTGCGGTCCGATCCTCAGCTACAGAAGCTGGCTCTTGGGATGTGGAATGTCACCTCGCTCAAGGTGAAGGAGCCTGAGGTAGTGCGCAAGGTCGAGAGGTTCCGGCTACACATAGTTGGGCTCACCTTGATGCACAGCTTGGACTCTAGAACCAATCTCCTTGAGAGGGGCTAGACTCTCTACCACTCTGGAGTTGCCTCCGTTGAGAGGAGCCGAGCGGGTGTGGGCATACTTATTGCCCCCTGACTTGGAGCATGTACATTGGGGTTTACCCCGGTGAAAGAGAGGGTAGCCTCCCTCGGCCTTTGGGTGGGGGGGGACGGGTCCTAACTGTTTGTGCATATGCGCCGAACAGCAGTTTGGAGTACCCATCCTTTTTGGAGTCCCTGGAGGGGGTGCTAAAGGGCATACATTCTGGGAACTCCCTTGTACTGCTGGAAGACTTCAATGCTCACGTGGGCAATGACAGCGAGACTTGGAAGGGCGTGATTGGGAGGAATGGCCCGCCCGATCTGAACCCGAGCGGTGTGGTTATTGGACTTCTGTGCTCATCACGGATTGTCCATAACGAACACCATGTTCAAGCATAGGGGTGATCATATGTGCACTTGGCACCAGGAAACCCTAGGCCTCAGTTCAATGATCGACTTTGTGGTCGTATCGTCGGACTTGCGGCCACATGTCTTGGACACTCGGGTGAAGAGAGGGGCGGAGCGGTCAACTGATCACCACCTGGCGGTGAATTGGCTTCGATGGTGGGGGAGGATGCCAGTCAGGCCTGGTAGGCCCAAATGTGTGGAGAGGGTCTGCTGGGAACATCTGGCAGAGTCCCCTGTCAGAAGTAGCTTCAACCCCCACCTCCAGCAGAACTTCGACCACATCCCGAGGGAGGTGGGGGACACCGAGCCCGAATGGGCCATGTTCCGTGCCTTTATTGTTGAGGCGGCTGACTGGAGCTGTGGCTGTAAGGTGGTCGGTACCTGTCGTGGCGGCAATCCCCAAACCCGTTGGTGGACACCTGCAGTGAGGAATGCCGTCAAGCTGAAGGAGGAGACCTACTGGACCCTTTTGTCCTGTGGGACTCTGGAAGCAGATAATAGGTACCGGCAGGACAAGTGGAATGCGGCTTCGGTGGTTGCGAAGGCAAAAACTCGGGCATGGGAGGAGTTTGGGGAGGCCATAGAGAATGACTTTCGGATGGCTTCGAGGAGATTCTGGTCCACTGTCCGGCGTCTCAGGAGGGGAAGCAGTGCAGAGTCACTGCATATGGTGGGGATGGTGTACTGCTGACTTCAACTCGGCATGTTGTGGGTCGGTGGGGGGAGTACTTCGAAGACCTCCACAATCCCACTAAAATGCCTTCCAATGAGGAGGCAGAGCCTGGGGACTTGGAAGTGGACTCCCCTATTTCTGGGACCGAGGTCACCGAGGTGGTCAAAAAACTCCTTGTTGGCAGGGCCCTGGGGGTGGATGAGATACGCCCGGAGTTCAAGGCTCTGGATGTTGTAGGACTGTCTTGGTTGACACGTCTCTGCAACATTGCATGGACATCAAGGACAGTGCCTCTGGATTGACAGACTGGGGTGGTAGTCCCCCTCTTTAAGAAGGGGGACCAGAGGGTGTTTTCCCCAACTACAGAGCGATCATACTCCTCAGCCTCCCTGGAAAAGTCTATTCGGGGGTTCTGGAGAGGAGGGTCCGTCGGATAGTCGAACCTCAGATTCAGGAGGAACAGTGTGGTTTTCGTCCTGGTCGCGGAACAGTGGACCAGCTCTACACCCTTAGCAGAGTCCTGGAGGATGCATAGGAGTTTGCCCAACCAGTCTACATGCGTTTTGTGGACTTGGAAAAGGCGTTCGACCTTGTCCCTAGGGGAATCCTTAGGGGGGTGCTCCGGGTGTATGGGGTACCGGACCCTCCGATAAGGGCTGTTCAGTCCCTGTACAACAGGTGTCAGAGCTTGGTCTGCATTGCCAACAGTAAGTCGAACCGGTTTCCAGTGAGAGTTGGACTCCGCCAGGGCTGCCCTTTGTCACCGATTCTGTTCATAACTTTTATGGACAGAATTTCTAGGCGAAGCTAGGGTGTTGAGGGGGTCCGGTATGGGGGACTCAGGATTGGGTCACTGCTTTTTGCAGACGATGTTGTCCTATTTGCTTCATCAGGCCGTGATCTTCAGCTCTTTCTGAATCGGTTCGCAGCCGAGTGCGACACGGCTGGGATGGGAATCAGCACCTCCAAATCTGAGACCATGGTCCTCAGCCGGAAAAGGGTGGAGTGCCCTCTCAGGGTTGGAGGTGAGACCCTGCCCCAAGTGGAGGAGTTCAAGTATCTCGGGGTCTTGTTCACGAGTGAGGGAAGAATGGAGCGCGAGATCGACAGTAGGATCGGTGCAGCATCCGCAGTGATCCAGGCTCTGCATCGGTCTGTCGTGGTGAAAAAGGAGCTGAGCCGTAAGGCAAAAATCTCAATTTACCAGTCGATCTATGTTCCTACCCTCACCTATGGTCATGAGCTATGGGTAGTGACTGAAAGAATGAGGTTGCAAATACAAGCGGCTGAAATGAATTTTCTCCGCAGGGTGTCCGGGCTTTCCCTTAAAGATAGGGTGAGAAGCTCAGTCATCCGGGAGGGGCTCAGAGTAGAGCCGCTGCTCCTCTGCATCGAGAGAAGTCAGATGAGGCGGCTCGGGCATCTGATCAGTATGGCTCCTGGACGCCTCCCTGGTGAGATGTTCCGGGCACGTCCAACCGGGAGGAGGCACGGGGAAGACCCAGGACACGCTGGAGGGACTGTGTCTCCCGGCTGGCCTGGGAACACCTCAGGATTCTCCAGGAAGAGCTAGAAGAAGTCTGGGCATCTCTGCTCAATCTGCTGCCCCCGCGACCCGACCTCGGGTAAGCGGAAGAGGATGAATGGAAGAATGTCGAAATATATATATATATATATATATATATATATATATATATATATATAAAAAAAAAAAAAAAAAAAATTACCACAACATTTCAATAATATTTATTTTCAATTTTCAGTAAGGACTTCAAACAGGTGGACCCTTTGAATTTAATTGGCCTTGTACTTGTAAGGAATACAAATAACTATCTTTTAACATAACAAATAATAAAAAAATAGAACTGAGCCAAAAGGCGAGGCTGTTGATTTACCAATCAACCTACATTCCTACCCTCACCTATGGCCACGAGCTTTGGGTAGTGACCTAAAGAGCAAGATTGTGGATACAAGCGGCCAAAATTAGTTTTCTCCTTAGGGTGGCTGAACTTTCCCTTAGAGTTAGGGTGAGGAGTTAAATCATCCGGGAAACACTCAAGAGTATAGTTGCTGCTCCTTGAGGATTGAGAGGAGTCAGTTGAGGTGGTTTGGGCATCTGGTCAGGATGCCCCCTGGACGCGGTGCTCCAGGCATGCCGTACTGGGAGAGGGCCACGGGGCATTAGATCTCCCGGCTGGCCTGGGAATGCCTCAGCGTCCTCCCAGAGAAGCTGGAGGAGGTGGCCAGGGAAAGGGAGGTCTAGGCTTCCCTGCTTAGACTGCTGCCCCCATGACCTGACCTCTGATAAGCGGTGGATAATGGATGGATGGATAATAAAAAAAATAAGAGTGGGCATATCACATTCACATTTTAAGGAAAAAAAAAAAAAAAAAAACCTGAATAAAAAATACTTTAATTGAACATTCATTTGCATGCTGCTGGGCTGTAAATGAATGTGAGAGGAATCTGGTGCATCTGTCATAGTGGGCCCTCAGCTCGGTTATTTTACATGCTCTCAATGCAGACTGCCACGGATATACTTGCGCAAATGATCAGTGGTTTCTCTCATAATTGCGCTTCACTTGCTACTTTTTACTAAAGCCACTGTTTCAGAACACGAGACAAAGTGGTTTTGAACTACCCACAGGAAGAATGAACATTCATCTTTGAAAGTTGTTTTCTATGCCAACTTTTTTGGAACAAGTAATGCTCCCTGTTGCTCCTTTGTTTCTGTTATTTCCTTTTGCGGCATCTGCACGTTTTACCCATGCACTGTAACAATTGCTTTGATTCTCGCTCCATTGAGTGACACAAACAGACGCACATACCTCGGGTGGGGGGACAGGACTTTAAACACTGCCAATGGCTCCGAAAAAACAGAAGATTTATTGGCAGGCCACTGCTCCGAATGTTTCCAATGCTGCCACTACTGCTATAAATGTGAAATGTGTGGATGGCTGGCTGGTTGCTAGGCATATCAGATATGAAGGGTTACAGGCGACTTCAGATTTACAGTGTACTGCATGTATGCATTTACTTGTTTTTGTAAAACAGAATCCCGCTGCAACATTTTAAAATCTCTCTCAAAATTACCATTAAACTATTAGTGTCCTTTCAGTAAATGACACATATTTGTAACAATAAATAAAAAATAACTTGTTACTACAGTATTTTATTATGAATATGGAGGTGCATGTAGCATAGTAGATACAATTTTGAAGTGCTTAGTGCATGATAAAATTAAGGCAGTCGTGTAATAAAAGTCAGCAATTTCAGATTTGATTTCTAAACTGGGTAAACATTATCAAGAAAACACTTTTTCTATGTGACAATATGAAGTTAAATGTTATCATTATCCCACAAAATAGAAAAGTATCTCAGTGTTCACTTATTAAGTGTATATAATCTATTTGTTAATTTTTTCTTCTGTAAGGGTAATATTTACATTTTTATATCATCCTTATTTATTTATTACAGAGAAAGAATGTCTTTAATTGGAAAATTACTTATTGTGTTTATTTATTATGTGTTAACTTCCTGCTTTTTTAATGCTAACTAGTACACCTCAGTCTAAAAGCTTCTAAATAAACAAATCGCTTAATGACTGAAATAGTCTGGTACATTTTGCAGGTAAAATATTTTGCTTACCTCTGTTATCACATTTTTTTTCTTTTTCTAAGAAAGAAATAAAATACAAGTCACACTTTAAAAGTACTGTATCATAAAAATCACCATTAAAAATGAGGAATTCAGCACTGTTCAATCAGTGTACTAAGATGTTAAATTAATTAGAGACTCTACTCTTGCACTCTGTTTATCAAGATATAAAATGTACTGTCCATAAAAAGCTATATTTCTTTCTTAGGACAAATACAGTAACTACCTCTCTCTTTTCCACACATTTTTACTGTCGACAGTAATGATTCCACTTGGACTCTTGGGTCTATGCATACATCATTCTAACACCAACCTCACTCTGTGTAATCTTTTCATTCCAAATACGCAGTTTGCAGTTAATTTAAGATGACTGCTAAAAGCTCAGTCCAAGTAAGCCTCCAGCACAGACCTATGTAACTAAATAAGACTGTGGTGTTCCGCAGGCTTATCCGTTTTTCATATTAACCATTAAGGAGATGTATCAATGTGTACAAGACATTAAAGATAGGATTTGTTGCGTGACCTATGACGCTAATCTGCATCCATCCCTGCATGTAGGCCCTCCAACCTGCAGGGAAAAACTTGGGGGTTGGCGACAGAATTGGCACTCCAGCCATCATAAAAAAAACTCACACTGTTCCACTCTATCTGAACTAGTGTGGTGCTGAGGTATCACCCATTGCATGGCTGCACTTGGGTCCTAATCTGGATCCGGAGTTGGTTTGTGGTGGGTGCGGCAATGCACTGTGTCAGTGCGTGCTCCTAACCTTTCTCCACTGATAGCCTAGCACCAAAAAAGTGTTTTCTATGTGAACTGTTAACAGCATTCTTCTTTTGTAGTTTAGTTTATTTAGTTAAAGACAATGTTTTCTGCTGTGCAAATATCAGTAACATCAGCATACTGTACTATAATTTATTTTGCATGTGGTAAGGGTCACCCACTCAACCTACTGTAAGATGGAAAAGAGAAGATGCTGTGTGGATCAGGCAAAGAAAAAAGTGTCCTGTAACTCACCTGACCAAAGCAGTTATAGATCTTATGGGAAATTCTATAAGTAGATAGAAGTGGATTAACTCCATTTAGCAGACAGAATCTCACAGGGAATTCTACAAGTACATGACAGCAGATTAACTCTGCTTAGGAGGCAGCAACAAACCTATACTTCTCTATCCTTTTCACTTTAGAAAGCAAGAAAAATATGTTCCTATCTAAAGAAAAGCATTTCAAGCATACAATGCTTGGCCCAGACAGCGATTTTTACTATTTTATTTTACACAATTTGACTGGCCTAAATCTTAGTACTCCAAGTGAAAATTTGCAGTGGGAAAAATGAATATGTTTAGAAAACACAAAGACAAATAATGCTACCATTTCACCTAAAATTTATATTTTAGGAAAACTGAAAATAATAATGATTTCAGGATATGATTAACCACCCTGTCATTCTGCTGTAAAGTTCAATATTGTACGCTAGTGGTTTAATTCCTACCTGCTACTGATTGTGCGACCATGAATGAGTCACTTATATGTAAGCAGTTGATACAATTGCCAGTCAGATGTCAAGCAATAACTTTTTATCAAATATATTTAAAAAAAAAAAACTCTTGATGTTGATTTTGATATTCAGTAATATGTAACAATTAAAATGGGAAAAAATTGCTTAAAAATTATGGTATTAGGCAGATGATGAGCAGTGTCTGGTGGTTGGAGTTTTGCCCAAAGAGTTTAACTGTTGTCTCATCAGATCAGAGTACTCAAAACACCCAAATCAACAAATTTGCCTAAGGCTGCGAAGCACCCACTTTCCGACTGCATATGTAAATCAATAACTAAAGAAAATTAACAATATCATCTTAATTGAAAATGCAAACATGCCATGACAAAAATAACCACTGCATTTTAACATTTTGTATAGGGTGGTCCAGATCTAATTATGCTATAACTTAAGTTTATTACATAGAAAAATCACCCGAAAAATCCCAGACCATCAAGAAGTGTGTAAACTGACTACATGAAGCAAGCTGAACTGGAATCGTCTTTGCATAAATCAAAGTCATCCAGATGATCTGGATCTGCATAGTTAGATCTGGATCACCCTGTATATCCATAGACTACAGTGCTTATCTAAACTCCGTTTGCGGTTATGTCATGTCATACAGTGATGCAACGGTTAAAATGACAGAAAGATATCGCTGCACACAGAGGCACTTCTCAAATATATGGAGCCCAATAGCTGCAGTTCTCTGTGTGTGTGTGTTTATGTGTGTGTGGCTGTAGGATGCCCCTTTTCATGAAAAGAAATAAAGTACATAAAGGACAAGCCTCCTCTTACCTGGTCCTTTTAATTGCCTGATTAATAAAGGGAATCCTTTTTCCTCCATATTACACAGAGCAAATTAGTTATTAAGATTTTCAGTTACCCTTGCACTACTGAGCTCCTGAATGGATAACTGAAACTTTAGCTTTATTTTCTTTAAACCATCAAGCATTTTGTTCAGTATCTTTTGCTCTGTCCCTTAAACCTCAGCAGCAGGTTAAAAATGCATGGACTGGAGGAACTGGATGTAGGCGTTTTAGGAAGAGGCCCTGTGCCTTTGCAGCACAGGATTTTCACTGCTATTCACTACATACTATTTTAGGTTGAACCTAGATGCATACTCTCATTTGAGAATCACATCTGACCCCGTAAAAAATTAAAACAAACAGGATGCACCTGATCACAATTTGGAGTAAGACAGGAAAGAGTATGAAGAATAATTTTCAGCTTTTTATTTTTAATTAATTTGAAAGCCTTTCAATGCTATGTTTTCAAGATAAGGTTTTTTCCTTTTTAGATCCATTTATAATGTGACGGGCCCCGCCGGGACACCCCTGCTGCATATGTTCCGGGGGAGCAACCATGGTCAGCTCAATACCTCCCCGGGACGCGTGGTGGCAGCCTCCCAGGCCGACGGCGATTCCCCAACCTCCCGCAGGGCTCCATAGGAGTTGGAGTCCTCCACAGCCTGGTTTGGAGCTGGGGTGGCCGCTAAGGGGAGCTGCGTGGATTCCACAGCCTGGCTGGACAAATCGTCGGCCCCACCCAAGTGCAATTGGAACAAGGTGGTCAAGCACCTGGAACACTTCCGGGTGGGCTATAAAAGGGGCCAGCCACCACCACTCAGTGGCCAGAATTGGGAGGAAGAGGACAAGGTTGCCTGGGAGGAGTGCTGGTGCCAGAGGAAGAGCGTTTGGTTTGTGTTACTGTGCTTGGGACTGTGTTGTGGCTGGAGGGTTTACGGGGAAGACGTACCCTCCAGCTGAAGAAAGTCTTTTGTTGAGTTTTACAAGTGCCTCAGTGTCAAGTCTGTGTCGGGTGATATATAGCGTCCATTTCACAATAAACATACTTGACTCTCTGCACTGTAAATTGTGTATTCAACTGCAGAAATCATTAGTGTTTGTCAGGGGAAAGTGCAGAGTGTCAAAAGTCAAAGGATTTTGTGGGTAAAACCCATTTAACAGGCAGCAGAAGATCAATGGCAGACGTGTGGGTAACTACATTCTATAAATGTGTGCGTTTGCATACAGAAACAGACAAACACAACAACAGACACAAACACACAGAGTAAATTATCCTGTCAATAGGCAATCAGCGTCAGTGTCTTTTGACATGATGTCTCTCTATTATAAAAAGAAATTCTGAGATGGGAGTTTCTCAGAGATAATTTTAAGTCCCGTGTGACGAGACTTTTTGCCAAGAGATTTTGACAAGTTCTGCCCTCCTCTTAAACATTTACAACCATGCCCACGGTCCAATCATTTCTCATTTGTGTGAATGCGATTGCCAGACGCAGTTCTTGCGCTCTCAGCTCCAAGCAGGGTTGGAAATAAAAGGCAAAGAGTAGAAGACAAAGTAGAACGTCATAAAGAGGTTCAAAAACATTGGCGTGATACACATGCAGGGCAGGTTTGAGATTACGAAAGTGATAAAATTCGAAAGTCTCAAAAAACTCATAGTAAAGATCTCATTAGCTCTAACAAATGGAAATTACTCAATGAAATAACAGAATAGCGAAAAGAGATTAAAAACATGGACATAGGTGATATGACAGAAGTATGTACAGTAAATATTGTTTGGCTTTAAACTTTAAGTCAGAGACTTGTATATCGTCTAATTTGTGTTGGCATCAGGGAAAAGTAGTGTTTATTCCCAATGAAGAGGCGTATCTGTGAGAAATAAAATATTTGTCGTTTGGTGAAAGTGAAATCCACATATGCGAGCGGCACAGCCACAAAGTGGCTGGTGCATAGCGCAGGCCAAGTGAGCAAAGCAAGCAGGGGGCGAAGCCCTCTAGTAATTATAAAAATAACATGGAAACTAGTGCCCCTGGCAATTTGCACCTTCAATTATGACATCTTAGATTGATTTTGTCCATCTACTTCCTCCATTCTCTTACATTTTCCCAATTTTTTTTTTTATATGGGGTCGCTATTTTTGACTAGTCTTTGGAGTATTGATGTATAGATTTTGGTGCAATTTTTACAGCTGGATGCCTTTCCTGATGCCAACCCTCCCCATTTGGGCATGGAACCATCCATTTCCAAACTCACCAACTCCAACTCAGTGTACCAAAGTTGTTTAAAGGTTGTTACTTGATACAGTACATTGTTAGAATTGCAGTAAATATGAGTGTTGCTTATACTGTGACTTACTAAAATTGTCTTGGTGAAATGAGTAAAATATGATGTACATACTTTTCATCTTTATCCATTCCAAAGTGATATACGGCACTGCAGCTAGAAATAAAACCAACACTGACAAGACTGCCAGCAACCAGTAAGACACTCCAGGGTAGAATTCCTCTGCAAAAGAAATGCATTATAATAATCATATCATTAAATGTAATGCTGTGCATATAAGGGTCAGACAAGGCGCCAATGCAGCTCCTCAAACCCCTTAAAATTTAAATTAATCAAGATGCAGTGTGAAACTTAAGAGTATGGAAGGATACTTATTAGTATTTATTAGATTTGGGGGGGGGAGGGGGGAGAAACAAGCCTGTAGAAACTAATAATATGGATATTAACTAGTTCCTCAAAATTCTTAAATACTTTCTTTAAAGTATTTCAGTTTCTCTGTCATAAATCTTATCATGAACTATTTTTCTATACATGCTGTCTGGCATTCTAGACATGAGTCCACTGTCCTTTCCCACTCAGCCTGTTCCAGCTTTACAATTGTCATTTGCCAGTAACAGAAATGTGATTTACTAGGATACTGTAAATGCTAAAAAAGTGTAACTGTCCCTGTACTACTTAGCATTTTATTGTGCTGTTACATGGCAACAAGTTGTATTTATAGTAGGGCTTTCAGATTTTAAACATTTCTATGCTCAAATATTCATACTATTTGTGATGCAACCTTCTGAGTTATTAGGAGTTCTCTGATGCAAGCATGTTCGTTTTTTTCTGTGCAGAGAATAACGCAGTCTCAAAACTGAAACAAATTTTAGTTTCTTATTTTAATGAATCAAATAACTATGTATTTTTTTTTCTTGAGCACATATGGTTTACAAGAAATTATAGATTACTACAAAAAATAGGCAAGAATGATTTGTAACCAAACCATGCAGGAGATTATTTGTAGACTCTAGACTATTTTGCAAGACACTTTATGCAGGATACACAAGATACAATTGTGAGTTTTTGCATTTATGAGGGGTTAAATTTAAAACCATTTGAGTTTCAAGACTATTCACAATTATTAGAATCAATGTAACATTTATGTATTAATAATGTGTTTTAGGTGAAGTGCAGTACTGTTCTCATTTGCCCATTCAAATACAGTACAGTATACTAATCTGATTTAACCAAAATGCTGAACAGTGTTATTTTAATTTGAGCAATGTACCCAAAGAAGAAATAGTTTTGAAGAACTTGTCACCACTTCATTTTTACCTTTTAAAAACACACTATCACTGACAGCTGCAATTGCCAAACAGACTCCTTCTTTTTCAGTTTGTTCAGTGAGTTTGATAACAATGCTCTTATTTCTTGTATTTAAATTGTACGTTACTATTTGTTTTCTACAGATGCTGTGCACAAAAACAATAAATATCAGGTTTGCTTTGTTTGCATATACAGGTATAATGTACACTGTGTAATACAGTACCTACAAACAAACTTCGGCTGCTGAAGCGATTATGTTTATTTTAATGGTAAAATTAGGTGTTAATCATATTTTTCCAATTGCAACTAATGGTGATTGCATTTACAAAAAAATTTGAAAGTTTGACTTACCACTTGCATAGGTTTTTTTCAGTATCATAGTGCGCTCATAAAAGAAGAAATGTTACTTATTCTATAATATACTATATGTATACAACAGAATTAATTCTGCCGACAACATATTTTTGAGAGTAAAATACAGCACCACAAATTTAGCAGTTGTGGCGGACAGCTGGGGGTGGTACCCAGTCGGAAAGCCCAGGAGGACCAGGAGGGCTTGCGCCTCCTCCAGACCACGAGGGGGCGACCGCCCTGGTTGTGCTGGGGGCCACGGGTAGAGGGGTTGGAAGCCCAACCCTGTAGGGGCCCGTGGTCAGCACCAGGGGGTGCCCCAATGCCTTGGGAGCCCTGGACCTCAGCACTTCTGCCACACCAGGAAGTGCTTGGGGGGGGGGGGGGGGGATGGAAAGAGGAGCAGGAACACCCGGAGGACTTCCGGCTACACAGCTGGTGCTTCCACCACACAGGGGTGTGTTGGCGGAGGTTCCTCAGGGAGCACCTGGAGCCCATCCGGGCGTGCATAAAAGGGGCCACCTCCCTCCAGTCGACAGCAACTGTCGGGTGGAAGTGGACGGAGCTCGGAGGAGAGGAGTGGAGACTGTCTGAGGACTGAGCAAGGCATTGTTGTGCGGCCAGGACTTGAAGGGGTGATTGGTGTTGCGGCACTGGGTTTGTGCACTGTAAATAGTTTTGAAAATAAAATGTGTGTGGTGAACCAACATGTCTGCCTGTCTGTACCCCACACAGTACATAGTTTTTGTTAGTTTTTTTACATAGTAAAAAAACTCAGTTTTTGTCAGCATACTTTACTGTACAAACAAAAAATAAAAAAACTGATTTGATTTGTTTCAAACCTAGTTTTGTTAAACTTGAATTGCATGTATGAAATGTTATTTGGTTTTAATAAAATAATAATTACAAAAATAAAAAATAATTAAGGCATACACCTTATGAAAAAGCAGGCACACCTATTCAAAATATAATCTGTAAAACCCAATGCTAAATGAACTTCTCTATTAGTTTATAATTCATCCAAAACATAAAATCTACTACTTATTCTTAAAAAAAATTACTATATGCATAGAACGAAAAGTATAAAAGTTTTTACTCACTGGAAATGTGCATTTTGGATTCCCAGTCCAGACTTTGTATTCTGCCTCTGACCAAGCACGAATAGACATTAAATTCTCTCTTTATAGCAATATAAGTGTTCACAGTTAAAAATCCATCTCGGTCCTCTTCCTCCTCCTCTTTGCCAGTAAAGTTTCTCAAGTATTGCATGTTTCTTCCATCTTGGTCCCTCCAGACAAATTCTGGTTTTGGATGCCACATTGTTGATCTGCACCCCAATATGTCTGAATCATTTTTCAGTGGAATCCAGAAGATTGTTGGTTGTGTCCCAAGTGCTGTTTTTGAAGGTGAAAAAATTCTTGTCAATTCATCACACTTCTAAATTTCTTGATTTTTCAAAGCTATCTGCCAGTACTTTGCCTATCCAACATAGTTTATTGCTAAGAAAACACCTGAAAGCTTTAATGGTACTACAAACATTCTGGGTGTCAAACCTACACTAAGCAAAATAGCCGAGTTTATAACAAAAGTCTAGTAATCTCTGGAACCAAAAAAATCTGATACACTCATTATCAAAACAGCATAGAAGAGATACATATTGTGCATAGTTCACAATGCTTTTTCTTTACACCTGTTTTTTTCTGTACAGTGCTTGTAACGTTTAATTCAATGCACTGGCTGTAAAATGTGCAGCATGTAAACGTCAATGGTATATGTAATAAAATAAACTAGAATTTGTTGTATATTGCTTTTGATCTAAACCCTCTAAAACTTTGTAACAATACAAAATCACAGATCAAAGTATTAAATTCAAATCTGATTGAAGCTACCATTTTTTATGTCAATTTAGATCAGGGGTACCCAATACGTCGATTGCGATCAACCAGTAGATCGGAAAGGTAGTGCAGGTAGATCGCGTTGCATTCAAAACAATATATTTTTTTTTAAAACGTTAGTCTATATACAGTGCATCCGGAAAGAATTCACAGCACATCACTTTTTCCACATTTTGTTATGTTACAGCCTTATTCCAAAATGGATTAAATTCAATTTTTTCCTCAGAATTCTACACACAACACCCCATAATGACAAGGTGAAAAAACTTTGAGATTTTTGCAAATTTATTAAAAATAAAAAAAAAATGAGAAAGCACATAGAACTGTGCCCTTGGAGTACTTGATGGACTGATTGAGTGCGTTTATAGTTCTTAGGATGAAACAGTTTCTGAACCGTGATGTCACTACGGCAAAGGCTCTGAAGCATTTGTCATTTAAGAGCAGTTCAATAGACAGTGCACATGGCTGAGGCAGAGTGTGCTTGATGCTTTATAACGACAATTCTCATTCGGATCGGCTGTTGTAGAGCTGTGATTCCACACTCTGATACAGTGGGATAAACACTGAGTGGTGCATTGAGAAGACCAACGGTAAAGCAGCTATGGTATTTGGAATAGTTTGGCAATTCTGTGGACCATTATATTGTTACAGGTAAATTACAATCAGATGCCTTAAACAAATAAACAATATGTGGTTAATTTCAGTGTATTTGATAAAGCCACGTCAGGGATGTGGATCTAAAAAAAGAAAGGGAAACTACACTTAAACAAAAGCACGCTGAGTGACGTCTATTTGCAAAACTAAGCGGAGAACTTGCGTACGCCAAGCATTTAGCTGGCATGAAAATGTGCGTGGCTTTATGCCAAGTTTAGGTTTTATACATCACAATATGAGCGTGGAAACAGGAGTATGCAACATTTTTGTGCAGATGCACCATTTATACATGAGGCCCCTGGTGTATTCTAGATCTATTCTGGTAATTTCAATGATGAACTCGGACTGAGTTTCCCCAGAGTATACCTGCAGAGACCTCTGGGGATGCATTTGCCTCGAGAAAATAATCAATGAATGAATTCTGTACAGTGCTCCTCAGCTAATTACAGGGGGTTAAGACACCAGCTACGAGGAGTGTGTAAGATACAGCAAGTTAAGCTCTATGATCAGAACAGCGTGATGGGAGGCAACAATAAAAAAAAAAAAAAAAAAAAAAAGTCTATGAAGAAATAATTGATTCTTGAGTAACAATGACGAATTTGTGAGTTAAAGTATTATGCTCTTAGGGTTAGGATTTAAAAACCTCCATGGGATCGAAAAGTAATTCATTTTGATCCATTAGAAACTGTGTAATTATTTTTGCAGTATTAGATGTTATATCCGCTGTAGCTGAAGGACTATCCAGGTGTGGATTTAAAAACACAATTACAGTCTCTGGCCATTACAATCTTTTGAGTGTTCACATTTGGAAAAGATGCAAATACATTTTGGATAAAACCTCTATCATCAACGTTAGGTACATAAATATTTATCAAAATCACTTTAGTATTAAATAAATTGCCCATCACCACAACATATTGCCCTTCAGTATCACATATTACATCTGATGCTACAAATGGGATAGTTTTGGGTATTAATATTTCCACACCTCTAGTTTTCTTTGTATAGTCAGAGTGAAATTTGCCTAATCCAATCCCTTTGCAACCGAAACGGGTCCTTATTATGTGAATCTCCTGTAAAATTACTATTTTGGCATTTAAACCTGTAAAGTGAGTGCATACTTTCTTTCCCTTTAATTCATGATTGAGACCTTTGACATTCTAGCTCACAAAGTTCAGTTTAGTCATAAAAACATTGCTTCAGAACTTTTGTTGACATTTTGCAGTCTTAAGTTAAGGTAGTACATTTTTACATAAGATAGCTTTGACACAGATTTCACATTTTTGCCAGGTGTTATGGCTATGAAGCCTAGTGTTGTGTTGGCATTAACGGTTGTAGGAGTAGAATCGATAAATAAGAGATTGCAAAGCTCTCCTTCTCTCTCTTTCTGCCTGCAATGCCATGCCCAATTTTTGCCTCCCCAAGTGAGGCAGACCACACTTAACGCTGTCCTGGTCTTCTGACACATCAAGACAGACCAAGCACAGCCAGAGGTATCTTGAAAGTACAGTTCCAGTACAATAAACCTAGTGAATGATGTTAAACCGTTCCCATGGACACTGAGATGACATATGATAGTACATGCAATAAATCAAGGATATGATGTGGGGGGATGGGGGGGGTGGAATTGCAAATAACTAGTTACTTTGTAGTTGCCCGAAAGTACATATATTAATTGTACTAGCAAAATACCCGCGCTTCGCAGCGGAGAAGTAGTGTGTTAAAGAAGTTATGAAAAAGAAAAGGAAACACTTTAAAAATAACGTAACATGATTATCAATGTAATTGTTTTGTCACTGTTATGAGTGTTGCTGTCATCAAGGATTTGATCATCATTTCTTTCAATCAGGTTTGTATTTGGAGGACGTGTTGTGTTCAAGTTACATTCCGTGTTTGTCAACCGTTGTAAACATAACAGGTTTCATTCATCGAAGTGTTCACTACCCAAATCGCTATGTGAGTATTTACATTTGCAGCATCTCTATTAAGTTGTGGATTTGCCTGCGAGTATTTAGCGACAGCATGTCTATTAACTTGTGGATTTTTCTGCGAGTATTTGGCGGCAGCGTCAAAGTTGTTTTCGTCTACCAGCATCAGAAAATGTACCATGACGTGTGACACACCTCCTTTTTACTGTTTTCTCACAGCTTGGATTGCTGCTGTCATAATCGGTATCCATCCAAACATCCATCCATCCATGGTTCACGACCATAATTCGTTCCAAACCTCTGGTCGTAAACCGAAGCAATTTCCCCTTTAGGATTGTATCTAAATACAATTAATCCGTTCCAGACTGTACGAACTGTATGTAAATATGCAAATATATGTAAAGATTGAGCACAAATACTGTATAGTTAATTACACCATAGAATGCACAGTGTAATAGTAAACTAATGTAAAAACATTGAACAACACTGACACAGAACACCCAGGCTCCCTGCTCAGCTACACAAGCGGGCGCTCTCTCTCTCGCCCCCCTTTTTGTCAGCGGCATGGGCTCGCTCGCGCTCGCGCTCTCTCTCTCTCTCTCTCTCTCTCTCTCTCTCTTTCTCTGTAGCACACACACACACCCCCACCCCCACCCGTCAGCAGCACGCACTTGCTTTCTCTCTCTGTAGCACACACACACCCCCTTCCCCACTCTATCAGCAGCATGCCCTCGCTCTCTCTCTGAGCTCACTCGCTCACGCTCTCTCTCTGAACAGAGGGGAACATTTGAACAAATCCGAACTTTAATTTAAAAGCCAACCACAAGCAACCAAAAAACATTGCAGGAGTTCATGCGAATAGCCTTACAGCCTGATCGCTGTAAACACTTTATTTAAAATGAGTTTTAAGCACAGGGAAAAATGTGAACATTTGAAAAAAGAGAAAACTAACATTGCAACAATTCACGCTACGAACTGAAAAATTAACTTTTGAAAAATCCGTAATACAAAAACCACCAAGAAAACTAACCTTGCATGAGTCGAGTTCTGGCATGAAGTGTTTTCCTTCAGGTGTTTTCTCTCTTGTGATTTCTTGGGTTTCTGGTGTTTTTAGCCATTTAGCTGGTGGGAGCGAAAGCCTCATGCAGCCATTCCAAAAAGAAAGTCCTTGTGACCCAACCCTTCGCGTTTACCCTCCACATTACTGCCAGTCTGGCTTTGTTTACATTATGCTGCTTGAAAGCACGAGGGTTCTCAAATTGGTAAATGAGTAAACTGGTAAACAGTTTTCACCTCTTGTAATTTCTTTCTTTACTTCGATTTCAATTTTCTTCAAAACTTTCTTCTCACCACTCTTCACTTGCTTAGAAGCCATAGTTAACTGCAAAAGCACACAAAATACTGTAGAGCACAAAGAGAGTGCACGTCTGACTGAGAACAATGAACAGGTTAAATGAAAAAGCCAGGCAGGCACACGGCTTGCTCTCTCTCTCTCTCTCAGCCTGCCTGTCTGTGCCGGGGGGTGGAGTTGGGGGGGGTGGGT
>JANRMT010062854.1:119281060-119292679 GCA_026402145.1 Polypterus bichir lapradei | reverse complement strand
AAGATTTTGTACAAATAATGTTTTTCATTTTTCTTCCTTGATGGATTCTGCCACCCCCAGCAACAGTTGCTTGCACCCCAAAGAGTATGTATTTTATATATTATACGTTTATATTTGTGTGTATATACATACATACAAGCAAAATACCCACGCTTCACAGCGGCGAAGTACTGCCTTAATTTTTATTAAGAAGAAAATTCAACTTTTTTTAAACGGAGGGAAAATATGCCAATAATTTGTTAAGGATCTCTTTGTATACCAGGTTGTCAGTTCGGTCCTCCGGTTGTAACATGACCAAGCTGTGCGCTGAGCTTACTCTTGAGCATGTAACTTACAGTTGGCCATGTGAACAGTAATCTTGTCTCATATCTCACAGCTTGGATTGCTGCTGTCATAATCGGTTTGAGTTTCATGGTTTGTTTCAATTACGACAGTATTTGCAGGATTTGTTGAAGTGACATTCGGCATCTGTTAAGCGTTGTAAGCACACAACCGGTCTCATCGATAAAAATCACATCCAGCTTTTGAGAGTTTAATTCATAAACATCAAAGTGTCCACTACTTAAATCGTCACCTATTAGGTGAAGGGCTTAAGCATTTCACTCTTATAGTTCTCCTGTGTAGTATAATTATCTCCTGTACCGTCATCAGTCCACACCTTGAACCTGTCCCAGTCATTCAATACATAAGACACAATGTTCCTCCGGATATCAAGAGTGAGCCCAATATGGCTGTGCAATATGTAACAGAGAATGGAAAAGGTAGGTGCCATCTCTGGACATGGAAACCATTCAGTAAGTGACAGTTCTTTGATCTATAGTGATCACCTCGATAAACATGGTAATGGGGGTTGGAATGATAAAGGAAATGGGTACCTGAGCAATGTAAAGCAAGTCTAAAATACCTATACAATAACCAATTGTAATAAACAAACAATAAAACAGCGGAGAAGCCGTGGATTAAACAAAAAGGCTGTAGTTATCAGTAGGGAGACGTGAATCCCGTGGCGAAGCAAGGAAGGGAATGTAGAGAATGGAGCGACGGACAGTCTTATATAGGCAGGCAGCCAACAACGTGGGAGGCATTGGGATGGGGGACCCAACGCCACCTCATACGGTGACCGAGCTGCAGGCTATGGACGTATATATGTACGCAAGTAGGATTCAGTTAGCGTTGGGAACCCAGGTACCAAATTTCTTGAAGATGGGCCCATAAGTAACAAAGACTGTTGAAAAGTTCAATATGGTGGCCGACAGTGGCATCATACCACCGAAATAAGTACGTACATTGGTTTCGGTTAGTGCAGGGAAGCCGCCTACCAAATTTCGTGAAGATGGGGCCATAAATAAGAAAGTTCAACATGGCAGACGTTGTCGACCGTTACGTGTAGAATTTTGCAATGAAACCTGCTTAACTTTTGTAAGTAAGCTGTAAGGAACGAGCCTGCCAAATTTCAGCCTTCTACCTACACGGGAAGTTGGAGAATTAGTGAGGAGTCAGTGAGTGAGTGCTTTGCCTTTTATTAGTATAGATGATGAAAAAAAAAGTAAAAAAGTTAATCACAAACCTGGTCAAAAATATGCATTTTTAATTAAGCAATTTAAGAACCATCTACCTACTTTAACTTCTCCAATACAAAGTTGTGAACACAGAAAATTCTAATAACATTTGTTCATGAGCAGATATCAATCTTTAACGAAGAGTTAGTCAATCTAGGGACCCACTCACTTACTCATGAAGGGCTGATTTAGGAGTAGCTACTTAATTTAACATTTGCATCCTTAGGACTGGAGTACATTGAAATGTGAGATCCACCAGAAGAATGTACAAACTGTACAAAGACCATGTCAATGTCAATTTATTTATATAGCACATTTAAAACATAGTAATGCTGTGGCCAAAGTGCTTTACAATAACAGAATAAAAGAAAAAAACAAAAACAACAAATAGTAATATATGAACATAAAATAAGATGGATAATAGAAATAATGTTATATGATCACAAAGAGGAAACCATCATTATTACTGAAGGTCACTGAATGCAAGTGAAAAGAAGTGAGTTTTTAATCTTGTTTTGAACAGTTCAATTGTAGGCGATTCCTTAATATGATGAGGTAGAGAGTTCCACAGGCGAGGGACAGCAGCCGCAAAGGCCCTGTCCCCCTTGGTTTTACATTTGGTACCAGGGACAACAAGAGACAACTGACCAGAAGATCTAAGCACTCTGGATGGCTGGTGTAAAACACACAATTCAGATAAATAGGCAGGAGCAAGCCCATGTAAAGATTTAAAAACTAGCAGCAAGATTTTAAAATCAATTCAAAAACTGACAGGCAGCCAGTGTAAAGAAGCTAAAATAGGAGAAACAGAGTCATACTTCCTTGCCCCAACCAGAAAGCGAGCGGCAGCATTTTGGACCAGCTGTAACCTGTGTATCAGAGATTTGCGAATCCCAGAATACAGCGAGTTGCAGTAATCGAAGAGAGAAAAAATAAAAGCATAAGTAGCTTTCAAGATCTTTAGAAGATAAAAAAGGCTTGATCTTACCTAATAGACAAAGTTGGAAAAAGCAACTCTTGACTACAGAATTTACTTGTTTCTCAAAACAGAGGTTACTATCAAATGTAACACCAAGATTGCGGACTTGAGGTTTGGAAAAGACAGAGAAAGAGCCGAGAAGTCCAAGACCAATTTGGTCTTTAGCTGGTGGACCCACTATAAGCACCTCCATTTTATTTTGATTCAGATCAAGAAAATTAGCCATCCAGGATCTTAGTTCAGACAGACAGTTGTGGAGTTAATTTGTTGCAGACGGGAATATAAACCTGAGTATCAGCATAGCAGTGAAAAGAAATGTTAAAATTTCCTAAAAATCACTCCAATAGGGTGAAGGTATATAGAGAATAAAATAGGACCCAAAATGGATCCCTGAGGAACACCATATTTAAAAGGAGTAGTAGATGAAAAAGAGGAATTTAAAGTCACCGAAAAGTGTCTACCAGTTAAATATAACCTGAACCAGTTAAGAGCAGCCCCTTTAATCCCAACAAGATGTTCGAGCCGCATCAGCAATATTTCATGGTCAATGGTGTCAAAGGCAGCGGACAGGTCAAGGAGGACAAGGACTGCCGCATCACCCGAGTCAGTAATGAGATGTCGTTGAACACTTTCAGGAGTGCAGTTTCAACACCATGATAATGCCTAAAACCAGATTGGTAGGTCTCAAATTATTGCAGTTAAGGTGATTGACCAATGGATTATAAATAATTTTTTTCTAGAATTTTAGCCAGAAATGGCAGCTGGGAAATTGAATGAAAGTTGGTTAAAACTCCATGATCTAATCCTGCTTTTTTAAGATGGGGACTGACTGCAGCATGTTTAAAAAAAATGAGGGCACAACCCCCGAACTAATAGAATCATTTATAATGGCTAGTAAAGATTGGCCCAACACATCAAAGGCTTCCACTAAGATGAGGTGGTACAATATTGAGGGGGCTGGAAGCTGGTTTAACGGTGTCAATAGTTCTTTTTAGCATTGAAAGTGAGACTTGATCAAAGGAATCTAGAACAACGTCATGATTAACAGTAGGAAATAATAGCCAGTTTGAACAATGCCACGGCAGATGGTATCAATTTTTTTTTTTTTTTTGTCAGCAAAAGACAGAAACTGCTCACATGAACAATGCTATTTAATCCCATCATAGAATGAGGGTGAATGGCTGCATTAATTGAATTAAATAAAACCCTAGGATTGTTGGAATGGCGGGATACTAAAATCGGCAAAGA
The DNA here is from genome assembly GCA_026402145.1 of Polypterus bichir lapradei. Taxonomy (NCBI): domain Eukaryota; kingdom Metazoa; phylum Chordata; class Cladistia; order Polypteriformes; family Polypteridae; genus Polypterus; species Polypterus bichir. The sequence continues at coordinate 119,288,893 of JANRMT010062854.1, read as the reverse complement.
AGTCATGTTTCGATTTCTTAACTTCAGCCTAGAAATTGAAAAGAGAAGTCCTGAAAATCTGTTTAGAGACAATCAGTCCATCTTTTTTCCAACACCGTTCAGCAGTTCGACAGGTGATCGTGTAGCTTCATTTAGGTAGGGAGCAGGTCTTACCTTATTACTGCGTATCTTGGGCGGAGCAATTGCGTCTAAAACCGTTTCACAGGAGGAATTAAATTTTACGACAAGAGTCATCGATATCATTATTTTGGTCATACATATAAAGACTAGAGAAAATGGTTTTAAAATCAGATATAATGGAAGAATTTTAAAAGTGCGAGCAGCGTGGTGGACGGCTATTAGTCAGGAGAACAACAGTAATATGCAGATCCATCATCACAGAAAAGTGATCAGTGAAGAAGGAAGAAAAAACACACCACACACCACATAAAATAAATACTATTCACTGAAATATCACGAGTAAGAACAAGATCAAGGGTGTGACCGAGAGAGTGAGCTGGCATATTAATATGCTGTATAAAATCAAATGAGTCCAATAATGATAAAGTCTTTGACCAAAGGTTTCGATTGATAACAAACGTGAATGTTGAAATCACCAACAATAAATATTTTGTCATGGGAGAGGGTGATATCAGCCAGATCAGAGAATTCAGAAATGAAAGTATCATTAATTACAGGAGGTCTATAAACCACGGCAAACAAGGGGAGCTGCACACTTCGAAAAGTTGAAGTTCAAAGCTGCTAAACGGACCCCTTGTAAGGCTCCAACACAAGAACATACTTTTAAAAACAGGGAAACTCAACACCTACAAACTACTGCCAGTATTTGAAGAGATTTAAATCTGCAAAGTTTTGCATTTTGTATATTTGCAAATATTTTTTTTGACCTAGAGAATTTTGTAACACCTAATGAACAGTTTTTCATCCCATATCAGGAGTGCACAGCCCTGGTGCTATAGTTTGGGAGCAACTATATTTTTTGCTTTAACTGGATTCTCAATAAAAACTAAAATGGATCATATAATTATTTATGCTTCCAATCTCCTGCATTAAAAATTATTAATAGCATGGATTTTATTTTTCCAAGATGAGTGCCCTAGTTTCTAAATACCTTATTAATAAAATATCTTACTGAAAAAACTCTAACCAGCTATGCTGGTCTGCAGAAAAGAAATCTAAAATGTAAAAAAGAGAATTAAAATGTAAAGGCTGTTAAAAAATATATTATGTACAGTGAGAGAGATTTGACCATATGGTGGGTGAGAACAAATACTAATGACTAATAACTTGCTGTGAATGTGAAGAATTCCAGTTCTTGAAAAATGTTTGGTATGAATCCGGACTAGCATTCTTTTTATTACAGTGCATCTGGAAAGTATTCACAGCGCATCACTTTTTCCACATTGCTATGTTACAGCCTTATTCCAAAATGGATTAAATTCATTTTCTTCCTCAGAATTCTACAAACACCACCCCATAATGACAACGTGAAAAATATTTACTTGAGGTTTTTGCAAATTTATTAAAAAAAAAAAAAAAAACACAACTGAGAAATCACATGTACACAAGTATTCACAGCCTTTGCGATGAAGCTCAAAATTGAGCTCAAGTGCATCCTGTCTCCCCTGATCATCCTTGAGATGTTTCTGCAGCTTACTTGGAGTCCACCTGTAGTAAATTCAGTTGATTGGACAGGATTTGGAAAGGCACACACCTGTCTATATAAGGTAAACTTCTTTCATGTTGTCATTATGGGGTGTTGTGTGTAGAATTCTGAGGAAAAAAATGAATTTAATCCATTTTGGAATAAGGCTGTAACATAAAATGTGGAAAAAGTGATGCGCTGTGAATACTTTCCAGATGCACTGTACATTTACTGTATATGAGCTTAGACTTATCTAGCCCCTATTGTGCATGTTGCCATAGAACATAAGGCTTGTAAATGTGCATCTGATAACAATGGATACTTTGATGTTTTCTTGTACAACATGAAAATCCTTGCGACAGGACAAAGATCTTAAGTTTACATACAGCTCTAAGCATAGAACATCCCCATATTTGACTGTCTTTCGCTAGTCACACGTCACAACCAAGATTTCTCTTGATACATGCACTAATAAACAAAAGATGTTAGCAGTTCTTTTTTTTCTGCTCTAAAATGCAGAGAATAAAAGGTTATCGTACTATACGGTACAAGATTCCTAAATGTTTGTTCTGTTAAGGGACTATATAAATAAAATTTATTATTATGAATGGATGGCAATTTCCCCTTTTCCATACAGTTATTTAAACAAATATGATCTTATAAACATTAGTGTTGAACATTATTCATAAACATAATTTAAGAAGCCATTAGTTGCCAACAACAGCTCTTTATCCATAAAATATAAAAAAAATATGTAGAATTCTGGTCCAGGTATATTGAAGAGCAAGCAGCTACGTTGAAAAACTAACTGTTTGGCTATTGTGTTAATTAAATGACTACACTGTATTAAACCCTCCCCACCACTATTTTATATACATTTTTTTTTAAATCAACATATATACACACATATATACATATATATATTTTTTATTTATTAAGTCTTAGATGGAATCAAGTGATGTATACACTTAAACACCACAAATCCCCTCTCACCTTTCTGCGCGAAGACAACTGTTTGTGAACATATAATTAGTAAAAAAAAACGCCACACCACGGTCATTCTGCTCATTTTCCTGTGAAGAGAAATAAACAAAAAAAAAGTTAGTTAAAAGTTTTGTAAATGAAAGCAGAATTCATTAACAAAACTTACTGAACTGAATGGTTTGTAATGATAGACAATATGACTACAAATTCCTTTCCTAATGTAGGCATTTGCATACCATGAAGTGTTCAAACAAACTGCCCAAGAGACAGTCAGGCTGTAAGTCCACAAAAACAATGATAATAAAATCTAAAGCCCAGTGACCAGCTTTCTTCCCATTTTTATATTGTGTTCCTATAAAACACTAAAGTGAGCTGCTCAGCAACAATATGTTCTATTGATATGTAAGGCTTGCTCTCATTATATTAGCTGTAACATATTCTGTAAGAATTAGTGGTCTAGACAGAAGAAGCTATATGTTCTATTCTAAACTCTCTTGCCAATTAGTACTTCAAAATACAGACAGTTATAAAATCTAAGACATTAGCCTTCTAAACACTACTTATAAATGTAGCAACTGTTTGTGTTGGGAAATGTATAAGATACTAAGCCTTGAACTTTTGTAATCTACAATAACTCAAATGGCCCACCAAACATGCCCAAGCAACAGAAATAATAAAAATAAGAAGTATGTAAAGAAAGAAACACGCAGGACACTTACTAAATCGGAATCAGTTCATCAGTAGACATTAGACATACCCTTCCTACTGTATTTCTGATAACATTTTTACATTTACATACATGTTAAACAGAACATTTTTTCTTGATGAAATAAAAATTGGACTCATTTTTCAGGGGATAAACAAGAACACTAAAGTTAAGAATGGATTTTCACCACAAATTTCTTTAAGAAAATTGTCTTTATACTAATGCCAGGTGCCTGAAAGGTGTCACAGAACAAAGTAATATAAAGTGAAATGCGTTTTGCTAGTACAGTTGAAAAACACACAAAGCTCCTTTCGTAATTGGCCCTTTAAAAGACTTGAACTATCTAAGAAGACTGACAGCCTGGACTGTGGGATCGTTGTGCTCATGGTACTACTTTATGGAAGTAGTAAGATGAAATGGTTGATTAAAAATAATGGCTTACTTTCCTATGTATTACCCCCTTTACCTAGCCACTAGAAAAGCATTTGATTTCAGCCAGGTCAATGGTTTAAGTCTAAGGTTAATTTGTGTATTGTAAAATGATTCTCATAAAATTAATTATAAATTATAAATTACCTGATTTACATTTCTTAGGAAGACATGCCACAAATAAGATGGTGGAGTCTTTTCCGACTTCGGAAAGCCAGTGTTAAAGGTGTTTAAAATCAATTACCTTTTCAAGCTTTTTGAAAAGTAGAACAGTTATAAGCATTCATCAATTTTTTCTGAATTGTTTAATGCTAACCAGGGGAGTTGTCTTTAATTTGCACTCAGGAAGAAGGAGATTCTGTGAACCACAGGTAGTGTTTCCCAATTAATCAACATAAATATGATTGGACACTATTATATTGGAATTCACTAAAAGACTTTGAACAACACACTTCAACCAGAGAATTCCAGTGAGGAATTCGCTTACTGTACTTGTGTCTTTTTGCAGCTCTGTGTTGTGTATATGGAGTTATGGGGGTAGAGGGTACTGATCATGAAAATGAGGGTATTGTGTTGTCTCATTGATTTATTAAATGACAATTCTCTGCTTTAAATAATCTCTATATATAATTCACTAAGGGCACACAAGACAGTGAGTGCAAGCAAGACAGAGAGCCACACCCGCCAAATCTAAGACCATGGGATACACTTGACAGAGCCCTGCCCGCCAACCCTAACCCTCCTACCGCGTCATGGGATACACACGACAGAGCCACGCACGCCAACTGTAACTGTCCTCCCCCGTCCAGCGTCGCTCTCGAGGCATGTGCACTGCTTGCTCATGTGCCTGCATGCAACAATTTAACACAGCCTCAGTCGCTTTCGTCTGTGCAGAAGTCCACATGCACCTCTGAGCCACATTGACTTTTCACCACGCAAGACAGAGAGCCACGACCACCAACTCACAGAGCCCCACCCGCCAACTCTAACAGAAACCCCGCCCATGGGTTACGCACGAAAGAGCCACGAATGCCCACTCTAACCCTCCTCACACGTCATGGGGAATGCACGACAAGGCCCTGCCCACCAAATTTCACCCTCTGCAGGCTTCCAACATCGCCCTCGAGGCATGCGCACTGCTTGCTCATGTGCTCGCCCCCAAAACGGTGGCAAAGACACCTTGCCGGTATGACAATACTTAGTGTAATGTCCGGATCTGTTGACCTCTGATGGCCAATGAAGTGCATATTGCGGTAGGGAGACCAATGTTATGTTCTTGGACGGGAATGGCAGTATCTTCTTGAAAAGCAGCGGAAAACTGAATGTGATGACAGTAAATGGGGTTTGCAAGTTGAGACTGAACGGAATTGGAATGAGTTTGTAAGTGCTTCTTCAGAGCACGAGTTGTTTTGAAGCACTGCTGGCAATGTTCACATTATAGCATTTGTTCAGTGGAGTGTGTTTTTAAATGTACTTTGAGATATCTCTGCAGTCAGAAGGTTTTGGAACAAATAGTGCATTGAAAGTCCTGTGTGGAATGCGTTTGTTCAATAGATGGCACCAGAAGGTTATCACGTATGTATTTGAGAGGCAAGAGAACTTCGTAATGCCCATGATCCAAAGGACCGCTAAAGAGCGGAGATATGGAGAGACGTTGGCCTGGATTGTAAACTCGAGGAGAGGCATGACGACGTTCCCGGAAGTGAATGGAGATAGTAGCTGGAAGCATTTGGGACACCGCCACCATTTCTGCCTCGCCACCATAAACTCCGGACGTATTCATGTACTCGGCGTATTGTTGAGCAGACTGTATGACTATGCTTCCATGACTAAGAACAACGGACAGCATATCCGCAAAGTTATCCCAATGTTGGCAAACAAAGGTTACAGCCATGTTGCGAAGTTTGAGAGCAACACTTTCGTCGATTAAATTTTTCCAGAAATATCCGACTGCCGGAAACAGTCAGTTACCGGAAGCAGGAATTTGTATAACATTGAAAGAAGTGTTTTCAGGAAATACATTTGAGGCGTTGGCCATGGTAGGCAAATGAACAGTCAACGTGGCTCACAGCTGTATGTGGACTGTAGCACAGACCAAAGCGAGTGAGGACGCGTTTGTTGGCGTTTTGGGGGCGGGCACATAAGCAAGCAGTGCCTGTTTACAGCTGTGTGTGTGCGTGGCGAGGATAACGCGTGCGTGAACTTTCAGAGTGGTCTCTTGTCCATTCTCCACATAATGCGGCACATTATGCAAGCGTGCAGCTAGATGTACCTTTCAGCAAATGTAACCTTCTAGAAACAAATTTAGGATTTCCTATTTTGCCTAACAAAACCGACTACACAACAATTCTGACATCATTCTAGCCCACGTATGCTTACAGTAAGTCTGTTCTACGGATAAGGCATAGAAGCTTTCGTAAAATTAAAGCTCATGGGGAGTGCTATGTAAGCTTTTTTTTTTTTTTTTTTTTTTAAACACAGAAAGGTTGACCTATTTGAAATGGGTGTTACAGGAATGGCTCAAATACAGAAAGGTGAAGGTTTTAGAATATCCAAGTTAAAGCCCTGGGGGGTATTTTTTGTATGTGGATTACTTGTTTAGCCAGATGTAATTGTTGACGATTTGGCATGATCCTGGATGTGTTGGTTTTTCGAAATTCTTGCTGGACATGTTGTCATAGCAGCACATCCAAATCCCCAAACCTGCTCGGAGCAGATTTGTTCTATGTAAACAAGGATTAGCTCACACACTTAATCAGTGTCCACATATGGAATTCATTCAGTCATGGCTTCGCCGTTCATGAATGAGCGACCAATTGATATTGGTGCGCAAATTATAAGAACAGAATTTCATATAGAAAGGGTTTTGCGTGATCGGCAAGATCCTTTACTGCTCTCGGAGGAAATTCTTTTCGAAAAATACCGCTTTAGCCAAGGGGGAATGTTGTACCTCAAAGATTTATTAGCACCTTATTATTCAAAGTCAAACTAGGCGAAGTCGGGCTCTCACAACCACACAGACAGTATGCATTGCTTTGAGGATTTTTGCAAGCAGCACTTTCATACATACATACATACATACATACAGTAGGTGATACGGAAAATCTATCTAAAAGTGCAGTCTGCCAGGCAATTCGTAAAGTCCGTTTGGCTCTGAAATATTTCCTTCGGGTTTTCATAGTGTTTCGTGGACACCTGCGTGCACAGACAATAAAAGAGGCGTTTCATGCCATTGCAGGTACACAGGCAAAAACACCCACAGTTCCATAAAGAATCTCACAATCAGCCTAACATTCTCATTGCCCACGATTTCCAAATGCGATTGGGGCACATGGACTGGTCAGAGTGGAGTTTGATCAAACATTTGGAAAATGCACCTCTCCCCCTGATGAATAATCAGACACAGTGTCTTCATCAAATATTTGACCTTCATCAATATCTCATTGGTCAGACACAAGTTCTAGGGATACAGTCATGACCGAAATTATCAGCACCCCTGGAATTTTCCCAGATAATGCACCATTTCTTCCAGAAAATTGTTGCAATTACAAATGTTTTGGTACACACATTTCTTTCTTTTATGTGCATTGGAACACCACAAAAAACCCGAAAAAAGCCAAATCTGACATGTCACACAGAACTCCAAAAATGGGCTGGACAAAATTACTGGTACTTTTTCAAAATTGTGGGTAAATTGTTTTATTTCAAGCATATGATGCTCGTTTGAACTCACCTGTGGCAAGAAACAGGTGCTGGCAATATAGCAATCACACCTGAAGCCAGTTAAAATGGAGAAAAAGTGGACTCAACCTTTCTGTTGTGTGAGTGTGCCACACACTAAGCATGGAGAACAGAAAGAAGAGCAGAGAATTGTCGGAGGACTCGAGAACAAAAATTGTGGAAAATATCAACAATCTCAAGGCTACAAGTCCATCTCCAGAGATCTTCATGTTCCTTTGTCCACTGTGCACAACATAATCAAGAAGTTCACAACACATGGCACTGTAGCTAATCTCCCTGGACGTGGACGGAAGAGGGGAAAAAAAAAAAAAAAAAAAAAAAAAAAAAA
>JANRMT010062854.1:119253756-119280960 GCA_026402145.1 Polypterus bichir lapradei | reverse complement strand
AAAAAAAAAAAAAAAAAAAAAAAAAAAAAGATAAAACACTGAAACGAAGGATAGTCTGAATGGTGGATAAACAGCCCCAATCAACTTCAAGACATATTCAAGCTGTTCAGACTCAGGGTGCAACAGTGTCAGCTCAAACTATCCGTCGACATCTGAACGAAATGAAACGCTATGGCAGGAGAGCCAGGAGGACCCCACTGCTGACACAGAAACAAAAACGCCAGACTGGAGATTGCTGAAATGTACTTGAGGAAGAAAAAATCCATCTGGGCGAACGTCTTGTGGGCAGATGAGACCAAGGTAGAGCTTTTTGGTAAAGCTCATCATTCTAGTGTTTACAGAAAACAGGAGGCGGCCTACAAAGAAAAGAACACAGTACCTACAGTCAAGCATGGTGAAGGTTCTAAGATATTTTGGGGATGTTTTGCTGCCTCTGGCACTGGATGCCTTGACTGTGTGCAAGGCATCATGAAATCTGAAGACTACCAAAAGATATTGGGGTGCAATGTAGGGCCCAGTGTCAGAAAGCTGGGTCTGTGTCAGAGGTCATGGGTGTTCCAGCAGGACAATGACCCCCCAAAAACACCTCTAAAAGCACCCAGAAATGGTTGCAAAAGAAGAGTAGTCAGAAATTTCAGTTGAAAGGTGTAACAAACTTGTTGATGGTTATAGGAAGCGCTTGATTTGTTATTTTTTCCAAAGGGTGTGCAACCAAATATTAAGTTGAGGGTGCCAATAATTTTGTTCAGGCCGGTTTTTGAGTTGTGTGAAATGTCAGATTTGGCTTTTTTTGTGTTGTTCCTATGCACATTAAGGAATTAAACGTGTATACCAAAACATTTGTAATTGCAACAATTTTCTGGGAGAAATGGTGCATTTTCTGGGAAAATTCCAGGGGTGCTGATAATTTCGGCCATGACTGTATGACATTCCCTGCAACTGACCCCCCCCCCCCAAAAAAAGGCTATATGGAACATACCTATGGCACACATTGAGGACAAATACATGCAATGACCATCCTTTACCTGAAATGAAGTGACCACTGCATCCTGCCACTGGTTCTGAGGAGGAGCTTCCCCCTGGAATGCCCTCAGACAGGGCGATGGGCATTTTGCTGGAAAGCCGACTCTTCTGCAGGGGTTAGGTCTGGAACATATGGACCTCCACCTGTTTTTTGCTTGTCTGCCTTCTTATTAGCTTTAAACGTAATGTTTTTTATATTATATATGATTCTTTATGTCAACAATTCTTTAAATAGTTATATACCAATATTTACCAGTTTGAAGTATATTCTTGTACTTCACTTTAACCTGTCCCCATGTTCTCCTTGTGCTCACGTTTGATCTGGAATTAAGGCATATAAATAATAATTAATCTGACACATAGGAAATGAAACACTGCATTCAGTAAGTACAATGCATACTACTTAGCGTGTAATTTGTCAGCCACTTTTTGCCAGCCGTCTTTTCTGGTTTGGGCTGCTTTTGCAGTGTTACCCCTTGTGCATATAAAAATTTTGAAATTCTTCATATCCTTCAAATAAAAAGGTCCTGCTCCACTTATGTGGAGAAAAAAGCGCCCGTTCTTTCGTCATTTTGTTACAGCCTATTTCAGGCTTGCTGATCATGTTTTCTAGACTCAATATATACGGGCTTTTCAATCGGCGCGGGCGTGCAAATTCATCTCGAATGATTAGATCCAGCTAAACTAATCTACTATACGGCTGTGTTTGAAAAACTGACTTATCCCGGATGAGTTTCACCGGCATGAACTCATTTAAGATGAGGCATCTGATCTTGGTTGATTTAAGCGACGTACGGAAAATACCCCCCTGATCTTAACCCTATTGAGAATCTGTGGCACTATTCGGAAGCTGCTGTCCAGAGGCGCCATCCCACCAACCTAAAGGAGCTCTATAAATTCTGCCAAGAAGAATGAAGAATCACTCCTGAACAATGTGCAAAACTGGTACATACTTACCCCAAAAGAATTAAGGCTGTTATGGCAGCAAAGGAGTTCTCAACAAAGTATTAATGTGTAGGGCTTGAATACTTACTTCTTCAGTTAAATATCTACAGAAAATTGTTTATGTTCATTTTGGAGATCCATTGTTACAGTAATAGAGTTCACATTAAAAATACTAAATGGATAAAAAGGTGTACAAATATTTTGTCATGCAGAAAATAATGACTTTCAAGAGGACTGAATACTTTTGTACACCACTGTATTAGCAAATATTTATGTTGTGTTTTTTTTTTTTTTTTTAAACTTCAGAGCACTCAAGACATTTTTAATTTTTTGTGCACTTTCTGAATGATTTCTAACAAGGGATGGAGTGCTTTCGATGTTTCCCTGGCTACTTAAAGAACCCATATAATGAACAGAGGACATGAATGAACTTCGTGACTGTGATAGTTTATGTTCTCTTTCCTGTCCAGGACAGTGCAATGGAAAGACAGTGGGGAAGGTCTTTCAAAGCTGTATACATCCTTAGGCTGTTAGGTGGCAGCATCACTTGGCTGAATTACTTTTATCACACCTGCAGGGCAACCTGTGAATTGTAGTAATGTTAAAAAGTAGTGCTGGGTTCCATGGGTGCTGCCGAAGGGAACTGCTGAGAATGGGTTTCCTTACTTAAAGGATTTCTCCTGACCTGGAAGTGCTTCCAGGTCTAGTGCAAAAGAGGCCACCTCATCTGACTGAGAAAGTCTGAATTCTAAGTAGTGAAGAAGAGGTTTAAGGGAGAAGAAACAAGAAAAAAAATGTTTATTACTAGAAAAGAGTGTGTGGAAGTTACTTCTTTAAAATAAACTCCTGTATGAACCAGGTACTTGTGGGTGTAGTGTCTAGGGTATGGAGCTCTGAGATGCCCCCTACAGGTCACACTCTGTGACATTATAGCAATGACTTTGAGAACCACTGTCTCAAATACTAAGTTACGTACAATTGATTCAACACCATGTTATACTTTACTCCAAATCAAGATTTTATATATACTATGTGTGCATATATATCAATGTGTGTGTTTTATGATTTACGTCTTTTGTAGTGTTTACAATATGTGTATCTGTTTATTCATGTTTTTCACACCTGTAACAGTGTGTATGATATCTGCAGGCACACATTTTATAACATTAACTACTGCACCGAATTGGTTAGACTGCTCACTAACTGGTTTAAGTTCGTACACAACATTTCTCCCCTTCACCATCTCCAAGATGCACATTGTTACAGTTACTCTTATTTCTTGCACTCCATATCATTCTGGAACATCTGAAAATTTTAAAACTGCTGTTCAGGCTTTATGTTTATAGACTAAGACACCTTAGTGTTTAACAGTGTTGTAATAACAAAACTGCTCACCAAACTACAGCATTTGGGACTTGGTGCCACCTAGTACAATTAGATTTTGGACTTCTTAATGAAAAAGACCTCAGCTTTGCAGATTGTTGGCATCACATCCTTCATGCTGACCTTCAAAACTACCACTCCACAGGGTAGTGTGCTGAGCTCCCAGTATGAGTGTGTCCAGACACGGTGCCAAGTCCATCATTAAATGTGATAATGACATCAACATCCTAGGCCTGATCACCAATAATGATGAAGTTGACTTGCAGACTCTGCAGTGCCAGGAGAAGAATTTTAACTTTAAAATGTCAAGAAAATCAAGGACCCAGTCATTGACTTCAGAAAGTGGATTAACACTGAAATTTACATTAGAGGATACGCTGTGGAAAAAGTGAGCAGCCTCAATTTCCTTGGAGTAACCATCACTGATGAATTCAAGTGGGATCGCTACTGGATAACAAACAGCAAGTACCTCCCTCGTGCATACCTCTAGATGCCTGTGACTAACCTTTAACGATTGAAACCATACAACCCAGCCTATCAGCAAATGTTGAAATTTGAATGCATAAGGAAACTTATTTACTTCATTTAATGATTGTAGAAAAACAAATTACTGTATAAACAAAGAACTTACAAATTGGCACTAGGCCGTCTAGGTGTAAACATGCATATGTATAAAGCATCTGAAATAATGCTACAGGAGACATGCAAATGCAAAGCGCTGAAAGAGATTAAAATAACTTGCCTTGCATGGTGCTCCTTTGGTATTTGTTCAGGATTGTCTGTGACCAAGTTATTAACAATGATCAAACTTCACACGTGATTCCATCTGACAATGCATTTGGAATAATTACTGCTTTGAACACATGCTGCCAAAAGGAAGTAATTTTGCATAAGCATGTTCATGTTACTGAGCTCTCAGTTTCCATCTGCTGGTGAAGTGTGTAAAAACATTGAGAACAGAAAAAAGCTTGTGTCTTTCAAGCTGTCAGTGCGGCACTAAGGGCACACTAAAAGTTAATGCAACTTACCAGTCAGTTGGCACTGTACAAGGGTGATCCTCTGTATACAGACCATTTTAAGCAAGTCTACAACTTTACTACACAACTGACATTTGGGCTCGGACTGGACCAACCAACACACTGGACTCCCTCCCTTTTCTATTCCTTTCTTTTCTGAATATTTTCCTTTAAAATGTGCCTCTCTATATCCTGCTCAGAACTACACTTTCACTGAAATGACGCAAACTTATTGCATGATCCTAACAAAACCACTTTCAATAGCGGATGTTGTGGTCTTTGGGCAATTAACTGTGCTGGCTTTTCACTAGAAATACCTTTCAGAGCTGATGCTAGAATGTTCTTCAAAGCCCTAACCTGTTCATAATAAACTTTAACATATTTTTGTAAGAATGAATGTCTTCTTGCAAAATGTATGCCTTCTTAAATGTTCTTTTTTGTAAGAAATGACTTATGTCCAGCAAAATGTGTCAGACTTGTCAAAAATATGTGAAAAGTTTGTAATATGCATGGATTGGCAAGTCACTGCAAAACATTAATGCAGCGCCTTTAAGTTTCCTGTTGGTTTCTGGACGATGACCCTGATCAGCTTCTTCCTTGCTCAGTTATTTTTCTCCTTTGTATTCACCACATTTAAAATTAACTCACAAAGATGGTCTTCAGTATTAACTGATGGTTTGAAATGATTTCCAAAGTCTTTTATATTAACCTCCACACCTGTACCATCCAATAAGAATATCCTATACATTGAGAATTATCAATTGATGGCCAATGCAGCCATATGCAAGTTTGTACTTTAAAATTTGGCAAGAAATCATCTATTTTTCTTTTTGCACCAAACGATGTCCTTTGAAACACACTATTTTATTATAGCACTGAGAAAATGACCAGAGTCCAGATGTAAACCAAATACTAAACTTTTAATAAGCGTTGGCAAGCCTTCAAAATGTGATAATTTGATTCCCCACTTTTGCAACACATTCCACGGGGTTCCAAAGTTCATTTTAATGTACAACAATATAGTTATTCTTATATGTATGTTATCTCGGAACCGGCCAACTGTAAAATGTGTTGCAAGTTTCATGAAAATCGCTCCAGCCGTTCGGAAGTGATGCTGAAAGATACATACATGTTTATCAAAAGCAGTTCTATGAATTTCTGGATGTTTATGCGTGGATATAGCCAGCTCAACTCTGTTCATTTCAAAAATTTGTTGCTATAAGTAACCAGGCCCGGTTCTAGAGGCGAAGCCGCCATCGTGCCATTTAATTTCAGCCGCCCCCTCGCCCTATAATACCTTAACTCGTTTTCTAAACCAGTGTATGCAATTTCCTTAATGTCAAAAAAAATTAAGGAAAATTTCTTCGTAGGTAGAATAAAACGTGACTTACGTATTTAACGAATCGGCGACAAGTTTAATTCATCAGTAAAATTCCGAATATAAAGCGAGTGCCGATTATAGACTTAATTTTCTTGAAAAAGACGTCGCCTCATATTCTCGCAAAAACAAAATTTAGCAAGTCTATTTCTTCACATCACGCTAAAGGTAAGGAAAAATATTACAACTTAAATTAATACAGTCCCTTCATGCCAAACCGTATGAACTAGATATGTAATACTTTACCTCCCAATTTACAGGTAAAACTTCCAAAATTATATTTAAACTTGCGCTTTTAACAATATCAAAAAGACTGTAGAAACAACAACAACTGAACACTACAAAAACTTTTGATTTATGTGCTGCGTACTTGACCTGCCACAATTCACGTGTTATGACTTGCCCGTTCTTCTTTGAAGCAAGTTACAGACATTCAACGGGAAATGACGAGCCCCGCGCCGAGCCTGTGTTTTGTTAAGGGCGGCTATGTTCGGCCGCCTTCGTGCATGAACGGTTTGCACGACCAGCAGAACCGGGCCTGTATGTAACGACCGCATGTCTGTTCACTTCGGGATTTTTTGTGGATTTATAGCAACCACAAGTCTGTTTACTTCATCATCTGATATTTTTTTTGTATATCTAGTATAGTACTTACGTAATACACAAAAAAGTGTTAAAAAAAAAAGTGCCACGAGCATGACTTTTCCAACAGACTATGGACACATAAACCAAAAGGCAAGCCAAAAATGATGCAGTCTTGGTAAGCGACGACTAAGGGGTGAGAACTAGAGTTCGAAATTCTGCGAGTCATTGCGTTTTGCGCCCTTGTCTGTCTAATGCAATGAAACTAAGACAAGTGGTGTATTGAATCCACACCATAACTATGATTATGTCCTACATAGGAATATCATCAGGACATCACCGTTATAATTAAAGTAAAACTATACTTTTTTGAAATGATTATTTTTAAAATGTAACAGTTAAAAAAGGAAAAGTAACACTCGCGTCCGCTCAGCTGCTACATGTACGGCAAGTCATTCGGCGTATAAACGAACGCAGCACCTACCTGATCTGAAAACGTCACTGTGCCAAGCCACGCTCAACACAAAGCGCAGACACCGGAGACTAGCCATGTGAACGTATGTCAGTACAGTACTTCGTCTTCACCTGACGTGATTTAGAAGGTATAACTAACACAGGAATCGAATTTGCCCTTAACAGATATCTTCAGGCTGTTAAAGTTATCAATGTCATATGTGAGAGGCGTGGCTTATTAGTCTTTAGGCCAATCAGTAGGCCAGTGACGATATAATGATGGGTGCGTTTCTAGGAAAGACAGATGAACAGACCAATCAAATGTGCCGGCCAATAAGACAGACGGCAATTGGAGATGGGGATGGCTCGAGTCTCGTGGACAGTCCTTCTTTTAAACCACATCCTTTGGTTAATTTTACGTATATTTGTGCGCCGGACAAGGTAAAAGTTACAGTAACGTGCATATTTGGTTCAAAATGACGGTGTAATTATGTGTGAAACATTTAAATGACAAAAGTCATCCATTCATGTTTTTGCTTTGCTTCTGTGGTTTTAATTTGTAACGACCATTTAGTATGGACTGTTTTCAAATGTTAAGCCAAAACCGCATTTTACTTTGAAAGCTGTTTTCTTAATTACACTGTTTCCTTCTGGATACAAATACAATGACTTTAAACACCAGTAAGAATATGGAGCCCTAACTCTGCAACCGATTTCAAGTGGCCACCAGTCTATTTGGAGTCTACCATATCAGTAAAATAATATTGATGTTATGATAACTTTCTGTTTACGACTTAGTCATGTAGCTTTTCTGGTAGAAAACTAATTTCAGCAGTTAATACTTGGTCTGAGAAGCTCTGTCTCTTCTCCTAGTGGTTTCTATAGCAGCATACAAGAGATTCCCATACCTATGTGCATAATGGACTGTTCTCAGACCTCCTGAAAAAACCTCAAGAACGTGAAGCCTTTCCCATTACTCATGTGTGGTAATGACGTATACCCTCTTAGCTGGTAGATAACTGCCCAGCCACAACCTCTTCTGTTGCTGTACATTAGCAACTTAAAGTAGTACTATGGTGACACAGATAGACTGTACACTGTACTTTCCATAAAAAAAAAAAAAAAACGAAAAAAAATTGCCAAATCTTTTAGTAGCTATGTGTATTGCAGTACCCTGTGCATTGCAACACTTCTTTTTAATTCATTGCCATGACTTTACACTCTTCTTGGCTGGAGTGCTGTGGTTTCCTCTCAGGGACTTCTTCACCCTTGTGGTTAAATATTGATCACCATGGTTCCCTTTAGGTGACTCCTTCCCATTTTCACAGGATCTTAATCTCCACTATAACTTCTCAGCGGCATGTCCTGACCTTTTTATTGGTTGTATGCTGAATGCTAATCTGTTTTCTGCCAATGAACTGCAGTGTTTGTCAGATAGAAATTGTGTGGCCGCCTACCAACTTGGCTAAATGATGTCCACCACTGCGACATTTCAATGACCACTTTCCTTTTGATTCAAAGCTTATTTCTTTATTCGTCTCAATATATCCCAAATCCTCCCTTCACTGTTCCTTGATGTGTGACTCTGGAACACACTAGCTTCCAAGAATACATTATCAGGCATGGTCTTTTTACTTGAGTTCATTTTTTGTCTTCTTATTATTCTATTCATCATGCCCAGGCTTTTCGGCTTTTTGTTTAGTAAATGAATCATCATTTTTTTTTTAAGTTTGTTAATAAATTTTAATGGGAGGGAAATAAAACAACAAAACTCGAACTATTTTGCAAATAAAGAGGGAGGAAACAGGGTATCCCCCTTACTCCATTTTCTGTGAAAAACTGAAAAAGTGCTGTTCTACTCTTTCATAAAGACAGTAGTTGTCATCTTTTATTTGTTCAGTGGGGGGGTTTCTAATCATATCTGGAAGAGTTTGGGTTCATCAGCATTTTCACTAGGTCAGTAGTACATATTCATCTCACCTGCTATGATTTTGAAAATTTGCAGTTATATTATAGTTCTTGTTGTCTGTTTTAAGTTTAGCATGCATGAAAATGAATTAATTTTCATGCATGCAAATCAGAAATTTATGTTGGCATTCCATATGAAGAGAGCAGTATGGAGGTTATGACAAGAAGAATAGTTGTGCAGTGCTTTGCACATATCTAATATCTTTATGGTGTTGAAATGTACACAAATGTCAAGTGTAAAACACTTCATCAGTAACCTTGTATTTCAAACCCATTATTTCCACTCTAACTTGTAGTATACCGTGTGTAATCAAATATGTTACCTCCATTAAAAGCTCAGAGAAAAGCACCACCTGGTGGCAATGCTATTTTTAACATCTATAGGTTAATATCTGCCAATCTATTTTCCCTTCTAGATTCCTCTGGTTTTATATGAGCGAGCACAAATGAGTCATTTGGATTTGGAGAGCAATTAGGCAGCTGTGCAGGCTATCCAAACCTCAAGTGATTGTGGAAATACAGAGTACAAAGTCACCAAGGTAAAAACTAAGACTTTTTGTTTAATTTATTTTTTAACTAATTTAGCATTTTCTTTTTAACTTGTTACTTCCATCTACTACATTGCAAGCAATTTAAAGCATAATAAAATCTTAATTAAAAAGCTGCTGCTCCATAAATTGCCGGGTTTAGTTCTTGGCATGTTCACTGTTTGTGAGGCCATTCATCCCAGTATTCATATGGGTTTCTCCTAGTACTCCAATTTTCTCTCAGTACCATGAGTTTTGAGTGTGTCCTGCAGTGGGCTAGTGTCTTATCCAGGAATTGGCTCTGCTTTTAATGTGATGCTGTAAGGATGAGCTATGACTTGTCACAACACTTTACATGAAAAATGTTGGTTCAGATAATATATGAGAATTCTAATGGATATCCGTCCGGGACTGCAGATTTCTCATTCTGCATTGATGTGATACCATCTCAGAAAGCCTCAGAAGTCTGTCCAGTTCCTCTGTACAAGGTGAAACAAGTTAAGGCATTTCTGTTTTATTAAAAATACTTTGAGAAAGACCCTGTTTTCCAATTATTCAAATTTATGTGTATAATGGTTTCACATTTTAACATTCCTTTAATATATTGCAGCTTTCTTAGTGTTTTTCTTGCCTTTAATTTAAACTTACTTATGTAACTGAATTGCTTGCCAGGATCCTATTATCATTTTTTTTTTTTTTTTTGCATAGAGAAATTTTGCATATAAATGATCAAATCAGGGATATAAATAATTAATTCGTATTTTGTCCTCTTCACTAAAATTTAAGTATTACCTTAGGCCTTCTAGCTGATAATTCTAGGTAAACATTAGTTACATAACAATCAGTCTAATAATGTTAAGTTTGTTAATGCTGACTATATCCGAGGAACTTAAAGATAAAAGCCTTCTACCTAAAACATTACTGCAATACTCAATAACACTATTTCCAAAAAAAGAATAGAATCCATTGTAAGGCAAATAATACAGGCCAGTTCCATTGCTGAACAATGGCTTTGTTGAAAGCTGTAGCTAAAAATGAAACGGTTTTCCATTTATAATTTTAAAAGATCAAGAATATTTTTTAAAGTAAATTCTATCAGTTCAACAAGAATTATTACCATAATATATTCACCTGTAACCATTGACTTGCTCTGAGGCCTTTCAAACTTTTGATACAGAAATAAGCCTTTGGGTTAGGAACACATTTTATACACATGGACTATACTATGATGTTATAGTCCAGAAACATCTATTATTCATGTGAGTAATAGAAGTTCTGATTATTTTGCTATTGATTGAGAAACTAAGTAGAGCTGATCTTTATTGACCATGGTATTTAATATTGTGGTGAATCTGTCACTATTTGTATTATTAAACAATCATATATTCAAGGAATCATAAGGCATGTATTTCATGCAGATGATATGGTACTCTATATAATTTATAGAGTACCATATTTATTCCCATTATCAAGTGTATTAATGCTCGTATATTGGGGAATGCATTGAAATTTTGGGTTAACATTAACTTGAATAAGAGTATCATTTTCTCAGACAATATTCCTGCATTTCAGCCCCAGTTTATTTAACTCTGTCTCACCGTAGCATTGATATCTTGCAATACCAATTAAAAAAAATGCAACTATTGGAATATAATTTTTGTAGTCTGATGGAAAGTGTCCTTTAGATATTCATTGATTGCTATTCTTCGTCTTGCTTTAGCTAAGAATTTGATGTTCTTAAAATGAAAACTCTCCAAAAGTTTCCACAGGATGGTTTTTATATACATTAAACGTTCTTCAAAAAATCAGTTTTAGCTAGTGGGGGTATTGGAGGGGGTATGGTGGTACTTTATTTCTAATCGTAAACCTTTGTTTCTATTTACATGTATTTTAAGATTTTGGAGGGAAGCAGAAAAGAATGAAATTGCTCTGGCTTGGTGAAATTTAGAAAAAAAATCATGTTCCAGTTCTTTTTTTATATTCCAATTGTCTTTATATTTCAGCCATTTCTGAATTAATAGTATGCATGCATCTTTTGTACATTTACTCTTGCAGCAATACACCTCTTCTATTATAGAAAGTCGAAAATTTTGTTTAAAGTTGCCTGCTAGGCTTGCCTAATCTTTCTTAATGAGAAACCATACTATCTTGTAATATTGAAAATGCATGTAGTATTTTTTGCCCTCTTTCAAGTAATTCAAATGGATTCAGCAACTGATAAGACACAGTTCTCTATGCTGCTCAATCTATCTTGATAGTAGTTATCTAAACTGTCCTTCGGTCAAGTCCTTTACTGCAAAAATGCTTTTAGGAACCCATGTTGCTCAGTTATATATTTTGAGACCATCACTCACTCAGTTCATAGTGTCAGACAGTATTGGTGCCACTCTTCCAATACTTAACCCTTATCTCCTTGCAGCAGTATTCAGAGTACTGCCTGATTCAGCAGATCTGTAATATGTAGTGAAATATTTATTATGATATGTGAGATATCTTATACTATATGCTTGGCACCATATCCTAACCTGTCAGAATGATTCCTTAGCCATGCTCTGTAACACAGCAGGAAATTAATATTTTACTATGTACAGAATTAGAAAAAAAACTAATTTTCCACCTGAGGAATTGTCTAAAGCTGCTTTAGAATTTGACAAGAATTTATTAATGTTGTACTTAAGTAAGTGCACTTGGCCTATGTTACCCTTTTTGATACTGCTGTTTGAGCAGCAATTACTGTGAAAGACGTTATTAATTATTGTATGCTCAGTTGCTCTGCTACATATCAATTTTAAGTAATATTATAAATTAAATAGTTGAGAAAAAGGAAAATCATATGAGAACAATCTCCCCATCTATTTTCTGATCTGCTTAATCCATTTTAATATCTCATCGGGACAGAGACCTACTTGAAAACAAAGCCACAGTCATGCCCAAGATGTGCAAATTATGTTGATTAGGTACTATATTCTGGCCCTGTTTCTGTCAGGCTGTATGCCATAGTTTGTTCCTGTTTTGTGCCCAGAGCTACTGAGATAACCAGTGGCTCCCCAATGAACCTTTAATTTTTGTAATAAGCATGTTCATGTTTTAGAATGGTGGATTCCTTATAGAGTCAAAACTGAAGTAAGCCATACCATCTTTATAAAACAAACGCTAAATATTTAACATTGGGTAGCACAGTGGTACTGTGGTTAGCACTGCTGCTTTATAGTTACAGAGTTGTTGAACCTACTTGTTCTCCATGTGTCTGCATGGGGCTGGCATTTATAACAGCTTGCTCCAATAAATGGGCCCATATGTGTGAGAATATTGTGTGGATTACTGGGCTCTGCAATAGGCGAACATGTTACCAATCTCTACTGGAAAAGGTACAGGCTGTCTGTGATCTGAATTGGATAAGTGGGACAGATGTTAATGGATATTAAATTTTATTGGCCATATGTTCTGCTAACAATTTTTAAGCATTAAAATATCTGTTTGTTAGTCTTTCACTGAAGCAAAAGAGTAACTAATTGTGTGTTTAATTAAGATTTATATTGTGTTTAAAGCAAGAATTAAGCTCTTCAGACTTATCTATATGGATTTTGAAATCAAGGTCACAAACTCTTGATTCGAGGCTTAAATGAAATGTTCATGTATAAGAAGTTGAACTTATGATACCCTAAGGCTTAAAAAAACACTTGCATGCACATTCACTAGAATTTCCTCATGTCTATTGGCATTGAAAACATATTCATAATTTTAGATTTTGTGGGGAAAAAATGAAGCACATGAATCACAAAGAGTATCTATTCAGTGCCTGATTGCAAAGCAAACCAAAACATTCTGATGCCCTTTACAAAAAAAAAAAGTTTAGTTTAACTACATTAATGCAAGTGTAAAGATATTAATGAATGTTTTATTTGTTTGTTTGGGAAAAGCACAACCAGCCAGGCATGGCATTTTTTTATTCTCTCAATAAATAAGACACTAGTTTGGTTTTGTTGGTATTTTCTTTTTCTTTTGATCCTTGTATTGTTTTACTATAATTATGTATGGGAGAATCCGTATGTTTCAGTTCTCCCATGCATTATTGCAGACTGGGACTTTTAAATTCTTTTTAGATTTTTAAATTCTTAAATTCTAGCCTTGTTTGGGAATGAAGGAAGGGAACAGACAGCAAACTAGATTAATTTTGTTATGCCTACATTGTCATTTTGAGACTTTTATATTAGACATGTTATTAGGGTTAAACATGAAACTTTCATTGAAATAGAAAAATTTAAAAATTAAGAATGAGCTTCAAAATACAAAAAGTATAATATTGATCATTTATTACATTTTGTAAATTAGATTGTTAAAAGTCTTAGTTTTGAATCTTGACTAAAATGATAAATTTTGTCATTGACAGAATCCAGTCTGACAAGGTCATAAATGTTTGAAATGGTTCTCACACCATTCTAAGAAAAGCTTTTGCTAACCTCTGACAGTTTTGGGTTTAAAATTCTCTCAATCCTTTTATAGCATTATCTGGAGTAATGATAAATGGAATATTATTCTGCAAAAAAAAATATTCATATGCAGAGTAAATATACTATTTTCAAACCTGATTAATCCATGTGAGGGATGTAGAGAGCCAGGGCCTATTCTAGTATCACTGGGGGCAAGTCCTTCACAGATTCCATTCTCACTCACACGCGCTCATACACACGCATACATACACTGACACTCATACAAGTTTGAAAAGAGCCAGATAATTTATCCAACATGCTGCACTGAATGTTTAGGAAAACCCAAGTACCTTGAGTAAAAGCTATACAGACATAGGAAGAACATGCTAACTCCATTTAAACAACAAATGGCACAAGATTCAAACCTAAAATGCAGAATCCATGAAGCTACTGCATAAACCACCATGCTACCGTGACAGTGTTGGTCTACTTTAATCAAATGAAAGAGTCTCATAACTCACTTTCTATAACTCAATGGAGTATTGATATTTTTATTATATGAAACTAAAAAAAACACATTTTCTTTATGAGGAATGGTAAATAGGCTCTTTAAAAATATTTTTATTTAAAATAAGCATGTAATTCCTGGGCGGCACGGTGGCGCAGTGGTAGCGCTGCTGCCTCGCAGTTAGGAGACTTGGGTTCGCTTCCCGGGTTCTCCCTGCGTGGAGTTTGCATGTTCTCCCCGTGTCTGTGTGGGTTTCCTCTGGGCGCTCCGGTTTCCTCCCACAGTCCAAAGACATGCAGGTTAGGTGGATTGGCGATTCTAAATTGGCCCTAGTGTGTGCTTGGTGTGTTTGTGTGTGTCCTGCGGTGGGTTGGCACCCTGCCCAGGATTGGTTCCTGCCTTGTGCCCTGTGTTGGCTGGGATTGGCTCCAGCAGACCCCCATGACCCTGTGTTTGGATTCAGCGGGTTGGGAAATGGATGGATGTAATTCCTTTGCAAAAGTCACCTCGAAACATGGTAAATAAAAAAGCATATAGGAGGTGAGAAAGATCCCTCGAAAATAATGACAGATTCTGAGAAGCAGGCTTTAGGAGAACATGCTCAAGAGATGGAGTGCCAATCGAGAGATTCGGACACATGAGAGGAAAGGGTGCTTAAGGTAGGGCTAAAGAAATTAAATATTTTTAAATTATTCTATTACCTGTTTTCTACAGGTAGTGTGGCTAGTAATAATAATAAGACATGTATAATATTTCTTGCTTCATCCAGTATTTTAATCTCAAATTATTTCATTGTGTTAATGAAACAAATCACTTAAACAGATGATCTGCCTCTGCCGTCTGGCCTCTGCTTTATAATTTACTTGCTATGTGTGATCTTCAGGATAAATACTTGAAGATTGCCTTATAGTTTTACTATACTCGTGAATTTGGAGAGGTGTTAACTAACTCTTAAGAACTGCCCAGCTCAGAGGACGTGGACCCACCTGTGCTTGGTGCCCTAATGGCTTTCGTAAGAAGACCCTGGCAATGCCATGTTTTAACCGTGTCACTGGCTTATGAGTACTATTAATCTTTGTCTCATTAAAATATCTCCAGACAGACAATGCTTTTAGTAAAAACTTCAAGTTTTGCCCTCTGTTGCTGAGGAGTTTCACTTGCACGTTGTTGAGTCGTGGAGTTTGCTTAATTTTGACGTTGTGTCTCTTCATCTGTGTCATTAGCATGACATTGTTGCTCAGTGGCCTTTGCTACACACAGATCTTTCGTAGTGAGAACCACGGCACTATCTAGTGGTTGTGGCTGAGCATGAGCAAAGCAGACTGCTCCATACACACATGGGTCTTTTGTTTATATGTCTAATTTTTATTCTGACTTTGCTTTTTTAATGAACTTTATGAAGATATTCACAGCAGTCCTACCTTTTTAGTAAAAAATATGTTGATTAAATCTCTACACTTGTTTTGGCTTGATTTATTTAATAGTCTTAACATTTAAAGTTTTTAAGTGCTTTCTGATTTCTTTACTAGCAGCTAGTTAACAATGAGATTCTGATAAACAGGTGGCCAATAGTGCAGATTTGCTGTTTATTTTTTGCCAGATGTCTTTAAGACCATTCATTCTGAACCTTTTTATTTAGCTTAGGATTGTGGGATCTTTACCTAAGGCCATCCGTCCTTCTTTTTTGTAACCTGTTGGTCCAGTTTTGCTTAATAGAGATTCAGTGCCTGTTTTGGCAGCATTAGATGCAAGATAAGGACTAACCCTATATTCATGAATTGTATAATAATATTGATACCATACACCTTTTGTGCAGTGCTTTACAGTATGTACAGGATTACAGTTCAGGATCAAACTGGAAAACTCAGCATATCAGAATTACACCAAGTAAAAACAAATCAGCAATGTTTCTCCATGGAATCGGATAAATCAGCGGACACAAGAGAAGTTAATGCAATGTGTCCCAGGGTGTGTTTGAAGGAAGTGCTCATCTATATTGTACTCTGGTTTTTCACATTCCTAAAATATGGAACTCTGTTTTTTTCACTTTTCTAAAGTACAAACTATTCATTTTGGAGCTCATATTTATTAAAATAAATGAATGCATTTAATATTGTTCCTCCCTATCACATTTCACATTTTCAAGTAATTATAAAAGGTGTAAACAGTTTGCTGATAAAGATTAAAGCTGATTTTAAAATTCTGAAAAGGCTATCTTTATCTTAGCAACCAAATAAAGGAAAGACAGATATTGGAAATTACTGAGTCAAGGTGAATAGAACAATGGGAAATTGCTGACAAAGACTTGGAAAAAAAAGATGTTTCCTAATCTGACGTTTAATCAAAATTAAAATGAAAAACATTATAGTTAAAAGAACAAAGGTGATCAATAATTTCATGGCTTTGTCACTTTCCAAAAGAATAAAAGCCCTCACATCATGGGTGTGAGCATTTACTCCATGGGCAATTTGTCTGGAGAAACATATTAACAGGTAAAGTGGAAAAGAGGTGAGGATGACAGGGTAGAGAGCTTGCTTCTTTATTTGCAAAGTTGATTGCCTGGGTTTCTGATGAAGCAACATATTTCTGTTTTCCTTATTTAATTATATATTTTGCTTTTTAGTGTCCGATGACTTGTACAACCTGGGAGAGATCTTGTCCATCTCAGCTTGGGTATGTCTCTGCAAAAAACAGGGGGATGCCCTTGACATCACGGCTGGTCTTTGCTTCTTTGGTATGGCTGAACTGTGACCTCTAGTGATGAAACAGAGTATCCTCGGAGTAATGATATGGAGCTTGCTTGATTAAACATCCATTTCTTATTGTGGGTTTTCACACAGATGAATAAATCCCCAGGTTAGGAAAATTCTGATTCCATATTGTCCTACCATGCTGTATTTTTCACATTTATGTATGTCAGAAAGATGAGTCACATCCAGGAAAATTGTGCCAATGAATTCCAAGTGTTTGTAGTTTGACTTTCATCTGGTGAAGAGACAATGAGGCACAGTAAAGTAAAAGGTGCACACATGTTTCACTTTCTCTAGATTGCCTTCATTCTTAAGGTTGCTTAAACATGTTCTTATTCTCCCTTGGTTCCTTTCTCTCTATGCTTGTGACAAAGATAAGTGCCACAGTTAGCATTTTCCTTTCACTCACTTGAAGACCTTCTGCATTTCTGCTATTAACTTCTCTTATTTTATATCTTATATAGCACTTCTGACCCTAAAAGACTTCTACAAGGGCAGATCAGATGTTAAAGGAACACTTCTAGTTTCCCTGGAATGGACAGGTAAAACTAATGGTTTAATGTGATTTGTAAGACGTATCTATTTATGTCATGTACAAATTAAGTTAATGCAGACAGTGTAGCGTTATGGCTAAGGCATAGAACAATGAGCCATAACGTTGAAGGTTTATTTTCTGTTTCTAACTCATTGTGTGATCCTGAGTAATTCATTGGGTCAACCTGTGCTTCAGTTGTAAAAAATGGATGTAAACAATTATAATGAATACAGTTCTTGTAAGCCAACTTGAACACAGTAGTCCTTAAGATTTTCATTAATGCTAATACAATTTGGAGGCATCATAGTTGCAATATGTCTACAACAACAACAACAACAACATTTATTTATATAGCACATTTTCATACAAAAAAATTTAGCTCAAAGTGCTTTACATAATGAAGAATAGAAAAATAAGAGACACATTAAGAAAATAAAATAAGTCAACATTAATTAACATAGAATAAGTGTAAGGTCCAATGGCCAGGGGGGACAGAAAAAACAAAAAAAACTCCAGACGGCCGGAGAAAAAAAATAAAATCTGCAGGGATTCCAGGCCATGAGACCGCCCAGTCCCCTCTGGGCAATCTACCTAACATAAATGAAACAGTCCTCTTTGTATTTATGGTTTTCACGGAAGGACTTGATGATGATCACGTGGACTTCTGGCTTTTAGTCCATCAATGCTGGGACATCATGGTGCTTTGAGTAAGTTGGTGGTGGCGCAGGCCGCCACCACAGAAAAACCGGAAAAAGAAACAGAAGAGAGAGTAGGGGTCAGTACGGATTTTAGTGCCACCATGAATAGTTATTATAATGAATTATATCCAGTATCCTGAATTTGAAACACATACTGGATTGCTGTTTGTGTGGAATTTGCAGTTTCTGTCTGACTTTCTTCCTTATCCCAAAGATGTTAATCTTAGGTGTATTGGCAATTCTAAATCGGCCTTTTGTGAGTGGACCCTGTGAATGCCTGGTGCACTCTCCAAAACTAGTGCGTGGCTAGTGTTTGATCATGCTGGACTAGGCTTTGGCTTCTGCCATCTGTAATTGGATTTAAAGAGTTTAAAATGATATCAAATTTATATGCATTTTGAAATACTTTAATGCAAGAGATATTAAAGTAAATATTACAAAAATTTGTCTAGTTCTACAAATTTATCATCATACATTGTATTACTTATGTTTAATTCAAATTTTCTTAGAAAAATTTACTTGGAAGTACAGTTACCTTACAATGATTGGTCTGGATTTCAGCTACTGGCTGGAGTGCCCTCTCTCTACCTGGGGTATTACCTCAGTCCAAAAACTTGACTGGCATCTTTATATTGAACATGAATATTTGTTTTGTCCTAGTCAAGTTGTAGCCATAGACTGTGTGGGTAGCAAGGCTGAGTGAGAGTAAAACAGTCACTACCTGATATAATACCCTCCTCAGCTGGTTCAGCTGAGGGAGTAAAGTTCCCTTTAGCTCAACTGGATGTGTTGCTGCTTCTGAATTGGAGCCCCAGGTTCATGGCCAGCTTTTCCTTGTGAGGACATAAAACACAGGAGGAGTGTGGCCCTCATTAATTCCTTATCAGTGACAGCATATCGCTGTCTTTACCAGCATGGCATGGTGGTGGGGCTTGGATGATATTCCAGTCAGATTACCTGTGCAGGAACACTCCTCGCCCCATTATCCAGAATTAACTCTGTTCTGTAGGTTTGTTGAATGTATCCGCCGTTAGCTTTAAGGTTAGATAGGGCACTAGTCTTCCTCCTGTCAGAGTCTTCTCACTCTAGTAGTTTCTTGTGTGCTACCTTGATTTTTGGGTTCAGAAAATGAATGACTGGAACTGAAATAGTTTAGAGCATTATTGTTGTTTAAAAAGAGATGAAAAAAATATCCATCTGTGATATCTTCCAGAAAGCCGAACAATGAAGGGACCCTGGCAGGTGTCCAGCAAATTACTTTATTTTTACTAAACAAAATTACACAAGAACAGTATCTCTTACCCAGGCCTTCTATACAGTGGCTTGCAAAAGTATTCGGCCCCCTTGAACTTTTCCACATTTTGTCACATTACAGCCACAAACATGAATCAATTTTATTGGAATTCCACGTGAAAGACCAATACAAAGTGGTGTACACGTGAGAAGTGGAACGAAAATCATACATGATTCCAAACATTTTTTACAAATAAATAACTGCAAAGTGGGGTGTGTGTAATTATTCAGCCCCCTTTAGTCTGAGTGCAGTCAGTTGCCTATAGACATTGCCTGATGAGTGCTAATGAGTAAATAGAGTGCACCTGTGTGTAATCTAATGTCAGTACAAATACAGCTGCTCTGTGACGGCCTCAGAGGTTGTCTAAGAGAATATTGGGAGCAACAACACCATGAAGTCCAAAGAACACACCAGACAGGTCAGGGATAAAGTTATTGAGAAATTTAAAGCAGGCTTAGGCTACAAAAAGATTTCCAAAGCCTTGAACATCCCACGGAGCACTGTTCAAGCGATCATTCAGAAATGGAAGGAGTATGGCACAACTGTAAACCTACCAAAACAAGGCCTTCCACCTAACCTCACAAGCTGAACAAGGAGAGCACTAATCAGAAATGCAGCCAAGAGGCCCATGGTGACTCTGGACGAGCTGCAGAGATCTACAGCTCAGGTGGGGGAATCTGTCCATAGGACAACTATTAGTCGTGCACTGCACAAAGTTGGCCTTTATGGAAGAGTGACAAGAAGAAAGCCATTGTTAACAGAAAACCATAAGAAGTCCCGTTTGCAGTTTGCCACAAGCCATGTGGGGGACACCGCAAACATGTGGAAGAAGGTGCTCTGGTCAGATGAGACCAAAATGGAACTTTTTGGCCAAAATGCAAAACGCTATGTGTGGCGGAAAACTAACACTGCACATCACTCTGAACACACCATCCCCACTGTCAAATATGGTGGTGGCAGCATCATGCTCTGGGGGTGCTTCTCTTCAGCACGGACAGGGAAGCTGGTCAGAGTTGATGGGAAGATGGATGGAGCCAAATACAGGGCAATCTTGGAAGAAAACCTCTTGGAGTCTGCAAAAGACTTGAGACTGGGGCAGAGGTTCACCTTCCAGCAGGACAACGACCCTAAACATAAAGCCAGGGCAACAATGGAATGGTTTAAAGCAAAACATATCCATGTGTTAGAATGGCCCAGTCAAAGTCCAGATCTAAATCCAATCGAGAATCTGTGGCAAGATCTGAAAACTGCTGTTCACAAACGCTGTCCATCTAATCTGACTGAGCTGGAGCTGTTTTGCAAAGAAGAATGGGCAAGGATTTCAGTCTCTAGATGTGCAAAGCTGGTAGAGACATACCCTAAAAGACTGGCAGCTGTAATTGCAGCAAAAGGTGGTTCTACAAAGTATCGACTCAGGGGGCTGAATAATTACGCACACCCCACTTTTCAGTTATTTATTTGTAAAAAATGTTTGGAATCATGTATGATTTTCGTTCCACTTCTCACGTGTACACCACTTTGTATTGGTCTTTCACGTGGAATTCCAATAAAATTGATTCATGTTTGTGGCTGTAATGTGACAAAATGTGGAAAAGTTCAAGGGGGCCGAATACTTTTGCAAGCCACTGTAAGTAGACAAATCTATTTGATACCACTTTGATTTCTTCACTGGTTTTATAGTTCAAAATCCTTAAGGTAGCTTAGTTTCTTAACATTCCTTTGGGACTGGCGAATAGGCAGAGCTGTGCTTTGAGTGTCCATGTCACTTTTTCCACTTGCACTCGGTCCCTCCACATCAAGACCACTGGGCTCATCCCCATGTCCAGAAATAACATCTTTAGGCATGTTAGTTGCCTCTGCTGCTTAGGTAACGCCTATAGGCACATCTTCCCTAGTGTCTTCTAACCTAATGGTCTCTTCCAGACCTGCAA
This sequence comes from Polypterus bichir lapradei, assembly GCA_026402145.1. Taxonomy (NCBI): domain Eukaryota; kingdom Metazoa; phylum Chordata; class Cladistia; order Polypteriformes; family Polypteridae; genus Polypterus; species Polypterus bichir. The sequence continues at coordinate 119,259,539 of JANRMT010062854.1, read as the reverse complement.
GAACCTGATCCATGTGTCTACTCACAATTTTGCCATCCCCAGGTTTTGATCTTGTATGATACAGGACCAGTCAACTTTATTAAAAACCCTTTCATCCACTACTAAAATTTCTTGTCATTACCCAATCGCCTTTAGAGAAGTGATTCTCATGATTTTCTTTTTGCTTCCTTTGTTTGTGTTAAATTTTTTCCTAAGGTCAGGACATACAAGTGTTAACCTCAGCTTACTACCCTATAACATCTCTGCCAGAGAGAATCCAGTAGTGGATTGGGTTTTAATCCTATTGCTGATCAATACTCTGACCACTTTATTATCTATATTTCCTTCTCTGGCTTTCTTCGTCATTACTTTCAAAGTCTGCACTGCTCTCTCACTTAAATTGTTTGAAGAGGCATAAGAAGGTGCAGAGGTCTCATGAAGAATTCCATCCTTCTCCATGAATTCTTTAAATTCTAAACTCACAATGCAAAAACCATTATCAGAAACTTCATTTCTGGCAGCTCCTGATTGCGGAAACATTTTTGCAAGCTGTTAATAGCAACAACTGCAGTGGAAGAAGATACAGGATGCACATCCATCCATTTTGAATGAGCATCTATGATCACCAGGAAAATGTGACCCATAAATGGACCTTCATAGTCAACATGCAGTCTCTGCCATGTTTTACTAGGCAATTCCCTGGAATTCAGAAGAGCAGTGGCTGGCGCACTCCTGTGTTCTAGAGACTTGGTACACGACTGAACTAGTGCTTCAATATTCCTGTCCAGATTTGACCACCAAAAATAACTTCTGTCCAGGGCCTGAATTTGTGATATACCTAGATGACACTGGTGTAACTAAGTCAGTTTGGAATAAAGACATGAGACACCCATAAAATACAACCATCTTGTATATTCAGTTCAGACTTCCTATTGACATATGGCACAGGATTGGGCCCTGCTGTGGCCAACCTTTTAAAATAAACTCCCTTACCCTTGCTAACACTGGATCTTTGCCTGTCCATCTGCGCACATCTGCTACTGATACCAGAGGTATATCGTCTATCATCCGCACTCTGTCGTCTTGGTCTTTGGGTGGATGTGCTACCGACAAGGGAAAATTAATTAGTGCATCTGAATTTCCATGACCCTTACCAGGCTGGTGTATGATCTCATAATTGTAAGCTTGTAAGGTTACTACCCACCTCTGAAAGCTCAGTGAAACCATCTGTGGGACTGCCCTCATTTCATGAGAGAGGGCGAGAAGAGGTTTATGATCTGTCCAAACGGTGAATATCCTACCATAGAATGTTATCCTAAACATCACTGCTAGGCTGTCTACATCAAGCGGAGAATAGTTCCATTCAGCTGGTTTTAGAATTCTAGACATGAAACCTATAGGTCTTTCTTGTCCATCAGTCAAAATGAGGCCTTTCAGACTGTCATATTCTACCAGTACCTCAAAGGACTGAAGGAGATTTTTAGATTTTTTTTCAAAAGCGGCTTCCTGCTCCTTCCCCCAAAACCATTTAACTTCTTTCTTCAACAGCTTATGTAATGGGACTAATAAAGTTGAAAGGTTTGGCAGATATCATCTATTATAATAGTGTAATACCCCAAAATATGATTTCAGCTGAGTTACTCTAATTGGTGCTGGTGTCCTGTGAATAGCTTCTACTTTATTTGGAATTAGGTGAAGCCCTCTAGAATCCACTTGATTACCCAGAAACTCAACTTCTCCATTTACTTCTCTTTAGTCATAAGCCTTCTCCTTCTAACATTCTAAATACTTCTCTCTGTGTTAGCAGATGCTCCTGATCATTACGACCCATCACCAGGATATCGTCCAGATAAATGGCTACATGTTCAAGTCCCTGCAGCAAACCCTCCATGATTTCTTGAAAAATTGTGGGACTGGAGGACACCCCAAAAGGTAGCTGATTTACTGAAAATAATCCTTTGTGTGTTGATGGTGACACATTTCTTCATCCAGAGTTATCTGTTGGTATGCATGACTTAATTCAGCTTACTAAATTTCTCACCACTAGAAAGCTTTTCAAACAAATCCTCAATTTTTGGAATTGGATACTGCACTAGTTTGGACACCACATTGACAGTAACTTCGTAGTCTCCACAGGTCCATACAAACCCATCTTGCTTTAAAGCAGGAACTATTGGAGCAGCACATTCACAGAATTTTAGAGGCTCAATGATATTTTCCTTAAGAAATCCATCCAGTTGAGCCTCCACATTTTGCTTCACTGCAATAGGTACTGGCCTTGGCTTTAAAAACCTGGGTGTTATTCCCTTATCCACAAATTTTTGCTGGCAGGCCAGGCCAGGTTCTTTAAAAACAACTTAATTTTGTGTCAACACCTCATGAACTTTGTTTGTCTCGCCGACAATCTGGTTTATTTTATCTAGTCTACATGTAATTCTTTAATCCATCCACAGCCCAGCAGGTTTGGGCCTTTACCTGCCACCATTACTAGTGGTAACAGTTTAAGAAACTGACAATATTGAAGTCACATTTGTAGCACCAAGTACATTAACCTTCTCTCCTGTATAGGTCTTCAGATGAAAGGAACACCTCCTTAATGCCGTCTCTTTTACACCAGCCCCTAATTCTGAATGCTCATCTCATGTCATTATAGTTACACTACATCCACTGTTCACTTCAAAGATCATAGGAGCACTGTTAATTGTTAACATCAAGGTAAATGGTGCAATCTTTGGGATTTTTGATTTCCTTTAGATCAGGGGTCTCCAACACATCGCTCGTGAGCTACCGGTAGATTGCAACCCCTTTCCAAGTAGCTCGCCAAAGAGTTAATGAACCCTACATAAATCTGAAAACTTGATTAGTCAAATTTTCTGTCTGAAAAATCATATCGCGATCCTTTTAACACAAAATCACGATCCACAATATGAATTGCAATCTCATTTCAATGTGCTATACACTTGAGAGACTATCCAGACTCAAATTCATCAAGACCTAAGTAACACTAAGTATCAAACAAAATTGAATTCAATTGTTCTCTCGTTCGCTAGCTAAGTGGAGCTAAGGAACATCCGCTGAAGCTGGCAAGTGAGTGAGGATGGCCCCTCCCCTCGGCCCATTGTGTGCATCTTGGATTCACGCAAATAAATTGGTACCGCAAGCGAACTATGATACATATCAAAGGGATAGGAGTCGCAAAATCAACCCGGAATGTTCAAGCAAATTATAGAAAAAAAACCTAATCTAAATCCGTTAAGTAGTTCTCTCGTGAAAAGCAGACAGACATACAGACAGAAAGACATTGGATTTTATATATTATATATTAGTAAACCTTCAAAATAATGTGCAGTTAAAGTCTCAACAGCATTCTCAGCATTTCTGGAGCTTAGTAGAGCCAGATAACTATAAGAACCTTCACCAAGCAGCTGCGAAAATGTCTGCTTTGTTTGGGTCTACATACCTCTGTATGTCTACCTTTTCTGACATGAAATCAAAGTTCAGAACAAGACTGACAGATGAACATTTAAATGACTCCATAAGAGTGAACCTAAGTGGCTGCACTCCACCATACACCTCCATGCAGTGCCAGTCATCTGACTAACTGAAAAACATATCACACACGCAGCTGGACATGTGAATACTCTTGTGAAGTGAAACAGTGACATGTAACAAAATGACAATTAAATAATATCTGTGTATTTGTAATTGCATTGTTTTGACAGCATTAAAGTTTTAATTCAATAGTGTGGGTTACACTAGAAAATGCATACAGACATACAAAATGCACTTGCAGGTGAACTAAATATTTTCTGTGATGTTTTAATGCAAAATGTGAGTTGTGGACACCAACATTTTGTAAATGTTCAGGCAAAACAAGCTTATTCAGTTTGTTTGGGTTGAAATAAGCTATGAGAATAAACGTAAGAAAACATGAGTAGCTCGGCCATTTTTATTTTGTAAAATTAGCTCTCAAGGGAAAAAAGGTTGGAGACTCCTGCTTTAGATTATACATTGTGAAGTATAGCGGCCCGGACACACACAGGCGGACACAGTTTTATCCATCACACCACGTTTATTCACAGTATTTACAAAAGTGCACCGCCACCAACCCCCCAGTTCCCCAAAGTCTAGGCTCTCACTAGCCACTGTCTTTTAAGCACAACACACTTGGGCCTCTCCTCGCCTCCACTGCCACGACCTTGTCCTCCTCCTCCTCACCCGACTCCAGCCTTGATTGCCAGGCGGCGGCTCCTTAAGTAGGTGGCTGATTGATAACCACACCCAGCCACCTGCCACAGTACTCCCCCGCTAGCTGGGACCTCCCGGTACCAGCGGACCATTCCGCGAGGACGAAGACGCCTCGGCGCCAAGCCGACACATTGCAGGGTAGAGCCTGTAAAGAAAATAGAAAAACAAAGGGGCGGGGACGTTGCCCTGACGCAGCCCCTCGTCTCATCCCTTCAGCTGGGCCAACATTCTCCGCTCCAGTCGGCCCTCTGTTGCTCCCCCATTCGGCTTCCTCGTGCGGTAAGTCGGCGGTCCCTGCCAGGGAACCACCCGTGGGCTCAGGCGTTGTGTCCACCTCCCATGCTGCGGGGTTTTCCTCTGCCTCCGCAGAGGACGGCCCTTCACGGGACGTGCGCACCCAGAGACGCGTCCTCCCATGTCGGAGGAACTGGCTTCCCCAAGCCGCTTCCTCCACCTACTTTGGGACGCCGCGGCAGCTTGGATCTGCTCATTGTAAGAGCGCAGACCCGGCCCCGCTGGCGTCCGGAGCTTTACGGGGTCAGTCTCACTTACCTTCCCCGCTGTGTCTCCCTGTCCAGGAGCTCCCACAGTGCGCCGATCCTCACTTGCTTGCGGCTCTCGATCCGACGCCACTGCCGTCCCTCCTGCCAGCGGCGACAGCACAAGGCGCAGTTCTCGCAGCTCCTGTAAGATCGCCGCCAAGGAGAGAGAGAAGCAGCCGGCGGTGGGCTTACCTTGCACGGGTTTCAACAGACGGACTGCTCTCTATGGGCCTTTCCCTGCGGCCCACTCGGGTTTCCTGGGTGTACGGGACGGACATTCCCTGCTCTCGCCTTCGACCAACCGCTGGCGAGAGAACAGGACACTCTGTCCAATCCCGTGCCTAATTTGAGGAGGGACTTTTGATCAGCCTTCACACTCCCCTCTCTCACGGGAGAGCATGTCGCCAGGCAGCATCGCTGCTGCTGCGACTTCCACAGCTCCAGCCTCACCTTCTCGGCAGTCCCCTTGCTGGGCTCCGTGTCGGTGAGCCGCCCCTTACGTACAAAGTCCTTCAATGGACCCCCAATGGTCCACACAGCACTTCGTTGTGGCGAGGTTGGGTGCACGCCGCCCCTGCGGTACGTGGGTGGGCTCCCCTGTTGCGCCGGGCCCTTCACAGACTTTTTTCCACTGCAGGTCCCCACCTTAACCCAGGTGGAGCATCCTGCCGGCTACGCCACTGTGAAGTATAGCGGCCCGGACACACACAAGCGGACACCGTTTTATCCATCACACCACGTTTATTCACAGTATTTACAAAAGTGCACCGCCACTGACCCCCCCAGTTCCCCAAAGTCTAGGCTCCCCCTAGCCACTGTCTTTTAAGCAAAACACACTCGGGCCTCTCCTCGCCTCCACGACCTTGTCCTTCTCCTCACCCGACTCCAGCCTTGATTGCCGGGCAGCGGTTCCTTAAGTAGGTGGCTGATTGGTAACCACACCCAGCCACCTGCCACAACATGGTAAATACACTCACCTAAAGGATTATTAGGAACACCTGTTCAATTTCTCAT
>JANRMT010062854.1:119181698-119233756 GCA_026402145.1 Polypterus bichir lapradei | reverse complement strand
GAATAAGAAATCAGGAAGGGGGCAAATAGTTTTTCACACCACTGTATGTGAAGGTTAGGCTGATTGGCAAAATGGAATTGAGTGTGATTGCAGATTTGTACAATACAATAGTCTTGATGCTCCCAAAGTAGACTTAGATAAATTTAGTCAATGAAAATGGTATCCTCTAGCTTATGAATAAAACCCCATTTTGGTTCAAATGTATTGTTTTTTTGAGTCAGATGGCCATAGACCATGTATAAAAGACAAACATGCCTGTTAATTTAAAGGTAACCTTGCGATCATTGGTTGCTGGAATAAATGCATAAACAACAAACACCGCTACAAGCATTACCATATACTTAATAAGAGACTGTGTTTATATATACAGTATTGAAGATACCCACCCATGTCTCAAGCAAATATTGTTTTTATGCATTGTTATTTTGAAAAAAAGGGAAAAAATTATCTTGAGCACCATCTTACTGTATGGACTTGGAGCTGTAAGATGGGAGGAATGTGAAATCTGTTATCTCCTTTCCACTGAGGAAATTTTAGGTTTTGCAGCTTGTAGTTCAGAATACATGGACAGTAGAGAGGTCATATATTTCATGATCCAACAGGAGCTACAGATCCTGCCTTGATACCTTCACTTGACTAACAATAACATTTGCATTTCATTTCAAAGTGACAGAAAATACATTATGCTTAGGAGAGTGGATTTAATTCTCAGCCCACAGGTTAAGTTGGTCCTGTGTGGGCTAATATATATATGTAAATGTTCTGTGAGATCAAATGTTGCCCTGTCCAAAGTTGGATAGTGCATTTGTGACCCTGTGATGGACAGATGGTTTTAGACTGTGAATGAACTGACATAAAAGAACTTCAATAACTTGAACATGTATACTCATTTATGACATCTATATATCTTCCTCAGTATCTGTTAGAGATGTGGGACGTGTATTTATATTCATTTTGCTGATTAAAATTACAACAGACTGATTGATATTTATGGAAGCCACATTCAGGGTTAGTTATCACCTTATGCCTGACAACTCCTGCGTAAAATTATCCTTTCCATGACTGTAAAATTGGTGGATGGCTTTTGTGTTTAATTAGGTGTCAGTTTTATCTTAAATACCTTGCAAATCACAATTATTTATTCTACACTTTATATTTTTTTAATAATGAGAGCACCTGGCAGTTTAACAGCTCAGTGAGTGAAAGGTGGAGATTAAACATCCAGCTTTCTGGATTTCAGTTCATTTCAAAAGCCAGTAGGCCATACTGTCTGTGTCCTTTTTTTAATGTTTAATTGAGCTATCTGTCTGCTGACCAGGGTATCCAGGTTCATTCTTCCATTACCTACTGTGTACTCACTGCTCTGCTATCTTTTTTAAATCCCAGGGTTCACATATTTAGTGTGATCATTGCTGACACGAAATGCCAATGCCATTGACTGTACCTCCCTTTTCTTTTTGTGTTCAGTCTTATTACAGAAACTTCTTCTACCCACTTCCTCTGATTCACCCCAAGATGCACGGTAAAGTTTCATCCAGGGTTCCGCTTACCTCCTTCAGCATGATGGAGCAGCCTTTACTGACTTTTGGCTTCCGGGCACGGCGGGATGGCATTGATTGGCGCCGGTTCAGTGCTCTGGATGTGGAGCGCGTGGCGAGAGAGATGGATGTGCAAACTCTACAGGACTACTTGGACAGCGTAACCTTCTGTAATCTGGACTCAGAACGCTGTCCACATTGCCGCAACCCTCTGGACCCAGTGCTGCTTAAGGTGTTTCGCATGTCGCAGCTCACCACAGAATATCTCCTGTACAGTCAAGAGTACCTGAATGCCAAAGCAGCAGAGCAAGAAGAAAAGCTGGTACAGCTCATAGAAGAGCAGGAGCGTCAACAGCTGGAGATCTCCAAACTGCAGAGTAAGCTGCAGGCTACCCGTCAAGAAAGCCACAATCGTAAGAAGATGATTGCCTCCCAGCAGCTGCTTCTACAAGCTGGAGCCAATAACTATCATAAGGTACTAATCTCCAAATAGCGTGGTTTACACAATGTTTGTCTCCATTTCTTTTATCAATCAGGATCACAAGTGATGAGAATGAATCTCTAGCTGAAAGCCTTGCAATGAGAGGAAAACCACCAAACCTTTTCTTTGTGATTATTTGAAATAATCCAACTATATCAATGTGGATTGCTGTGTGGGATTGCCTCTCTTAGGTTGAAATCCTGACCCCAGAAGAGACACCCTGTTCCAGACCAGTTTAAGTTAGTTAAGTGTGTGTGGTGCACGTGTGTTTGTGTGAGTGTTCTCCTGCGATGGACCTGTGCCCTGCCCAAGTGTTTGTTCCTTTTCTAGTGCCCTGTGCTTGCTGGGATAGGCTGACTATGACTGGTTCTTGACTTTTGATTGTTGAAGCTGAGAGAGCTTTTGGCTTCTCGTGACATCATTGTAGTACTAGTACTACTAGTAAAAGTAGTATTAGAATAAAATGAATATATAAATGGATATTGCCTTACAATCTTCCCATCAGCCCTCTATTAGTAAATGGTATCAAATATCGGTGGCACAGTAGTTGATGTTGCTGTCTGTCACATTCATATACCAAGAATCCAGTTCTGGCTCAGTGATTAGTTGTTCTTCCATTGTTAACCTGTACATGTGTACACCTAATTATGATCTGGTTCTCCATTTGGAGTTATTTAATGCATTTCTGCTGATGATTCTGGAATAGGTCCCATCTCTCTGCTACCCTGTGATAGAAAAAATGAGTTCAGACAATGATTGGATGAATGGAATATCAAATCTCACAGATCATGTAGACATATACTGTACTTGGTGGAATATAAAAATACAAATTCATCCATCCATTTATTGAATATATTTAACCTAATTTTAGGGGCACACTATGCGTTTAACTTAAGGTAAAACCCAACATTGGATGGGTTACCTCTAGCAAAAGAAATTAATTCCTAACTTATTTGAAATATGTATTTTGAACTATGTTTTGAGCTCAATAATCAATTTCTCTTTAAAGTTTGACCAGTTTTTCTATTTGTGGCAATTCGTTTTATTTCTAGATGTGTTTGTTTCTTTCTAGACTCCAGCCATCCATTCATCTATCTATCCAATTTCTATTCTGCTCAACTTTTTCAAGGTTGTGGGGAACTGGTGCCAACAATATTCTCAAAACATGGAAAGTTTATAATTCCTTTCTTTGTTAGCAAGTCTTGATGGCTACCTTTTCTAATGCATCTTAGTGTTTTCTGTTGTGCCCTTTTGCCTTCTTTCATATGTAAGGTTTATGCCCATTAGCTGTATGACAATGATGTATGGCTGCCCTATTACTTGTATAAGATACTCGCTTCTTCCTTTACAAACATACATTTTATTTTTACATTATAAATGAAGTGTGTAATAAGTCTTCAGACACCTTACTAAAAGGTCTCCCAGTGATTCAAAAGTATTTGATGGATGTTGTTCTGCTTATTCTAGTGCCAGTTATGTGACAAGTGTTTCATGAGTTACTCATTCCTTCAAGGCCATATGGAACGAAGACATCCAGAGGTCACAAATGCAGGTGAGCTTTAAATTCAACAAAAATGCCTTGTGAAGTACAAGAAATAATTGTCTTTCTCTCTCTGCCTATCGTAGTATAGAGGAAGAGCATAGCCTATCATAGGGTGGCATTACTGACTTACACCTGAACAGGCTTGGTTTTAAATTCTGCCCAGTTCTTCATCTATATGAGTCTGCATAATCTGCTGATTTTACTGCCCTGCCATTCAATAAGCAGGGCTTGAAAATGAAAACATGAAATACAGGATCTTGTATGCCTTCTAGTGCCTTCTAGAGGTTGAATACTGTGGCCTGCATTCAGACATAGAATGTAGCAGCATAGAACACACTCAGTTGTAACCTAAATATTTAGGATGGAAAACATTTATCTAGATTTTTGATTAAATATTGTAGGATGAAATGGGTAGAAATAGGTGGATATCATTAAAAAGAGCCCCGTATTTGTAGGGAGTATATGAGTTCAGTGTAGCTTTCATCAAACAGGGCTTGGCAACTGGTTACCAACAGCTGCATGGTTCTTCTTCCAGACAGACAAAAGAAAAGGCAAGTGGAGGAGTTGGAGGATGAGATCAAGGGTTTGAAAAGCCAGCAGTTGCTGAACCAAAAGAAGCAGGAGGCTGAGAAGGAGGCAGAAATTTTGCGGCAAAAGCAGGTAAGCTGACATCAATCATGGATTACAACAACCACAGTGTAAGGATGCCTTTAAAAGAATACCACCAAAAGTAGTGTATAAAGCTGAGCTATACTCCACTTATAGTGAATTTCTGAATGCTTAAGGGGACCAGGTAAGGGGGGTAGAAGTTCCTGCAGAAGAGATGGAAAAACTTAACTCCATCCTCTCTAGATGCCCGGAGTATCCAGCTTAGTTCATCATTCTCTAGATTGGAAATGCATTCAATAATAAAATCTCAGGTTGTCCTTATGTCTCTGCTGAGTCTTTGGTTCTCCACACTTCTTTGGCTTGAGCCAGAGGAAAGTTGTTTGGGTGATGGTGACTGGGGTGGAGGCTTCCATGTGCACCACTTGCACAGAGCAAAGGCTCCTTCAATTTTCTGCCAGGGCTAATTTTCCAAGTAGCTGAATGTTGTAGTTGTATGGTGAAAGTAATACAAAACACAAGCCAACAAGAATGCCTCAGTGCATATTTGTTCTTTGCTTTCATTTTGTATTTCACAGGAGCAGGAGGAGCAGCAGAGACAGGCTGAACTGGAGAGGAAGCGTTTTGAGCAGTGGAAAGAGGATGAAAGAAGAAAATTCCAACAGGAACTGAGTGATCTGAAGCAGCTCTTTCTCAAGGAGTTCCAGGGCATTAGCAACCAGAGCTCCTCTATAGAGGCGGTGGGTGAGAGGTGGGCTTGGGATTGCATTTAAAAATAGGTACCAGAAGTCTTTGAAGGATTTCAGCTTGATAGCAAGCTAAGATTTCATTTGCTTAGTTTGTGTTTTAGACTACATTCACAGATATGGCCAGAAAAGTGTCAAAGTAAAGAGAGCACATAAAACTTTCGAACAACTAAGGTGATTTGGCATCTTTTATACTAACAGGAGCTCTACTGCATTCAGTGGAATTTAAAAGTTCAGTACTTACAGTTTTGGAACTTGCATGATAATTTTTGATATTCTCACACTTTCTCTTTGTCTACCTGTCATTATATTCAAAGATATAAAAATATCTTTATGTGGATCTCAGAAGTCTACACAATGTGATAGAAGTGTTGTTTTCTCTTGCTGTGATGGGTGAAATAAAGATATATCATGTCAGTTTTGTAAAAAAATATTTTTCCTATAATGATACTTTTTTCATTTAAATGTTATTAATTAAAATATTTTATAACCTTCTCAAACCTGCTTAATGCAAAGAAAATAAAGTCTGAAATGAATTGTTTTTATTTCTGCCTCTTTAAAAGCTGAACATTTCAAAAAATGAGGTTTAGACTTTGAGATCCAGTGAATGGCAAGTTTATTAGATGTATCATTCAAACAAAGAGTTTATCCCCCATTTCTACTCAGAAGAGTCTGCATGTATTGGAATAGAAACTTGACATAATTTTGTCATGTGATTCATGTTGACAGTTTGTCTCATAGTCGCTGTTAAATAGCTTTTTGGATTTCTGCTTTAAATAGCACATTCCTTTTCATCAATCTGATGTTCTATTGGCTTAGAACCTTGTGAAAGGACAGGCACTGACATAGGGTAACTATATAGTCATGTACATGGGTCCATTCTAGAAATTTCCCAGCCTTGACGTATACTGTGTTATGTATCTGACTGGCAACAATACTTAAAATATATATGTTGGGATTAAAATGATCGTGAGTGTATACTAATACTACATCATGAGTGTAAACTGATACTACTATTGCTGCTTTTACTGCACTGATTTATTTGATGCCCACATTTGAAGACCCTTAAATGTTTAGTTTTTGTGATCCAATTTACATGCGCATGTGATCCATAAGTACTTACCCTATCTTTTTTAAATAGCTTTACCTACACATACGTATGATGCTGTCTCTGATTAAGCAGTCTGTTGCATGGAATGGACTGGATGACCTACAAAAGCTCCAATCTATGTTTATGACAGGTTGGGGTGTATTACATACAATACTAACAATAGTAGAGGGCTACAATCATTTTAGAACACAAGTGTCAAACATAGGCCCTGGTGGATCTCACCAGTTGCAGGTTTTCATTCTAACTGCCTTCTTAATTAGCAGATACTGCTGATAATTAAACAGATTTATTTTCTGATAATTTAAGGGTTATGATTTTTATGATTCAAAAACCATGCTTTCAGCAGCAAATGAATAATGAGATGCAAAGCTGAGTAATGCAGCTAGTTAAGAACATAAATTTTGATAATTTACCTGATTTAATGTACATTTCTGATCTCCTACAGTTCTTTGATTCTGAGTCGTTTTGTGCCTAATCTGAATATATTCTACACATATTAAATGTTTAAAGAACCTCATGAATTCTTTGTAGAATTCATGTGTGAATATAACTCATTACAGAACTGTGCAGGTGCTCCCTTGAGCTCAAAGAACCTTGCTTATATGAGTTAGACAAATGCATCAACAAAGAGCCACTGTTTCTTGAAACTGTTAGAGAACTCCATTTTTTTAGTATTCAAACATTCTTTCTCATTCCTTTATTTTCACTATTCCAAAGCAGCTTCTTTTGAAGGCTTCACAATGGCTGACATTACAAGGCTACACTCAAAACAAGTAACACTTTGTACTTCACAGAAAATCAAGGATCTACAAACCAGTAGCTGGCAGACATCTAACTTGGGAACACTTCAGGATGACCAGGAGGATCGAGATCTCTGGGAAAGGGAGTTCAAGGAAGAGATGGAGCGTCAGGTGAGCTGCAAACAATTGACAATTTTTCCCAGTTTGCTTTTTCACATGCATTATGGCCTATCTTTCCCAGTTTGCTTTTTCACATGCATTATGGCCTATCACCGAGTAAAGAGCTTGCTCCAGTGTTGCACTTGATGCTGTTGGAATTTACTCCCCATAATACTACATTGCAATAAATGGGTTTTCTAAAATAAAGGAATGAGTGAATATACAATGAAAAGTAATATCTAGATTTAACAGATTGTTTTTGTATCTTAAATGACTTATGCTGCTCACTGGCACCCTATATCAGTCTGCACACACTTGAAAATTTGGTTATTCTTAGAGAACAAATCTTGTGAAAATGCAAAGGGAACCATGATTCTTAGCTTCTAAATACTTGTTTGAAAAATATAAAAAAAGTAATGAGATTATTTCTACAGCTGGTGACATAGCAATTTAAAGTCTGTCCATTTTCACTATGAAAGCTTTAAAAAATTTAAAAAAAAAGGGGTTATCAATGAGCCACACTCTGTAGATGTATGCTCAGCAGTTCAAACAACTAACTATCCATCTTACAGCCACAGCATGCAGTGTAAAATAAAGTTCCCTTTTACAGTATATCTGTCTGCTTCAGTAATGTAACTGCCTCCCACAAACAGTCTCTTACAGCCTGCAGGCGCCACACCCAAATGGAGAGTTAGCCATTATCAACTATCCAGACCTTTGTATCAGCATATGCAGCCAAAAGTGTGTCCGACTCTAAAATACTCTACAATAAGACACATGATGTCTCAGAATGCTTTTCTTAATACATACAAGAGGCCATTCTGTGATGTTCCAGGATACATTTAAGACCATGTTAAAATGCATTTCTGATATCTCACAAGTAAATGAAATTCTGGATTTCTGTGAATTGAATGCAATCAGAACGTTCAACAAAACATTAGAAATTAAAGCAAACAGAAGATAGGCCTGTCTTTCTACTTCTTTTGGCTGCTCCTGTTTGGGGTTGCAACAGTGAATCATCTTCTTCCATAATTTTCTGTCCTCTGCATCTTGTTCCATTACGCCCAACACCTGCATGTCCTCTCTCACAACATCCATAAACCTTCGCTTAGACCATCCTCTTTTCCTGATCTCTGGCAGCTCTATCCTTAGCATCCTTCTCCCACTATACTCAACATCTCTCCTCTGCACATGTCCAAACCAACAGAATCTGTTTCTAGTTGTCATGGCATAATATTCTAAAACCCACTTAATTCAATAAAGCACAGGGGACATAACCAATAGAGAACTCATAGCCATTCTCAAGGTACCTTATATTCCCCTTTGTGGGGAAAGAGAAGAAGCTATGCGCCAGATGAGGACTGTTCATGCCAAAGTCACAGAACTTCAGAGAGACAAAGAGAGAAGCAGTTTGTTGACTCTTTTCAAAGCAGCTGAAGTGTGTTTGTGTCAAGTGAGGAGGATTGGTTTTGCTGACTGTGAACACGTTAGAAAAGATTAAATCTTTTTTAGTATGTTTCAGAATCTAATATGTTATTATTCTGTGGTTATCAAAATGTTTAGTCAGAATACACCACAGCTGTATTTCAATAACCAGAATATAAAATAAAACTAGACAGATAGATAGATACTTTATTAATCCCCAAGGGAAAATTCACATACTCCAGAAGAAACTAAGAAACTAAGAAAATCCATGAGTCAATATTAGTATTGTAATGATCTGAACAAGCTTAAATTGAGGCATATTAGCTTATTGAGGTAACTCAAAGTGCACATTTTGGTAAACATAATTATTGATCTAAGTGGGTCAAAACATTGGTGGCGTTAATTGTGGTTATTACAATTATGTTTGGGGAGTTAGGTTAAAATAGGAGTAAAACCTTAGATTTGAAATGCATTTTGAGATATCAAAAACATAATTTTCTCTTAACTCTTAACCTTGTGAGATCTCAAATTCATTTAATCTATGTACCAGAAAAGTGTAAGCCTGGTTTATGTTTTGTTACTATTTTATTTATCCCAACATTTTCTGGAACCATTTGTAATAATAATTTCTGATCTGTAGCTGTAACTCCCACCAGCCTCATCATATATTATAATGCAGGTGAGGAGCAAACACTGGAAGCCCTATTAGTATAGACTTAAAACACTCTTTAGCAATCTCTCTTTCTCTTTTACTTCAGAAAACTAAATGGAAAAATAAGTTGAAAGAATCTCGCAGCAAACATATTCAAGACATCCAGGAGGTACAGTAAAAAACTGAATTTGTTTACAAAAAATATTTGTTCACAGTAGGTTATTTTTACATTTCAGTTATTCTGTATGTGCTTAGGCTATCAAATGAATGGAGTAGAGGCTCTTTATGAACTTGGAACTTTGCTTGCCAATTATGATTTTGCAAATCATAAGTCAAAACTGAGTAATCAATTCAGTGCTGTTACTATTACACCAGTGAACATTGCTAGCATGGCCTCTCCAGACCATATTTTAGGAACTGTTGACCTGCCAGCTGAGCCTGCCTTTCATAGTATAGTATACCTATTGACAGTGCGAACCTCACAGAGAAATTGGCTCATGCTACGATTAATTCAGCCTGCACTATCAGCCTGATTGCCAGCAGTTGAGAGGGAGATTGAAAGGACCTTAACTTGTTGCTGTTTATCAAAAACAGACATTTGAAAAGTATATGTATTTAAGTGATACGTAGTTTAATGTAACTAAGTAGCCATGCATAGAAAATGCTGCAGAAAAAAAGATCTGTTTAAGTACCTCAACACTATATCACGTAAAAATGCAATTGACATGGCAGAGATAAAGATGGCAGTAACTGACATAAAACACATCAGTTTAATTCATATCTGTCCTATACTTTCACAGCTTTCAATATGAAAGTTTTTAAGTACCACAAGACTATATCATGTAAAAATGTCATTTATTTTACAAAGATGAAGGAGGTTCTTCCGTAAAGGGAACATGTAATTAACACTAATTGACTTTACAGATTTACCTTATACTTTTACATATAGGTGTTTCATTTTATTTTGTGCTCCCATCTCTTCATGGTCTTGCATGAGCACCACTAAATACTAAGATGTAATTCACACTTGTTCCTCCATGGTGAAACTTATCAATGTAAATCCTTTTGGCCATGTATGCTTCATTCTTACTAATGACATCTGTCTATGTAATTCTGTGGGGCTATGATTGGTTGAGGAGGATAGGTCTTTAAGTTGCTTGGCATTTTATGTAAAATTAATATTGTTTTATTGCATTCAGTGAAAAAATAGGCAAATGGGTAGAATATATTAATATTTAAATGTGACTGCTACTTGTAATTGTTTGGGTAGAGCCATTTTGCAGCTTTTATACTTGCAGCCAGATCATTTAAGATCAGTTGAGCAGACAACAGTTTGTTCTCCAACATTTTAAAGTAAATTATTTCTTGTTTGGAACATTGTAGTTTTATTTGTGTTATGTACTGTATTCAGGGACAGAACATTAAAATAAATTTCTTAATTAACACTTCTTAAAAAAATTCTTAACCATAAAGGCAAAGATAAATATTACAGATCCTTTTGTCATATTTAAAACACAAAAAACATTGTCATGTAATGTGATGTATTAAAGCATTGAAATCTTTTTTTATCCATTATATTTAATCCTCTTTAGAAAAAAGAAATTTTTAGCAATAAGATTAAATATAAGAATGGATGAGCCAGTCTGTGGTATTGGAAAGGCAACCTAACAAACCATATTTAAGGTGTTTAAGCTATAGGGAAATTGATGGTTAAACAGCTTTGTTTAAACAGTTAAAAAAAAAATAAACATGAATATGTGATACTAACATTTCAGTAATGCTGCATTGAATAAAGAAGATTTCAGAATGTTACATTGTGTAAACTATTATATTAACATAATGTTATCTTTTCTAAGTTAGCCGCAATTAAACTATATATTGCCTCATTCAACTGGCAAGGGTGTGCAGTGAGCTAGATCACTTATTTGGCAGAATCAGGTTTAAGACATTAACCAGACCTGGAGATAGATAATATTTTAACAGATGCAAGAGTACTGCATTACCCAAATCTTACAATGAATCCACCATAGGCCCGCACACATGCATAAATCTATACTGCTGACTAAATCATAAAAGGAATCATTTTAGTTAACCCAAACTGCACATCATTGGTAAGTAGGAGGAAGCCAGAGTTCTGGGATAAAAACACTTGCAGTTACTATGACTAAGATGGAAGCTGTACATGAGCAGTAATGGAGCAGGAATTTGAACCAAGACCCCAGAACCTATAGCTCAGCAGCATAACCAAGCCATGGTTGAAATGAAGTGTTTAATATTATATGCAGTGGACATACTCTCATAGTCTTAGTATTTAAACTAAATCACTTTATTTAAATTGTTTCTTTTTATTTAGATTAAAAAAGAGAATGAACGGCTGCTGCAATCATTGTCTGCAGACCAAACTTCAGCATTCGAAATGCAAAAACTGCAAGAGAAAACACGAACACTCAAATCTAAAATTAAAGAGAAGGACAATCTCATCAGGAAACAAAATGAGAAGGTAAAGGTTTTGTAATACTGCAACATGTTTAGATGGCATACTGAAATAGTAGAAAGTGTCCTAGTTGCAAATTCCTCTGATTTCAATACGTCTAAGTTCATCTACGCCCTAGGTGTTTTTCCTAAGCCCACTGAGAATAAATGAGCCACACAGTGACCATGTAAAATGTAAGAAAGGGTCCTTCTGTCCCATATGTGATCATGAATAGAGAATGGAACTGATGTTATTATCAAAGTTTGTCGAGACCTTTAGGAAGTTATCCAGCCCTGCTAACAATGTGCATTTGGATGAGCAGCAGTCCTTTCTGTTTGGACATTTTTCACATTGAGAACTGCAGAACCTTCTATCCTTCTCTGAAGTAGTGAAACTTACTGTCTGGCAATTAAGAATTCAGAAATAATGCTGCTATTCATACATTTGTTTCACAGTTTGTTTTTTTTGAAGAGCTAGACTGTAATTAATAAGGATATCTGGGTAATATATAAAACATTTAATTAATCCTTATTTTGTATAGCATAGTTCACAAACAAAAACATGATAAAAGTTTTGAGATGTTATAGAACATATCAGTAATGCACCAACTGCTGGCTCAGATGAGTACATAAAAGTACGCATAGCCCTATATTTGTTACTGAAACAATATGTGGCCATACCCTATAGATAAACCCCAAAAAATGGATTTAAGTATTCATTTAATACAAGATTTTGGTAGCTATATGTAGAGTAGCAGTTTTCTGTAGAGGTCTCTGAGTATTAAAGACAGATAGATAAATTCCAGTTATTGACACTTATTAGTTTAAATAAAATGTATTTTAGCATTTTAAAATAATGCTTTACAATTGCCCTATATAAGATATTCAGATATTAACACATCAAATTTAGATTGTCTTCTACTTTTTTTTATCTTTCCCATTTTAGATTAAGACATTATCTTCAAGACCTGTAGCAGGTAAGTTCTCCTATACTTTTATATATATCGCAGTTCTGTGAAAAGTGCAAGTATAGGGTTGTCTATGTCTAACCAGCAAGCATATCTCTAGATTTATGGGCAGAATTCATACATTTGCAAGATGCACACAAGTGAATCTTCACTTTCTCTTTTAGTTCTTCTGACATGGCAATAAAGACCAGTTTTTCTGAACACACTTTCTCTAATAAACACAATTCAGTTTATTTATAACATATGTACACTATAATCGAAGATGGACATACAATTAAACAAACAATTAAGAATATACAGGTAAACCTGTCTTGACTAAAGAATTGCCTAAGGTAACATTAATTTGAAATTGGTTGTTAAATGCTTTTGTAAGATGTATAGTCTAGCTGGTTGAATGAATAAAATGTTTCTATAGTTTTTAAGTTTCTCAGTACCCCTTTTAGGATTGTCGTAATGAATGTCCCTATTTGAATACAATTTAAATATATTTTTAAAAACAGTCCTATTCACAGGCAATAACTGATGGTTGAATGAACAAGATTTTTTTTTCTATCTCGCCAGAATTGGTATAATGTTGATTTAGACTTAACATACAGTATTGCTGTATTTTACAAATCTGATTTTGCACATTATAATCATGATCAGGCTTTTGGTATTTTTGAATGGTTAGCTTGTCCATCCATCCATCCATCCATCCTCTTCCGCTTATCCGGGGTCGGGTCACGGGAGCAGCAGCTTAAGCAGAGAGGCCCAGACTTCCCTCACCCCGGCCACTTCTTCCAGCTCTTCCGGGAGAATCCCAAGGCATTCCCAGGCCAGCCGGGAGACACAGTCCCTCCAGCATGTCCTGGGTCTTCCCCAGGGCCTCCTCCCGGTTGGACGTGCCCGGAACACCTCACCAGGGAGGCGTCCAGGAGGCATCCTGATCAGATGCCCGAGCCACCTCATCTGACTACTCTCGATGCGGAGAAGTAGCGGCTCTACTCTGAGCCCCTCCCGGGTGACTGAGGTTCTCACCCTATCTTTAAAGGAAAGCCCAGACACCCTGCGGAGGAAACTCATTTCAGCCGCTTGTATTCGCGATCTCGTTCTTTTGGTCACTACCCATAGCTCATAACCATAGGTGAGGGTAGGAACATAGATTGACTGGTAAATTGATAGCTTTGCCTTACGGCTCAGCTCTTTTTTCACCACGACAGACCAATGCAGAGCCCGCATCACTGCGGATGCCGCACCGATCCGCCTGTCGATATCACGGTCCATTCTTCCCTCACTCGTGAACAAGACCCCGAGATACTTGAACTCCTCCACTTGGGGCAGGATTTCTCCCCCAACCCTGAGAGAGCACTCCACCCTTTTCCGGCTGAGGACCATGGTCTCGGATTTGGAGGTGCTGATTCTCATCCCAGCTGCGAACCGATCCAGAGAGAGCTGAAGATCACAGCCTGATGAAGCAAACAGGACAACATCATCTGCAAAAAGCCGTGACCCAATCCTGAGTCCACCAAACCGGACCCCTTCAACACCCTGGCTGCGCCTAGAAATTCTGTCCATAATAATTATGAACAGAATCAGTGACAAAGGGCAGCCCTGGCGAAGTTCAACTCTCACTGGAAATGGGCTCGACTTACTTCCGGGAATGCGGACCAAGCTCTGACACCGGTTGTACAGGGACCGAACAGCTCTTATCTGGGGGTCCGGTACTCCATATTCCCAAGCACCCCCCCACAGGATTCCCCGAGGGACACGGTCGAACGCCTTTTCCAAGTCCACAAAACACATGTAGACTGGTTGGGCAAACTCCCATGCACCCTCCAGGATTCTGCTTAAGGTATAGAGCTGGTCCACTGTTCCACGACCAGGACGAAAACCACACTGTTCCTCCTGAATCCGAGGTTCGACTATCCAACGGACCCTCCTCTCCAGAACCCCCGAATAGACATTTCCAGGGAGGCTAAGGAGTGTGATCCCTCTGTAGTTGGAACACACCCTCCGGTCCCCCTTTTTAAAGAGGGGGACCACCACCCCGGTCTGCCAATCCAGAGGCACTGTCCCCAATGTCCATGCGATGTTGCAGAGACGTGTCAACCAAGACAGTCCTACAACATCCAGAGCCTTGAGGAACTCCGGGCTTATCTCATCCACCCCTGGGGCCCTGCCACCAAGGAGTGTTTTGACCACCTCGATGACCTCAATCCCAGAGATGGGAGAGCCCACTTCAGAGTCCCCAGGCTCTGCTTCCTCATTGGAAGGCATGTTAGTGGGATTGAGGAGGTCTTTGAAGTACTCCCCCCACCGACCCACAACGTGGCGAGTCGAGGTCAGCAGCGCACCATCCCCACCATATACAGTGTTGACACTGCACTGCTTCCCCCTCCTGAGACGCCGGACGGTGGACCAGAATCTCTTTGAAGCCGTCCGAAAATCGTTCTCCATGGCCTCTCCAAACTCCTCCCATGCCCGAGTTTTTGCCTTAGCAACCACCGAAGCCGCATTCCGCTTGGCCTGCCGGTACCTATCAGCTGCCTCCGGAGACCCACAGAACAAAAAGGTCCTATAGGACTCCTTCTTCAGGTTGACGGCATCCCTCACCGCCGGTGTCCACCAACGGGTTCGGGGATTGCCGCCACGACGGGCCCCGAGCAGCTTACGGCCACAGCTCCGGTCAGCCGCCTCAACAATAGAGGCACGGAACATGGCCCATTCGGACTCAATGTCCCCCACCTCCCTCGGGACGTGGTTGAAGTTCTGCCAAAGGTGGGAGTTGAAGCTACTTCTGACAGGGGACTCTGCCAGCCATTCCCAGCAGACCCTCACAACACGTTTGGGCCTACCAGGCCTGACCAGCATCTTTCCCCACCATTGAAGCCAACTCATCCCCAGTTGGTGATCAGTTGACAGCTCCACCCCTCCCTTCACCCGAGTGTCCAAGACATATGGCCGCAAGTCCGACAACACGACCACAAAGTCGATCATCGAACTGATTAGCTTGTATTGTCATTAATTAATCTTTCTTAAACACACCATAAACACAATGCAAGTTAGGACAGATCTTTCTTTATACCTGCAGTTATGCAAAGAACAGATTCTGCAGCTGAAGCTTTTAATGTTCTCACTTTGAACCTGAGAACACTAACTTACTGCTGTCCTGCGCCAACACTATTAAATAACAATTGCAGCAAGCAATCCAAGTATAGTAGTAGCAGTAATAGTATTATTAATTTTGCCTCATGCGTAGATAATGAAGAGATTTACTCGTACATTAGCAAATGTGAGAAGAAAAGATTGTTGAGTGTGCCTTGTGTTTCTTTGCCCTAGTGCTTTTCTTTCTCTTGACTTTTTGCACCATACTGTAGTTGTAAAAGGGAAAAGAGAGACTGAGTTTAGTTAGTGCTCGGCTGTATACTGCATTTACTGTTTCCTCTTTTTGCCACCATAAAATATGTCTACTGAGAGTCATTAATTATTCAACTCTTCAGCAAGATGGATGTGTTGATTTCACATGCAATCTTTCCTGCTTATACACCTCATTGTCCTTTTGCGATGCTGAACTTGATGCAGCAGACACACCCAGCCCTGTTAAATGGAAACTTCTGCTACTGGAGTAGAAGGATCAATTCAGCCTATGGTTGTGGGCCACACCCTAGGCAATAAGGTTCTGCTGTGGAACAGAAGTTAAACCCCAAGTCTGTCTGTAAAATGTATTTTATTTACCATCTTTTTTGTCTGTCTGCAAATGTTTACATAGGGGGTATTCTGTCTGTAAGTTTAATTCATGTATTGTTTTGTCTGTTTGTATGGAAATTTTATATACAATCCTGTCTCTCCGCCAGTAAATGTATTTGATATAGTGCCTTGTCTGGGTGTCCATAAATTTATTTCATATAGTTTCTTGTCTGTCTCCAAATTCATTATGAATAACACCTTATTTGTATATAAATTTGTTTTATATTAAACACAGCCTGTTTGCCTCCAAATTCATTTTGAATATCTTTCAATTATTACATTTATTTTATTTAGAGGCTGGTCTATTCTCATATTGTATTTTACAAAGTACCTTGCCTATTTGTCTGTCAATTTATTTTATATATTGTGTCATCTTGTTTATCAATTTATTTTATGTATTGTGTTTATTTATCTATCTATCAATCTAGATATAAGTAAACAGTCTCCTGTAGAATCTCAACCCATCCAGGTGGCTTCCAGTAGTGTGCCAGCGACTGCCAGCCTATTAGGTCCTTATTTTGAAATGGCTTTATATGGGCGAAAGTGGTTATAGAAATTACTAATATATATATACACTAATACACTGATGTAAACATACTGTCTTTTCAGCATAAGATGTATCAACAACATACTATTCTTTCCTGTTTGTTTTGTGGTTTCATTTTCACCTGCTTTACTCCAACAAATCAGGGCCAGAACTTGTCTCAAGATGGAACCAAAGTTTTTAATTCTGTTAAAGAAAAGCTTATTGTTTTTCACTTAATTATTTATGGTAAATTATTGGTACTTATGAGTAGCAATGAAAATTTTGGAATGAGAAGATAAATGGAGAATGTTAAATAAAAGATATTTTAAATTTACCTTGAATAAATCCTGGGGAGTGTTAATGAACTGTATTTAAAAATTCCAAGCTTAGTTCTGGCCCTATTACTAATCATTCTTACATCCTTTTCTGTCAGGCCTGTTTGGTGATTGAAGTCTTTTATACTCTGTTTATTTTGACAATGTATATAAATTTTACCTGGATGTTGCAGAATGGAGGCATGTCCTGGACTAAACTCCACTTAGTGCTAGTGATAGACTTGCAGTACACTACACTACACATATGTTAGCAGCATAGAATTTGGGTTATATCATAAATAAATTTGGAATATTTTCACAGCTGCTGCACCAGTTGTAGATAAAATCTCCTCTGAAAGTGAAGAAGATGAAATGGAGGATGAAGAAGATGGAGGTACATTTTTCATAATATCCATTACATTAATATTGTCATTGTTAGAATGAATGAGTAAAGTAATTTTTAATTATATGGTGTACCCATATTTGTTTAGCTATCATCCGCAGTCTCCCAGCAGTCACAAACTAGGGTATCAATAGTTCTACTTTAGGTGGAAAAATTAAAAATATCCAAGGCTTCTAGTGTAGCTAATAAATCTCCTCCAGTCTTTGGGCACTTTGTCAACTGCTCAGATGTACATTTTTGCTTAGTTACTGTTATGTAAAAGTGTGGTTTTGTACTTGTGTGACTTTAACTTGTCCAGACCCTTTGTAATAATTAATATATACTAAGATAATCATACAAATACAGGAAGAATATGGAAACTGCACAGAGACCGTGTCTCTATTGTAACTCAATCCAAAAACATGTGAACTATGCAGTTATTCAATAAGCAATATTTTGTCCATGTGTTATCTGCACACATATAAGCCAATTCTGGGTCTCTGGAGCCTAAACAGTACTTTATTTTACATTCATTTATGCTGTATTCCTTGCAGCACAATGGTACATTGGCTATTGCTTTTGCCTTACAATCTTTGCCCAGTAACTATATGATCTTAATAATAATAATAATAATTACATTTATATAGTGCTTTTTCACTACTCAAAATACTTTGTATATTTCACAACTCAAAACATTTTATATAGGCAGAAAGGAACCACTTCAACCACCTGGATGGTGTGACAGTGGCTATTAATGCACCAGTACACTCACCACACATTAGTTATTTAGTGTTTAAGGGGTAAGAGGTATAGTTAGCCAATAAAGTGCAGGGGAAGATTAGGGCCAGAAAGACCAGTATATTGTCAATTTAGCCAGGACATTGGGGTACACCCTACTCTTTTCAAAAAATACCCAGGGATCTTTTATGACCACAGACAGTCAGGACCATTGTTTTATGCTCATCTGAAAGGCAGTGCCATTTTTACAACATGCCATCCCCATTGGTTGTCTATCATCAGGTGAATCTGAAGTGTTTTCCTAGGCATGTGCAGCAGGGGATGTCTTCAGTTCATCCATGAGTGAGCCTCAAGTTCCACGTATTGATTTTAGAAATGTAACACTCTTAAGGCAGGTTTATTGTTCCAAATGTAAATAACAGAATAAGAAAACACTTTTTGCTGATCATTACAAGACATTATATCAGCTTTCATTAACCTTCATTAAGGTTAATACTGCAGATATCAGTGATTAACTTTATGCATCTTTTAACATGAAATGCTCCATATAATTTTCACTATGAGTTAAATAGTGACTTAATGCTTAAATTATTATTATTTACTATTTTTCTTGAGTTGCCTAAAGCAGCTACCCTATTGATTGAAATACCCTATTGATCCTTCTTTCAATGAATATGCCTTTGGTTTATTAATGGACTAAATTGCAAAAAAGTTTGTGTATGTATATGAGCTAAGCATATGTTATAAAAACAACCAGACAGTTATTTTTTTATTCCGATACCACAAAAATCACTTAACCATGTCAAACTGACCCTTGAAAACAGATGCATGTGTAAAGCAATTGATTTCCTTTGTAATGTCTTTAAGATATGAAATCCATAAAATCCAAACTCTTCATGGAAACTGGAGCAATGCTATTTATTTGAATTTTTCCATTGTTATTGAATAATTTCCCATGTTTCCAATTACATTTTGTTTGTTGACTGAAATTTTTGTATCTGTGGAAGGCTAGATTGTTTTTTCCCTCAAGAAAAGCCAAAGTTGTTAACAATTGACTATTACAAAGGGAAGTGTAATACCAAAAAGGGCAAAGGAAATATTCCCTAAAAGCCGTATGCCACTTTCCTATAACTGAGCCCTAGTTTAGTTCTTGACACTATTAAAGTTTTTTATATGCATTTCCTTTTTTAAACAACGGAACTGGAAACTGTGAAGTACGGTGGCAGTCTTGTAACTTTAACTCTCATGCCTGTATTCCTCCCACAGGCCCTCCAGTCACTCTCAGCAGCCAGCAGAGACTGCAGCAGGCACTAATGAGGGACCCAGATCTGATTAAAAAGTGCAGACCCTTCAGTCTGGAGACATTAGAAGAGAGGCTGGAAAAACTGGGTGTGTCCAAGGTAGCCATTGATATCTGTAATTATCTTTGTTTTGTTCTTTGTTCTTCAACTCCTCCAGATTTATGAACTCTGTCTGTAATCCATAAATATTATTAAAAATATGATGCCACTTCCAGTATTTTTTTTTTTTTATTTAGTGAAAGATTGTAACTCAGAAACAGATGTGAGCCTGTAACTGTGTCAGTGCAGTACCATTATCTTACTCCTTGTGACTTGAATTTTACATCTTCTTGATTTAACTATGCCTCTGCCATTTGATTAAATGCAAGAATGCACAGTTTCTTTTACTGATGTGTTAACTGCTTTGAGGATTTTCTGTTCACATAGCATTGTTCACTCAAAGACATTATAAAAATATAAGCGCCTCCTTAAAAAAAAAAAAAAAAAAAAAGCAAGTAAAACATTAACAAAATATGGAACCATACAAGGCAGACACCATCTCCAAACGCCTTACCAAATTTCATTAAAATTATTTAAGTTAAAACTGCTAAGGTTATTGGTTATTGGTACCAACCCAACATTTCCATGGTTTTACATGCAATGGACTTGTACCTCATCAGTGACTGGCTTCTAACTTATTTCTGTTTCTGCAAAGACCGAACTTCCCCAAAATCCACCCTCCTACCACCAAGTCTTAAACTTAAAAAACAGTTTAGAAAATTGAAATGGGAGGAACCAACACTGGCTACAGAACAAATTATTAAATACTCCAACCAGAACAACTTTCTACAGAGATTTACTTTGAATGCCTTACTTTTGTGCATCTTTTATGTTATTAGGTGTATAATTTTAGATCCTATTTTTTCTGAAAATGGTCTGTTTTTACAACTTTGTTTTTTCCTGTTTTTTGATATGGCAGAATGACATGAGCATAAAACATCTTTACGCTTTTGTTGTTTTTCTTTGCCAGGGGACCACTGGAATCTCTAAGCAGAGCTTTAAGAGCTTAAGTGCTGCCATTGACACCCAAAGGCAGATGAAACCAAAGCAGTTTCAGACCATTCGAGAAGAGCTAAACCAGAAGGTTACAGAGAAAGCTCGGAATTTGCAGGGACATGCAGGCAGCTCTGTGTCAACTGTCAAACGTAAGGAAATGTTTGCATCATGCACTGTAATGCACAGTCAAATAGAGAGAAACCTGAATATGTGTTAGACTTGTAGCATAATTGGTATCTTATTTTACATGTTGTCCTGACTGTTCATGTTATATACCCAGTTTGCAATCACAAATGCTTGAAGAGTGTTTAAGAGTTCAAAAGGGGTGGGAATGGGCTTAATCATCTTTTAGTTGATGAATACTTAAATAAAAATATTTAAGAACTGTGAAGAGATCTGTAAGGAATTGTAAATGTTACCTTATTAAATTGGGTCAAGAGTTTACTCCATGAAAAATGAAGACCCCTGATAGTGGAATAAGGTTAAGAACAAAAAGCCCTATCCCTACGTGACCCTGTATTTTTCTTTTCCATTTTTGAGGTCAAACTTGTCATGGTCTTGGTGAGTCTAATAAATCAGTGTTATGAAGCACGTAATATCTTTCTGTTATAAAAGGAAATCCTGCGAGGAGACATTCTAGGAGATTATTTAAATTCATGCGAGACAAGACTTTATGCAAAGAGATTTTGAAAAGTCCTACCCTCCTCTCAAACATTTACAACCACGCACACAGTACAATCATTTCTCATTCGTGTGAATGCTATCGTCAGACACAGTACATGTGTTCTCCTATAAATTTTTACGTTTTACACATTTATATTCGTTTATGAAAGTACTCAGTTTCATCCTTTAAAGAAGCTTTTCTGGACAGTATTTTTTAGACATACACTCTATTTGTTTCCTTCGATGTGGTCCTTTTTATGGGCAATAATTTTATACGTTCAAGATGACATGTCAAAGACTACAGTAAGTGAAGAAGAAAGGGCAATGCATCAAAAGAGGCTCAAAAGCATTGGAGGGAAAAGAATTCAAAAATGAACAATTTCCGTTAATTTTCCTTAACGGAAAATAAGGAAAGTAATAATCATCCCAGAACAAGTGAAATTGAAAACCTAGCATGTCCAAGCAGGGTTGAAAATAAAAAACAAACAGTAGAAGACAAAGTAGAATATTGCAAATATGTTCAAAACGTTTGCGCGATACACATGCAGAGCAGGTTAGAGATTATGAAAGTACTAAAATTTTAAAGTCTCAAAAAAATGATAGTAAAGATCGCATGAGTACTAACAAATGGAAATTATTACTCAGTGAAATAAAAGAACAGCAAAAGGAGATCGAATATATAGACATAGGTGATATGACAGAAGTATTTAGATATTGTTCAGCTTTAAAGTTTATGTCGGAGACTTGTAGATCATCTAATTCGTGTTGCCATCAGAGAAAAGTAGTGTTTCTTCCCAATGAAGAGGTGTACCTGCGAGAAATAAAAGATTAGTTGTTTGGTGAAAGTGAAATCCACATACGCGAGCAGCAGAGACGCAAAGTGGCTGGCGCATAGCGCAGACAGGGGGGTTGGCGAGTGAAGCGAGCAGGGGACAAGGCCCCTGAGTTTTGATAAAATGCTGAGAGAAATTTGGTAAATTAGGTTATATTGAGTGATTACTTCGTGAGTTTAGAGTGTACTGTACAAGGCTTACAGAAATCAGACCCTAGACCTTCACAGTCATTTTTATTTTAATTAGCTAGATTATGGATTATTAGGTTTCTTTTTCACACAATAAGAGGTATTTGTGTTGACTGCATAGAACATGCATTCAGGACTGGTAGATTTATCATCATAACATAACTTTCTGAAAGCTACTTAATCCATTTCAAGATCAGAGGTAAGCCAACACCTGTCCCAGCATCTTTAGGCACAAGGAAGGATCCATCACAGGATGGGACCTCAATCCATTCTAGGTCTTGTTCACACTCACTCCCAGTTTAACATTTCCATTTACCCTATTACACAACCTCCACTCAGATAAAATCAGGAGTAGGATTTAAACACAGGAATCTGGATATATAAGACAGCTGCACTAACAACTGTCCTAAATTGAAATATTTAACAATAGTGTGTCACCATGGTGAATGACAATGTTACGCAGTCTCATGGTTTTGAGTTCAGTTGTTGGCCTGGGCATTGACAGTGTGGTATTTGTTCATTCTCACTGTGTTTGTGTGGGTTTACCTGAGTAATATGGTGACCTCTACATCCCAAGGACGTGCATATTGCAATTTCTGACTCAATGTACACATCTATGTGACTGTGCACTATGATGGACTGGTGTCCCATCCTGTGTTGTTTCCTCCCTGGTCACCCAATACTGGAATATGTTGGCCTGGGAATGGATGAGTACAATACTAGCAGTTTATGTTGATCTGTATTATGTAGTTAATTTTACTTATAATTCTAGTGACAGAAATTGTTAATAATGACCCACTGTTTTCTGTGAAAATATGTATTGTATACAAGTGGTGAAATGAGAAATATTTTATTAAAGCTATTTAAATTACCCCTTAGCTTTTATTTAAGGCAGCCGGCCTTGCCTTTGTTTAAGCTCTACGTATTCACACTAAAAGCCATCTATAATATCTTTAGAAACCAACTGTTCATATTCCGGGGATAACAGTGTGCTTTTCATATGCAAGTTTTGCTGAAGTAAATCAAAGAAAAACAACTATCAGTCTATCCTCTTTGGGATGCAGAAATAATATGAATATTATTGTATGTCTCAGATTATTTGCTCATTAAATTCCACAAATTTTTCATTGCATTTTTGCCACATACAAATCACTATAATTCAGAATCCTTGGTGAAATGGTAATTTGGGCCTGCAATAATTTAGTAGAAGAAGAAGAAAAAGAATGATTTAGTACCAGATCAACATTCAACAAGTGTATCTGTTGTTGAATTGAAGGATATGCCAGTAATCTGTTAACATGAGATGGTTAATGCGTCCCAGGTTTTTGTTTTATTTTGGCATTTTCAGAAACAGACTAAACTAGGAAATAAGAATTGTGGATTCACTTAAAGTTAAAAATCTAGAAAGTATTTGGGCATTAGGTTCTAAGTTTCTAACAGACAATGACAGGAAATGAAGAGTCAAAGACCCTATTCAAGCTGAAGTATATTGTCATATATACAGAGTTTGTTGAAATTTTCACTTGCATGGCTCACTAACGTGCAAGACATGGTCCAATGAGCAGGTATTCCCAGTCAAATGTGGTTCTTACCTTGGAACATGTAGAGTATTTCTTTCTTAAAGTGATTTGTTCAAACATAACCTGAAAGTCTAGAAACTGAGAGGTTATTACTGATCTAGGCTCATCACATTTACTTTTTGACATTTAATGAATGAGGTCTATGAGATATACAGAATTGGTTTTGGCTAGAGGTGGAAAATGTACAAAAAATCTAGTCAAGTAGAAGCATTAGTGTATATTCAAAAATGACTTAAGTAAAAGTAAATGAATCTTACATTGAACCTAATAATAATAATAATTCATTACATTTATATGGTGCTTTTTCTCACTACTCAAGGAACTACCACAAAGGGGGGGCGACCCATGATGCAAACCCATGATCTCTGTTTGGACCCAAGTAAAAGTAAAAATTTTCAGCTCAGAAGAAAATACACCTGTAAAAGTGCAAATAAAAGTAAAATGTGCCTCATACTCATCCTCACTTGAAAACAAGTCAACATATTTTTATTGCCACTGAAGTGAATAAAGTTGGTATATTATTCTAGATTTTTATTATGAAGATATTGACCACACTTAGCCTGCTACAATAATAGTACACATCACTGAAGAAACCTGTAAATTTTAAAATATTAAAACATGCAAAAAAAAGACATAATGATATTGAATGCATGGTAAGGAAGTAATTGAAATCATTGCTAAATATCAACTGGCAATGTCTTCTATACTTTTTATA
Organism: Polypterus bichir lapradei; assembly: GCA_026402145.1. Taxonomy (NCBI): domain Eukaryota; kingdom Metazoa; phylum Chordata; class Cladistia; order Polypteriformes; family Polypteridae; genus Polypterus; species Polypterus bichir. The sequence goes on along the minus strand of JANRMT010062854.1, from coordinate 119,209,314 downwards.
GTAAAATATATTTTAAGACAGCAAAGCCATCAGCAGAGAAAACAGGTTACAATTTTGCACTAGTAGACAAATGGTTTTTAAATCCTGTCAACATTAGGCCAGTACAATCTGCACAGAACCAGCATGTAGAAGAAATTTTTAAAATCTCTAAATGGCAAAGTAAAATACCAGTGACCAAGTTACAGTAAAATTCTTGCACTTATGCTGCACACCCATAAATATATCAATGTTGGAAAAAAAGGAGTTACTGGAAGATTAGCAGAAGTACTTATATTTTGACAGTTGTTGTTCAGTTGAAATACAGTATGAGCTTAGACATATACAGTATGTCAATGTAATGTCAATGGTGTTTTATGCTAAAACTTCATGTGACCAATTCCTAAGTGTCACATGCACTGAGAAAGGAAGGTGCTAGGTACTCATCATTACTATTCTCAGTGTGGAGCCTATTGAAACAAAACAAATTGCAACCACCAACATTCTTCTACAGAAAATGACTGCTAAACATTACATACTTTCCAACGCTCACTAAGCATGTTTAGTAAATGATATACTGTATATGCTTAATGCACCTCACGTATGTATTAGACATTGGAGTAGAATATCTTTTAAAAATGTTACCCTAGCTTATGCTTTTGGATAACAGAACACTGCTATTAGGGTACTGTACTATGATATTTATCTACACAATTAACTGTGATTTATTTTTATAATTTATGCTAAATTTTAAATACCTCCCGAGGTTAAATATAAACTTGTTCCCTTAGGTTTTTATACATTTGAGGAAGAGTTCCTGTATACATAGAGGAGAGAGTAGGTTAGGAGCACACCCTGATACAGTGCATTGCTGCACCCACCACATGACAAACCAACTCAGGATCCCAGATTAGGACCTGAGTGCGGCCATGCAACAGGTGACACCTCAGCACCACACTAGTTCAGATGGAATGGAACCAATGTGAGATTTTTTTATGGTGGCTGGAGTGCCAGTTCTGCACTGTATACATGTAACTCCATAATTTTGGGGATATAGTTTTTGCAACATAATGAATCTGTTTTGCCTCATGTCTTTGTGACTGAACAGCTCCTTTAAAGGTGATCATACATACTGTAGCATTGTCTCTTATTTATAAAGAGATTTGCTGATGCTATTACACCAGAAACTTGCATTGCACACATGTATCTATACATGTAGAAGCAAGATAAAGTCACTGCAGATTAGATTTAAGGCAGGAACTTTAACATTGCATACTCAGTTCTTGACCAGTATTTGAACCATTCCACTGTGATATGCTGAGATCATTCACTTACTGAGCCAGAGGCCATTTTGTCATTTACTACACTACTTCATGATTCCAGATCATGACTTCCAACTGCAAAAATATTTGCATCTAGTTTCATTTTATTTGGACACTGTGAACATAGCCAATCATTTGTACTTTGTAACAACCCCCTTTGAATAAATAAAATAGGTATATTTTTTAGATATTAAAAGTATTTCAATTTAGAAATAATTTAAAAAGTACAGTTTATAGAAAAATCTATTCAAGTACAGTAATACATGTAAATGTTATTCCTTACTTTCCCATCACTGGTTTTGGCATTATATTATCTTATATAGTATGGCATGGTTCAGTTCAGTTCAGTTAAGATTATCCTCATGTAATAAATGCTGTATATCTACTTGCCCAATGCTTCAGGAGCCATCTCTTCCTTTTGAATAACTTGGGACATTGTACGTTTACGTGCAAATCAGTACACTTTCACTTCCTCCCTCCTCAATGGGATTTCTAATTATTCCTACATTTAAGTTTAGTGTAGATAAAGGAATCCCTGATGTGTGTAATCTGTGGATAGCAAATTTTTCTCAGAATTTATTTATTATTTTTCAGGAAAAACGAAGAAGCAAAAGTCTCGTCAGATTTCAACTGAAAGAAAAGCATCACAGCGGACTCCAGCTCGACTCATTCAATCAATGGGACCCCAGCCTGTTCCAAGAACCATAGCTGTGCGTATGTCGGGAAAGAAAGAAGGCCCACAGAATAGGTAAGCATGGCTTGTTGTTTGAATGCAAACATACTTCCTTGTAACTGGATAGCCATACAATTGACTGCTTGCCAAGTCTCCAATGTATGTTAAGTAAGGAGCTCAAATATCATTGATATATGGTACCAGTGTTTGGAAGCCTGACTGAATATTTAATATCACTGGTTTTATATTCATCTTATGGTTTGGTAACTCTATGTTACATGATACCTTTAATAAGTATGCTTATAAAGTACTATCATTTTTTGATTAGTTTTCATATGAAATATTGCTACAAAATAGTTCATTAAGCCATTCAAATAACTACTGTACATCCCAAAATTATTCTAAACAGATGCAGCAATTTGCTGTGAGAGTAATATATTTGGGGTAGCACCTCTCACTAAGAGTATATACAAATATACAGTATAATGTTGCATGATGTGGCTATAAAAAGTTCATCCACTTCAATTATGTTGCAATAAGGAATCTTTATATATTCAATTGTGGTTTTAGCTTTGATCATCACAAAAACAACAAGAACGCCAAAGTTAGAACAGATGCCTGTAAATGAATTAGAATCAAAATAACACTCCATAAATATTAAACATTTTGGTAGATGACAACTTGGCCACAACTAAAGTCGTAAAATATGAGGTATTCTAGAGAAATTTCTACAATCTTTATACATCTAACCAGTACAATGTTTAAAAATTCACCTTTGGAAAATTGCTCCGCTTCCGCAAGATGTTTTGAGCACCCTTTTTAGCAATGATTCTCAACTCTTGCCATATACAGTATTTTCAGTTACAGTGAGCAGGATTGAAGTTTACGCTTTAACCTGAACTAATGTAGAAGGTTGATATTTTGTTTTTTAAACAGACAGCAAATAAACATTTTTTTCAGTTTCAGCAATAATTCTGACTTAAGCTAAAAAGATGCCATTCAAGAATTTTCTTGTATGTATACATGTTGATAAGTGAATTGATTTGTGCAAAATTTAATATGCAGTGAAACTCAGTGCTTAGCTTCACAAAAAAATTTGTGAAACAAATTGTGTTTCACTTTCAGTGAAATTCATGCAATTGAGACAAGCGTCCTTCTGGAAACATTTACATGCATAAATTTGAATTCTGTCCATTATTTTAGTATTCAAATAAAGATCTCTAGACTCAAAAATCACTAGACTCACTTCCTATCACATATAGACATTATGTTGAGCTGACAGCCATGTTCTGTAGTATGATCTGTAGTATGAAGAAAATGGGGCACTCAGAGAAAACCCACATGGAAATGGGGAGAACATTTCAACCTCAACATAGGGAGCACCTGTGATGTAAACCCTTGTCTCTTTTTTGCAAGGCAGCAGTGCTACCACAGAGCCTTTGTGCCACTCTTATATGATTCCCTCTTTGCCAATTATAACGACAATCTTACACATTACAATCCTAAAGATGCACCAGAAACAGAAAAGAAACTCAAACCACATGGTGCTTGGAGAGTGCATATCCTCAACCTCTTCTGAAGAAATCAAGAAACAAATAAGGACAGTTGCTAAGCAATTATTATTTTATGCAGCATATCATATTTCTGAAAAATGTAAGGTGCACCTGTTTGGTGATGTGAGCAAGAGGCATAAATCAAATTGATTTCACTGTGATGATATGTGTCATGGTACAAGGGATAGACAAAAGTTGAAAGAAAAGTTGGGGTGCCAACCCAACCACCATATTTAATAAGAATTAAAAAAAAGACTTTCCTATCAAAATAAACAGGTGCTCGATGTTGCAAAAACAAAGTAAAGAAATAAGTAATCACTACTGATGGTTCTTCGCTACAGTCTGTCTATAGAGCTATGTTTTGCAGTAGATTCAGTCTAGAATGAGGAAACATGTTCCAGGAGTGGCCACCTTTATATCATCCAGACCAGAACAAGCCCTCAAGGGATGTCTTAGAGCAGCAGAAGGTAAAGACAAGACAGTTAGTGACACCATCTCATCTCATCGAGAGGTATTGCATATCTGAGTTGAACCAATAAGGTGTTTCATAGACATGCATGCGTGACACCTGAATTATCCAGTTGCAAAAAACAGCACAGATTAGCACTGAAGTGTGCACAAAACTTTAGAGAACAACAATGTTTCTTTTTTCCCACTCAAAAACAAAAACTTTAAAACCTCCAAAAATCTTTTATTAGTAAGTTTTGCATTTCATTGTTGTGAAATTGCTTGCAAAATTAATTTTTGTGAAACTTTGTGTGAATCAAAACTTGACTATTTTGCTCATCACTATTAACTTATCTGTCTAGTAATATCTGTTCCTCTGTTGCTAATGATTAGTGAGATGAGCAAGTTCACACACCATTTGTGTCACAAACAATTAATCAGATGATGCAATGTTGGTGTCTGGTCTGTCTTGATTGGCATTGGATCATCATGATATGCTCTGACATCATCAATATCTGACAGAATACAACAATATGGAATTAAATGCTAAGTAAACTGAGAGCCTTGCAACATTCCACTGCTCTGGAAAAGGTTTGGCTATGAAGTGCCTAAATTGGAACAGTGACACCTCAAGTTTAGATTTGAATGGCTTTGAGATGAATAAGGATAAGCCATAATAATATGAAAAGAATGTGCAAACTACATTCATCTAACAACTCAAACACAAGACTCAGGGACTGCCCAAATAATTGAAAAAACAATTTTCTACTTATAATAATATTGTTTTCTCTACCAGAACTATGTGTTTCTTTTAAATGTGGCATCATGCTGCTAGCTTCTTTACCATCAAGTGCAAGTAGCACATGTAAGGCTTCCTTGTTGGGTTTTTTTTCAATTTAGTGCTGTCAGGAAGTTCTCCTAAGCAGTGGATGAATATAAAATGCCTTTCAGCCCCATTGTGATCAGTTTAATTTATTGTGCTTCCTAGACTAATATGGATCTGATTTCTATCTTTTTTTAAATTGCTGCTACTTTTAAAGAAGCAAATGGTACTGGGCTTCCTTTGGTGGCTTATGTTGTATAGCCTTGACTTGGAAAAGCTCAAACTGGAAGTGTAAAAAAGTCAGTCCTTATTTTAAAGTCAAGAATGATGGGCTGTAGCCTTCTGAGCTGAGAAGTTCAGGCTGCCCATGAGCACACACTCAAGGGAAAACCTAAAACAGTACAGTACACAATAGAACCAGAATCAGGCTTGCATTACATTTTTAGGACTAGGGAAAAAAAAAGTTAAATTCGTAACCAGGGAGACAAAAAGTATGAACATCAAAAGCAAAATGCAAGAGTAATATTAAGATAAAAACTCAGGACTCTAAAACAGAAGATTCAAAAACTAAATATGGTTTCTAAAATATGTAAAAGAGTGATTATACTACAGCCTGTTTACACTGGTCATACTGAAAGAACATAAATGCTTATACAATTAGTTATTTCACCTAGATCTATCATAATGATAGTTTTTTTTGTTAATTAATGTTTTAAAATTACAGCAGATTTAAGATTCCTTATAACATTATAATGTGAAAATGTCTAATTTGGAATGAATGCTAACATCATTCTGTTCTGAAACTACAATGTGATGGATGCTATAAAATTCACAATTACACCTCTGCTGTGTTAAAACCTATGCTGCAACAGAGGGGTCATTATGAATTTTGTTGCATATTAAAATCTGGTGGTAGTTCTTGCTTCAAATGAAGGTTGATTGAGTGAGTATTATTATTCATCCATCAATTTTCTGACCCACTTTTTCAATTCAGGGTTGTGAGAAGCTTGTCCCATCCACAGTGGGTCCAAGGCAGAAACCTGCCTGGGAAGGGACACCAGTCCATCAAAGGACATACACGAAAACATCCACGCAGATCAGTGCAGTTTAAAGTTGTCAGTCAACCTGTCAGCACATGTGCTGTCTGCAAGAGGATGGCCACGCAAATTGGAAGAACACGGCGTCTCCAAACAGAAGCCTCTTTTTCCTGGAAGTGAATATGGGGTTGAAGCACTGTAAGGCACCATAGCTACTTAATGATCCACCAAGAATATTATCGGAGAAAAAAAATATAATGTATGTGCTGGCAACATTTGTTTGTTATGAAATTTCTCTATGATTTCATTACCGTGTGCCTCTCTCCAGCTTACACTGGAAGTGCCAAACCCTTTTCTTATGCAAGAACATGCATGTGAGCCAGCATTTCAGATGTGAAGTGGGACAGCATAGTCTGGTTTTAGCTGTGCATTACTCTACTTGTGGAAATCCATTTTCTGTAGATATCTTGTATGTAGACAGGAGTTCTTTATACACATTTTGTTTAACATTTTACCACTAAATCTCCTTTTTAAGCTTTGTATGTAGTAGTTTTCCAGTCAGTGTGGAAACTATTTTCATGGCATAAGGATTCTTAAAGAAACATGAGGTGAGAATAAGTGGAAAGCACCAAAGAAATGAAATATTGGATATGCTTCTGTTACATTCTTTCCAAAATCGTAAGTACTGAGCATCAGTTAATAGCATTATCCAACACTAGATAAGCAAAACTACACTGGTACCATAGATGTGATAAGTGTGGATCATTCACTGAGCTTTTCTAAAGCTTGCCAGCCATCTCAATGGAGTGGATTGCTCTGTTTCTGCAGCACCACTCCCTTCAGCTCAGAAGATGAGTCAGTAGGAGACAGCGCTTATGTCACTAGCCATGGGCCTAAGGACACCCACCCTGTGAAGGTACTGCAGTCAAGCCCCAGGAAGACTCAGCCTGCGGTGACCGCAGCAAACGAGGAGGACGACGAAGATTGGTCTGACACAGACATCTCGTCTGAGCCAGCCAGCCCTAGCATGGGCGTCACTAGGTTTCCTGGATCACAAAGTCTCGGCTCAACTGGTAAAATGCTACAAGAGAGAATTCCCCCTTCTTTCCTCCTTTCTAATTTTTTACTGTGTGCTTTGTTGGGTGCAGTTTCTGGATCTCTGGGCCATTTTCCTTGTTTTTCATGGGATAAATTCTGGTATTGTCAAAAACATAATTATAACACATTTAGAAAAACTATATTATATAATTATATTTTAAAAAGTAATCAATTTCGGCCAACATTGGTGATTACATCATTGGGTTTATTATAGGAAATAACAGATACTTTTTAATAGTTTAATTTGATATATCAATTTAAAAATATGCATTTTTGAAAATTTGACCCTCCCATGCTTGAATACAAGTACTAATTCTACTGTTTATCTAGTCAAAAAGCAGACAAATATGAACTTATTGCATAAGTTTTATTGCAGGCCTGCTCCACATTCGCTTACCACCATGTTTTGATGAGCCAGTCTTATAATGCAGCCAATATGTGGATATGCGTCTGGCAAAATATCGCCTTGTCCATATTTGGCAAAACACCAGGATGACCTTAGGGTTTATATCACTTTCAAAGAAATATTGCGCTGTCTTTGTCACCAGTGAGAAATTGCACAGGCTCACACTCCTCTCTGTCTCACAAAGAAGTGGCATTATGCTGTCTGTACTTCCTCACTTTCCCATGTGGTTTTAATTCTCATTTTTTCCGTCACATTTAAGCAGAAACAACTCTCATCACTCAGACACTATTCTAACCTGAAACTGATCCATGTATAACACTTTTGGGGATATTAAAATGGGTGTTAGAAGAAGACAGTTGATTATGATTTGAGATCTCCATCAAGCCCAGATAATTCAATTTTCACATCATTAATTAACCTAACTTGTACATCATTAGAATGTAGGATGAAATTTAGAGTATATGGAGAAGCCCCTATGCAGACATGAGAGAATATGCAAACTCCACTTAGAAAGTATTCAGGCTAAGAGTCAAATACAGGGATCAGGAGCCATGAGACGCAGCACTTACCGCAGTATCACTGTCCTGTCAATTTGTGATCTCAGCAATGCTTATTGGCAAAAATTTTCAGAGTCCTTCGGGGTGCAATTCAGATAAAGCTGATTGCATGAGTAAAATGTACCACTCAGCTAACTTGTTAAGCAGTACTGTAGAATGATATTCTGTACTCTTATGATTATCTGGTCTTTCTTAAACTGAACATATGGAGAGACATCTTATACTTTTGATAGCAGTCTAAGAATTCAATACATTTTAATTAAAAATTAAAAAATTGTTATGCAGAAAAATAATACTATCACATCAGTGTTATGAGGGTCAAAGTTCTGGTATAAGGGCTATATCTTGCTCCATACCCTAAATTTATCTCATTTAATGCTTCAACAAATACCCTGAGAACTAAAAAATGCATTCTTTTAAGCCCTGTAATTTTATCACCAGCTTTGATCTATCTATCTATCTATCTATCTATCTATCTATCTATCTATCTATCTATCTATCTATCTATCTATCTATCTCATATTATGAATAACTCTGCCTTGCTTACACTACTTTTGAACAATCAAATTTTTCTGGTTCCTGATCTTTAAATCCTGTATTGTTAACTATGATTTCTTCTCTTGCATTTTGGTTTTGACAACAGTATTTTTGACTTTCTGATAATGATCCATGCCTGTATTTTTCACTATATTTTTCTTCTTCCAGTCCTAATCATTACAAAGCCCCTTTGTGAGAGCCATTTTCCTAGTTCTATAAAATTCATGAATATTTTACTAGATGATAATGCATATGCATATATGGGAGGTTCCTATAACCCCTGTGAATAGAATTGTGTTGGTATTTTCCTGTCATTTTCTAACAGCTTTAAATGAACACTGTTCTCCAGTTAGTGTCTAGCCTTGCCTTGTGTAAGGTATAGAGGTATACGGTTTTTAACTGTGTTCGTGTTTGTGCTCGTGATCAAGCTTGCGCACGTGACTGTGCCTGAGCACATGTCTATGTGCCAATGGCCTACGGGCCTTTTGAGTGTGAAGTAACTCGTAAAATAGCACTTTTATTTAAGTGTTGAACCATATGCTTAAGGCATACAGAAAAAGAAATTTAGAACCTTTAAGTATAGAAAGAAATAAAGAACGTTTAAGTATAGAAATAACTAAAGTTTCTCAAGAAAAGCTAAGTTTATAGAAGATACATTTTTTCTTTTTTTTGCCTTTATTCTACATGTGAAACTATTTTTCCTTTTTTTCTTGTGTGGATTATTTGCCTTTAACTTTCACTAAATATTTTAAAATGAACTTTTGGACTGTGAGATTTCTTTGACACGCATCTTACCCGTGCCTGACTTCGCCTTATGCATCGGCGGCTACACCCTCTATCCTACATGAAACAATATTCTGAGGACTGCCTGTCTACAACCAATCTGCATTTCTGAAATTGCTGACTCTCTGAGATTTTCAGTTTCATATATTTAGCAAAAAACATAATAGAGCAAATGCACTCATAATAATTTCTACTTTTTTCTCCAAGGATCTCTGGTCCAAACACTAACAAAGAGCGTAGAAAGACAGTTAAACAACCCAGGAAAGAAGCCCATCGGTGGAGTTAAATTGATCCCTGCCCAGTCAACCACTTCTCCAAAGTCCAGCACAACTACGAAACCTCTGCAGGTAAGTTTGCTCTATGGCAGCATTTCAGGGCAAAATGGCTGTTTTCAGACTGTGAGTAAAACTTCTGAATTTCCAAGGGACTGCTGGAGAACATCTCATATTTCCAGCTGCTATAGACTGAGACCTTATCAAACCAAGTACACAAAAGTACACTATGGTATGGAGCTACTTTACTCGTTTCACAACAAGTCAGGTTCTGCTCATACCAGAGCTCTCTACAAACTGCCCTGATGTTAGATTATGCTTGTTCTCTTTATTGGTGGTCTGTTCTTCTTCTAATCGTAGGTAATAGATATGGAGAGTGATCTAGAGCTGTCACCCAATGAGGAGCTAACACCAGAAATCCCCAAGCCTAAGGAGTCTAAAATGCATGGGAGCACAGATTCTGCTGCTTCACGTGTGACAAGTGTGTGGAGCTCTTCTGCCAGTCGAGGAGATGGCTGGTGAGACCATGCAAGTGTCATATGTATCACTTTTAGAGTGCCAAAAAAACACAGAAACAACCCCATTGGCATCTTTGAAACACTGAAGTTGGTGAAGGTGGGTGCTAGTTCAAAAAATGTTTGAGGGAGATCCTGGAGAAAACCTGATGGTTTATGGTTCTACTGCATACAAGGTCTGCGGTTTGATAAAGCAAACAAAAGCTCCATTTAATGCAAATAGCAATGTTTTCAATATTACTGTATTATAGGAGCTCCTTGGTGCCGAAACTCAATTAAGTGTGCAAATCAGGGAAAACTCCAATTTGGGTTCAAATGTGGAGTTCTTGGTGCTTCCACAAAGTCAGAACTCATTTTATTTTGTTTAATTATTCATCAAGGAGATTGCTAATGATATTTTGAGCTGTATGGCAAAACCATCAAAGCTTATCACCACAAGCAATTTGAATATCTTGAAAATGTATGCCAACTGCTCATATGCATGGAAGATTGGACCTTAGGTATCATTACAGCTTCTTCTATAATACTTTTATTAATTTGAAATTTGGGATTAAGCAGAATTGAAGTTGTATGCCCTGTACATATTGTGTCATTTTCATTTATCTTTGCTAAAAAATGTGGCTTGCAAGGATTCTGAAACCATCACTGACACACACTCCCTTTTTTATTTTTGCTAAACAAAGTATTTAATGATATGTCGTTTTCCACACCACCCATTTCATGTTGCAGTTAAATTTATAGATTAGGGGAAAAAAGCAAAAAGTTTATTAAAACTGAATCATTTTTGATTTTTAAATTTGAATGTCATGACCAGTGAATGCACATCATCCAGTGTATAACTTAGTTGACACTGTCACAGAACTGAAAAAATAGACGCTGGACCACAGAGAATGAGGGCAAGATGTGTCATAAAGAAAACACCTAAGTAGGACTGTTTGGGCCCACTTTAATAAGGTGTGGCAAGTTCTTGTTTCCTATATACCTTTCACACCATTTCTACGAGCCCCTGGTAGGAATTGGCCATTCTTAATTCTTTGCAGTGTAAGGGTCCCGCTAACTGTGACAACTTGGTGGTCCATATACCTGTTATTGCCTTGCCACACTATTTAAATGGCTTGGTAATCCTGAATGCTTCTGTGCTGACCAGCTTCTCATCTCATTAGCAAGTGTTCAGGACCGTCTGCTTGTGGCACAGTTAATAGGTGGGAATATGTAGAGGCTGGCTTCTGCGCATCAGGGTCTTCTTATGATGCATTCAGGGAATACTGATTGGAGTCTTCTTATTTACCTGCCCTCCATCAAATGCCACCAGATCACCCGGCTTTGCTTTGCTTTGATTTTAAAAAAAGTATGCACCAAGTTCATATAAAACTCAGTGTGAGGGTAAAAATATGTAAATGTCTGTTGTGAAGCGTTTTAGCACGTGTTGAGTTACCAATCAATATAATGTGAAGTACAATTGAAAAAGTATTTTTATGGTTTATAATTAGGTTTGTGTTTATATTAATATATTTTGCAAATTTTCTTTTTTATATTTTTTAATTGTAAAAATAAAAGTTTTGCAGTTATGTAAAATATTTATAATTTTTATATAACATTTCAAATGTTATTTTCTAATTTATATTTCATTTATTTTGCAAATGATCTTTTATAAAATAAATTATGAGGTACATCAGTCTACAGATCCTTTCATGGCAACAACAGACACTGTGCAAAAGTCTTCCCATGTGTGGAGCGTCACAATACAGTGTCCAGTTCCCAGGCCTGTACTTTACAAGCCATCCACATTTGGTACTCTCTTTTTCACTTTGTTTCAAGAAGCAAACACATCTCCCACCACTGTGGTGTACTCCTGCTAATCCATACTAGTCCAGAACAGAGGGGAAGTGAACAACAAGCACTGGTCTCTGGCGAAAAATTTTTAAAAATCTGACGTTTAGATATTTCTGGTATTTGGTGCACTTTATTAATCCCTGAGGGGAAACTGTCTTTTTGTGTAACCTTTGGTTGATGTTATCTTGCAGGGAACCATAGTGTTTCTGAGGGTCACAAAAACACAATTAATTGTGGGTGCCAGCCAGAGGAGTTAAATTTTAAGGTTTCTATTTTGTAAATTTATCCTTGGAAAGAAAGGATGTGTGTATGTGGGCATCCATGTGTTTGTAAAAGTGTCCATTAGCATCATGGAAACATATTTAGGCTTGCTAAATTTAAATGCAGAATGTTTCTGTGGAGTACTTAGCATTGTATACTGAGGTGTCTGCATCTCATTTTCAGTGGCTAAAAGATGGGTGGAAAAATAATACATTGAATATCACTATTTTAACAATAAAACTGCTAGCAATAATTGTTAAAATGCAATGAATGTCAACAGAAATCGTAATGAATTTCCCAATAATATATTTTAAATATTTTTATAATGAGCTGTTGAAATGCCTGATTTCTGTATGTATGCTTGTTTGTGACTGTAAGGAAAACGAGAATGTTGTCCATGTTTCATATAAATAACATTATTTGGGTAAAGGGATAAAATAAATGTATGATATGTAATATGACAAGTAATGAGTGAATGATTTCAAAATTGCATTGTTTCTGATCAGGTCTGATAATTTTTTTGTTTCACTGTAATCTTATGAAGGATGCACTTGGCCTTGCTGAACTGCTCATTTTTATCGGTGATCAGGTCATTTTTATCGGTGATCAGGTCATCTCCCTTGTTTAGATGCTCCACTTATTGTACATCTGCATATGTAGCTCTGCATGTCATGTAATATGTGAAGGCTCACATATTTACTATTTTCAAGCTACATAAATACAACAAATGCAATAGATATGCAGTGTTCGTGGTGGATAAATAAGGTGCCAATCATTCAGGGGACCTGACCTGATTTGATCCTTAATTCTTAGTCAACTTGCCCCTCCACTGGATTTAAAAGTGATGTACAACACTAGAGCTTGGTGAAAGGATGAAAAAGATGCTTCATGTAAGGAAAAAGGCGAGCACTAAAAATGCGCAATGAAGAAAATTTTGGATTATGACCAAACTAAATCTCACAATCTGATTTGTTCGTGGAAGATTTCTTTGCATCAAGCTTCTTCTGACTTCATATTGAATAAAGCCTTTTCAACAGGCCTGGACAGGCTGCATCTGGGAAAGCTACAAATAATGTTATATTACAGCAATGATGTACTGTAATTAAAATATGAAAGCACACAGAGTGTATTAAAAAATCAGCTATGTATGTTCAGAGGCTAGACTTGTTTTGCTGTCGCTTTTATGAAATTTCTGTACTGTGTTCATTGTATTGCTGGCCAAATCAAAGCTTAAGTAAGATTTTACTGCATTGTATGTCCTTATCTAGCTTAATTTGGAGGGGGAGAAAAACATAATGTCTTCTGCATACCCTCCAATAAATCACTGAACAAACACCTTATGCCTTGGGAGTAATTTCATTCCAGTTTTCACTTCTACCAGTGAGCTTAACTTTCTGATTTGTAATTCTATATATAAGGACTGTGCTTCTCTATTAATTATATAGCTATCTTATATACAGTAAGTGTGTAATAATTTCTTGCATGTTATTTATTGATTATTATTCTTATCTAATTTTAATTTGCTTTTCTTTGTAACTATTTCTTTGACATCTTGTAAAGCACTTTGGGCTCTGCCTTGCATATGAAAGTGTGCTATAGAGGTAAATGTTATTGTCTGTAGTGTAAAAGGGGGACTGGAATTCTAGCTTATGAAGTCAGAGATAAAATGACAATAACAAATTTCTAGCACTGTGTAATTACATAGGTGACTGCTCACTCATGACCAAGTGTGTTACGTGTACCATAATTCCATAATTCTGCTATGTGTAAAGAGTACTTTGAAACTCTTGTAGTGTAATGGCTAATCTGTTAGTTGCTTCAGTTTTAGCATGACTGCTGACATTTTTCTAGGCCTTCACCCCATTATTGGCATTCAGGATTCCACGTAGCTGCTTTTTCTGTGTATTTGTTCAGGCCAGCATGCTAAAGAATTGCCCACTTTCATATAAATGGAATGACATTAATTTTAAAATGCAAATCCTAAGAAAAATTTAAACAGGACAGCTACAGGTGCCTTGCTAAGTATAAAGAATTAAGAAAATGCATAATGAAAATTCTACTGATTCATAAAATGTGCTATGTCTATATAAGACATTACAACTACAATGGAATTTATTTATTTCTGCTAGTCCTGTTATAAAAGATTGCCATTGGCACACACCTTATAGACATTATTGAAATTCAGTATTTGCAATAGAATTGTCTTGGAAAAAAGTGAAAAAATGATAAAAGCATGGCTCATATGTAAGGATGAACAGTCAGGTATTGTTTTCCTTGATAGATCATATTATGGGCATAAGACCCAAGAATTCTAAGGAGGCTCTGTCAATTAAATAAACTGACCTTTGTTTTAACCCTTCCTTTCAGTCCCATTTTCAACAACCTTAAAAGGTGTCATTTTTGTCCTCTTTGTAATGGTCTGCAAGAAGCTTTCTTCCTGGAATGTATTAACTGTTCTAAGATCTTGCCAGCTGATTCCCTCCATGATCATTCAGGTCTCCATGTGAGACACCTCTAAGCTTACTTTTTTTTCCTTCCTACCTCCATCCATGCCTCTGAACCCACTGTCCACCTCACATAGCTGTGAGGAATTACAGTCATGTGGAACAACTCACTATCCATACATTTCCTTAATTGGCCTTTTGCTCAGCAGATATATGACCATTGTAATGTGTCCCTTGTCTGATTTTCACACTGTCTGATGCCTAAAATGTGCTGAAGGAAATCATTAGAGCTGCTTCATCTTGTTCACATTCTCTCCGTTTACTTTGCCCCCCTTCAATACCTCTTTTGTTTTTGCTGCTATTTCTATCCTTGTTGTTTTAAGTTTGTTACCAAATTCATGATGGGATATTGAAGTGTCTGAATTTGTTCAGATTGAGAAAATACTCATTCACTGCTTATTTCTCAATCAGTGTTTTAGGTTTCTTTAGAATTGGGGGAATGAAAGGTCTGTTAAAGGAGGTAAATATATACAGTTTTTCAACATTAAAAGGTCATGAAAAATTGAAAATAACAGTGTTTTTACTTTTGTTTAATTTACAACAGTCATACATTTTCAAAAGGTAATACAAAATAAGCTTGTACAGATATGGAAAGAGAGTGATGCATCCTTGATGCCAGTGTCTAGCATAATTCTTCAGAGAGAAAGAGAGATCTGCAACTCCATGACAGTCTGTTATTATCCAACAAGAACACAGAAATATGAAAGTTTAGAATTACACTGTACACTGAGTGAACATGAGGCAACTACATGCCTTCTCTTTACAGTCCAAAACCAATGCATTCACTCTGTAAACTTAAGAGTCTAGGAAATTTCTGCAATTTTTGTATACAGTAATGATTTGTATCAAAGCTAGACGAGCTGGCTAGTATCTCTTAAAAAGAAAAGCACTAAAGACACCGGCTTAAAAAGGCAAACCAAGTAAATCATTTCAACACCCACTAAAGCAGAGATACACAACTGTCACAGCAGCCTGAGATCTGACTTGTAGGTGCTGTTTTAACACATTTGGTGACTGTCAGCTTTTCAAAGCCATATTTTTTCATCCCATAATACCTAACATATTTTTTTATACATAAAAAAAAATAAGAATAGTCATGTCCACTGAGAAAACTCTTCACTAGAGTGGAAATGTGTAAGAGCAGCAACTAAGAACTGCACTTAGGAGATGATGGGCAAGAAGGTTACTCATTTGGAGACATCTTTACAAACAGATCCTGAAGCAAGTTATGATGATAGATAGATAGATAGATATTCTATCTATCTATCTATCTATCTATCTATCTATCTATCTATCTATCTAAAATTCATGATTAAGTGGTAGACATTGATAGATAGGTATGCAAAAAAGTTTCTTAACTAACAGATACCAAAGACTTTATAATAAATAGTCATGAAGTGGAGGGTATGCCATCCATAATTGGTTCCTGCCACTCACACAGCATTTCTGGTTAGGCTCCAATGTTCCAAAACCCTGAATTAAATGAAGTAGGTTTAGAAGTGAATTGTCTCCTTAACTAACATATGTTGAAAATTATTTCAGCTAACATTGCCAATTGAATTCTCCTTTAACTTGGTAGAAAAATAGATGGGTGGGGAAACAGAAAGATAGAAGATTGTGGGTCCTGCTAACATGACGTACTAAAGCACACCAGAAATATTTTTCTCTCTCCAAACTGAAAGCAGGCCATGTCCTTGTGTGCCTCCAGCTTTCCTATCCATAGCAAATGGGATTTGATGGCAGTGCACTGGTGACAGGAACACCATTCACAATATCTGTGTAACTCTGAAGCTTTTACACTTTTTTCTTGTTGCCTTATTTTTAGCCTTTGTTTCCAAACCATCATCTCTCAGGATTACAGCTATTAAAAAAGGATAAAGAATCCATGAAGTTTAAGTATTTTCTAGTGTACAGCTCAATATTCTGTATTCAGTTCTATAGTATACAGCAGTAGCAACAGCAAATTTTAAATAAAAAATGTAAAAAAACAGATTTTACTTTAAACGAATGTAATTGTGACCTCCACATGTGGGCACACAACTTTAGAGCAATTTGCAACTTTACAGTGAAACAGCAGTACACAAAAAAGCAAGTCTATCAAAGTCCCAGATTCCTTCCAGTTAATCTGCCAGTTGCACTCACCACTGTGGTGGCCACAGTGTCAGACTAGTCAGTGTAAAGAGCACATTACTGATATCTGGTTGTGCCATTTTAGATAGCAAGTGCCTCATGTATCGGTTGCCAGGACATTGGGGCTCCATGTTTCTGACTATA
Source organism: Polypterus bichir lapradei (assembly GCA_026402145.1). Classification (NCBI taxonomy): domain Eukaryota; kingdom Metazoa; phylum Chordata; class Cladistia; order Polypteriformes; family Polypteridae; genus Polypterus; species Polypterus bichir. Next base: position 119,192,443 of record JANRMT010062854.1, on the reverse strand, counting down.
TGGGATTTATGGACCTGCATTTGTATTTTTTACATTATTATTCATTAGTTACAATGTATTTAGCTAATGTTTTTATTATAAGTGAATTATAACTCGCCATATTCCAATTTTTTGTATAACTGAATGTTTGCAGCTATTACAACTTTTAAAAAGGTAAAAGGACCCATCATTTCAAGTTTAAGTATTTTCTTATTTACAGATCAAAACTGGATGCTTGCACTTAAAATGCCTTATTCAGGGATGTATAATACACCACTTCTGGGGCCTAAATTGTCATCTGTTTGGTTTATAGTTGAACACCTTCATCACTAACACTTATTAGATTAGATTAAATTGGATCAGATCTTTATTGTCACATACACTGCAGGATCATAGTACAGTTCTTGCACCACATTTGTTATTTGTCTTTAAATAGTCCACTCTGACAACACATACACATGTTTAGTCTTTTCAAGGCTTGTTTCCATCCAGTGAGTTAAAAAGTTTTCTATTTATACTAATTAGAATCAGAATGTTGTCCAAGGGTTGCTTCATACCATTTATAAACCTCATTATTAACGTACCAAATGGAATAATTTGTTTAGCCCATCAGATAAAATTATAGAAACTCAGTAACAAGTCCTATTATTTAAAGTTAAGCCTTTTGTCACTTCATTTGGGCGACATAGACCTAGCAGAATTTGCAGGTGGCATACTGAGTAATAAATCCAAAAAAATATAGGTAAAGATTACAAAATTGAGTAATGTGGAGCAGTTGAATGAGCGTCACTGGCAGGCAGCAACACTATCCCACCCTTTGCATATATGCCTTTGTGGTAAGCAACCCATTTCAAATCTATGTACTATCAGCTAGCCTCCCTGGGGCAGCATCCCAAATGTATGGCTTTGATTCTTCTCTATGTTAGACTTGTTTACATTGTAACTATTATGATCTTTGACAAGATGCTATGAAAAAATCTACAAAATACCTGTAGGGATGAAAGCTGGCAAGAGTATGACAAGACAATGAATCAAAATGTTCATATTGCTCTACAACATTTTGCTGGAAGTGAAGGGAAAAGAAAGTGATTTTTTGTCTACAGAAGAGGGTTATAAGAAGTGAGAAGCATAGTGAGAAGTAACTGAGCAATTGAACAAGCTGCCCAAGACATAATGTAACATAAGGTGCCAGGCTCATCATGTAGGCATTCCATGTTTGTTTCTGCATAGAACAGTACATGTGAGGTGGCTGCCAGCCTTTTCCAGTGCAGACTATAATAAACCAAAGGGTAGAAATGGCACAAGCAGAATCAATGCTTACTTATATGTGTCTTTGTTGCTGTCATCAGTGGATGTGCTGAAACTGGCAGTAACTCATTTTAAAAAACCCTAAAACCCACCTCCCCGAATAGGTCTTGTCTAAACTTCAGAAACCATTTAAACATAATCAAACTTGGCAGGGTTGGACTGCCTGCCTGCATCGCTGGAGGCCATGTTCTTCTTGTAGTCATTTTCATTGTAGGTTCCACCCGATTTGTAAATGGTGTTGTGTGTGGGAGCTTTGTAGGAAACTGCATTATATCTGTGAAAGCAAAGCAAAAAATGATGATGTCATCAAGCTGCTAAGGTACACCAAAGAGTGATAGTAATGAGACCTGTCATTAAAGCCCCTTAAAAACAGCTACATCTGAGAGTCACACACACATTAAAAAGTGACAAGCTTATGATGGTAGCTTAAATTAATCAATTTAGGACAGAACAAAAGAAGAAGAATACTCATGGGAAAGTGAAAGAGAGAGAAAGTCAGTATGAGGAAATAAGCAAATAATTGAATAAAAAATGATAAACTTAGTGCAAGTGAGTAGAAATGATGAAATCAACAAGTGAGAAAATAATGGTGTAATTGAATGCATGAGTGGAGTATGATGGGGTTGATGAAGAGGTATTCAAACATGAGATTGAAGACAAAGCTTGATATGTTTATGAGTACGACAGAGAAAATGATTACATGAGTGAGTATGTGAATGAGAAAAACAGACTGGATAGCAAATTAATGAGTGCAAGAGCAAATGAAAAGTTAAGCAAGAAGAAAGGATGGTTGGAATTAGTTGAGTGAGTAAATAAGGGGAAGAAATGCATAGCTCAGTACATGAACAAAGGGAGTAGTGAGTGAGCATGAAGAAAGAAGTAAATGAGAGAATACTTAATGAGTGCATGAGTGTGAGGATGAATGAATGAATAATGAGCGTGAAGAAATGAATCAATGAGTATGTGAGCGAGTTAGTAAATAACTAGGTGACGGCTTGTTCAATGTGAATGAGAAACTTTGTTTGAGTGAGTGTGGATAATGAAATGAGTGAGTGAATTCAAGAATGAATAAGTGAGTGCTTTACCTGCTTAAGTAAGCGTCTACAAAGGCAGAGAAGGGAGGAGATGATGAACAAATGAAGGAGTGAGAAAAAGTAAGTGCATGAGTGTGCAAACAGGGATGTACAGCAGGGAATATTGAATGAGTGAATGTGGGAATGGATGTGTGAGTAACTATGAAGAAATGAATTATGTGTGTGAGTAAATTACTAGGTAAGTGATTAACTAACTTAACTAGTGAGTGTATGGATGAATGAAAAGGTGAATCTGAGTGATTATAAGAGAAAAACATAAGTAAAGGAGTGAGTAAATGATAGAACAAATTAAGGAGTACAGGCCTAAATGAAAAACTAAACAAACAGGATTTGTTGTTGGATTAGAGAGCAAGTGAGTGACTGTATGAGTAAGTGTAGGGAAATGAGTGATAGAGCTTACTAAGTGGGAAAGCATCTGAAAGAGTAAGGGAGCATGAAGAAATGTGCGAGTTAATTGAATGTGAGAATGTATGAGGTAAGTGATAACATGATTGAGTGAGTAAGGACGGACATGTAAGCACATGGGTGAGTCTGTGAGTAAGGCAATGAGTGAGTCATTTAGTAGCCAACAAGTGACTGAATGATGGAGAGGAATGTGAAGGGAGTGTGATGGCTTGGCTTGTGCAGATTTCATGAGGAAATGAGTAAATAGATGAGTAGTGGATTAATCGATTCATTCATGGAGCAGGCCTGCCGCCAGAAATATTTGGGCCCCAGACAACTGGGTACGTGTGGGCCCCTCTGCCTTCCCCCGGGTCCCCACATGCCAAAACCTTCAAATACGTATACAAAATGATCGAAATGTAGTTTATCTGACAGCGACAATGCTGCATTTATGAATACCATACTTGATGAGTTAAGCCTTCTCGCACATCAAAGTTTGACTGCAAGAAGGAAAGCCAGTGCTAACGGAAGCTCGTAGCGGAATTGAAACAATACATTAATGAGATAGGCCTATGTATTATCTAACGTGTAACGGTACAATTATACCAATGCAATGAATAGGAGTAACAACTGAACATTTTAATATATACTAACGGTTAGGGTTATCTACATGGTGTACAAGCAGTATGGTAACTTGCTGTATCAAACTTCAAAGTTTTCAAAAAATCTGGGTGATCCAGAATCTTTAGTGATACACACAAAACCAATGCACACTCGTCACTGCTTTAAAAGCAACAATAAACACCCAAGCGAATGAATTATCAAACTACGGAGACGGACTTCTGCTACACCATACACGTCAACATCCACGATACTGCACAACAATATCGCTGTTGTCTGAGACAGAACAGCGCCTGTGTGTGTGAAACGGAAGTATTCAATTATAGCGGCGAAGTCAATCCATTATCCACGTACCCTGTACAGCAAACATACTAGTAGCACGATATCTATTTGCGTGGAGCGCGCGGCTATTAAAACACTCACTTGTATTGTTGTAAGCTAAATGTTTTAACTTTTCTATTACATGTAACTTGAATAATTGTCTGAATATACATCTATGCGCACAACATCAGCATACAGAAATCAAGCGTGAAGGGGCCCCCTTCCGTTAGGGCCCTGGACCAGAGTCCCGTTTGTCCCCCCCGGCGGCAGGCCTGCATGGAGAGAGTGATATTGAATGGCATGACAGAGCTTCAGCAGGAAGAATGTGTTTCTGGAAGTCAACATTGCAAAATTTCTCAAAATGTCCAAATAAACTTGCCTTGTCTTCTCAGGCATCATTGCTTTGCAGGCGACACACATCATGATGCCCCCGACAAGGAGCAGTCCTCCTCCAACCCATCCCACAAAGAGGGCAGGGCCAAAAGTGTATCTGAAAGACCACAGAAGGTATCTTGTTAGTATATGGGTGTAATTGCTAAAATGCACTTTGTTGAAAAACTTAATGCTTAATTAAATATTCTCTTTACACTCAAGTGCCACCGGTGTCCTTTCTACAAAAGGTAATATTTTTTAGGAGTCATCCATCATTTCTTTTGAAGTCTCTTCTTCTAGCATAGTGTAGTAGGGCATTGGGGTCTATTTTGGCAGCAACAGGTACAAATATGGGGCACACTCACTATTTTAGAATCAAGCTAGCAATATGACATTAGACTGTGAACATAAAACAATAAGAACATAAAAGATTTGACAAACAAAAGGAGACCAATCAGCCTATTGAGCCCAATTGTTTAGCTAATAGCTAAGATGTCCCAATACCTCATCCAGATTCTTCTTAAAGGCTGTCAAGGTTTCTGCTTCAACTGCATGACTCGGTAGTTTGTTCCATAGTTCCACAACTCTTTGCACAAAGTAGTGCTTCCTGGCTTCAATTTTAAATGCACTTCTCTGTGCAAGAAATCAAGGGTCTCCAAAGGAACATCATATCAGCACTGGGAGAATGTACAATTCCATAAGATTGTCAAACACCTGGGAATTACTGCTTTTCATTTGGCTGATAGTTTTTGTTCAAGGCTGCTTAGAAAATTTGAGCTACAGTTGGTTGCATTTTGTTTTTCAATTGGAGTACAGGTAGGTGAAGTGACTTGCTCATGGCCAGACAGCATCATTACTGAGATTTGAACCCACAACCTCAGGGTTTGACGTCCAAAGCCTTAACCACTATAACACACTAGGAATCAACCTGGGGTGCAGGTACTCTGATATGGCAAATGTACTCCCTATTCCATTATGCTACTCTTGTAAAAAATAATATCACTTCATATGGAGACAATATGCAGGAACTGTATTTGTGAGAGGAAAATCTCACACCCTTTTATCAACTTTTAAACCCAAAGCGTGAACCAACTATACTTATCCTTGCCAAGTGGTTGCTTTTTTAAAAATGTTAGAATGGACAGGTTAATATTCATTGTGCTTTGCAGCAACTGAAAAGAATACCAGGTTACATTACAACAAATTTCCTACATTTTAACAATTTACCTTTCAACTGACTAGTTCTCTTTGAGAATGTTTCAAGAAATAACATAGCCAATGTGTGCAAGGACTAATGGAACTCACCGGGTTTGGAGAGAACCCATGTTGATGCTTACAGTCTGAATGACAAAGTTGTTCACAATGGAGTTAGCATATACTGAGACACCAGCAATGGCACAGACACCTGTAACAGAGAGAAGTAGAGTTTTATAGACCAATGAGGAGTACAGCATCCACCCCACTTTTTTAATTTTGGGAAGTTACAGGATATTTCTTCTATTTCTAATGTTGCTACGCTGATTTATTTGTGTATTCATGATTACTGTAGTCGTGTTGAGACTTATCTATCATCATAATATATAAGAATTTATTGAAATACACAAGTTCAATAATAACCCATTATCAAGACACTCTACTACACCCTCTACTTAGCTCTTTATGTAACAGCTCATACCAAAACAAATCTAAAAGAAAAGACTGCAAAATTAAATTATTACTATTGTAAGTACACATGCATGGCTTGGTTTTGACCATCACAAAAGCCCCCTGGTGAATCTTATCGCAAATATTTAGGTAGGGAATCAATTGCCGTTAATCTCTTCCATTGGAAATGTCACAGTCTTGGCACATTTATTGTCAGATATTTGAAAGTGTTTTTATTACCAGAGATCTCAAATCAGAAATCACTTGGCAAATAGTTTAATGAGTACAGGGCAGAGTCACGGAATAATGGACAGATTGCCAGCCAGGTATACGTGAAAATGAGCTTTAAAAGATAGTTCTGTAAACAAATCCCACCTACATGCTGTGAAGTGCCTCTTAAATTAAACTGTAGTGACACAGTGCCTTGTATGTAAAAAATTAGCTTTCTTTTTGTCAAAACAAACTTTTTGCCAGTAAGTTCCTTCTTTGCACTCAATGTTTTTGATAGGATCTGCACTCCATTACCCTCAACAGGATTAAGCAAGTGTAAAGATGCTATTATATATGTATAATATTCGATATGAGCATATGCTGTCTGAAAAATATCAATTTCAGTTCTATTTAGCCAACCTATATATATATATACTGTATATATATATATATATATATATATATATACTCATGCATATGCATTGGAGGATATCCTTGCAGACTCTTTTGAGATATGTAGTAACACTCTGGGACAAGAGGGGGAGCTCTTGCTAACATTGCCATCTCTTGTTTTCTCTATAGTGCTCAGAAACCGCCCAGTGTTAACTGACTCCACTCCACTGTCTATAAAAGCCCACACTTCCTTGAAGAAGGTATCATTTTGACGAGAGTTGCTTGCCAAATAGAGCTCCTCAATAAAATGACATAAATTGTGGCGAACCTGCTGATTACTTTTGATTAATTTTTCAGACCTAATATTTGTAGGGCAAGTACACCGAAGAGCAATTATTTTGGGTATATTATTGGACGTTAAACATTAAACCCTGTTGGCATTCCAAATTTTCCCTTTTTTTAGAACTGTCATTCTTGTCACTGGCCACAATATACATGTATATATTATATATTTGTGTATATAAAATGAATTTATTTAATCTAAGTAAAACATATTTAAAAAGTCTAAATATACCAAATAAATTATGCATGCAAACATTGCATTTTTTTACAACTATTATTATTATATTAAAATATTATTAGTAGTAGAAGTAGTAGTAATATTAAGCATGTATAAGTAGAACTTTTTTTTAATGGAAACCTCACTGGTAACTATAAATAGTCACCGTTTGAATGAGTATAAATACATGTGTGTGGTGTGCTCTGTAAATATTTTGGTGTCCATTCTACAGTTGGTTCCAATGCTGCCAGGGTACTCCTCAGCTCTGAAATTGATAAAGTAATAATTTGTGGGTAGATGAATTAATGTATGGATACTACTTATAACAGTTTTAAAATACCAATTCTGTAAAACAGTGAAGTTTTTAAATAGTATATATATATATATATATATGTATGCCTCTTCTGAAGAAAAAATCACTTTATTTGGACATGGGTGCTATGGTATAGGTCACAGTTAAACTAAGGCAACTAGTGTCACTTATTGTACCAACCAAGGATAGCCAATTAATATATTTTGTAATAAATTTTGTAATAAATTCACAATTTTGCTTTATATAAACTTGAAACAGTAAGCAGTATGAAGAGCATGAGAAATATAATCAATCTGCAGTTCAAAGAACTGGAAAGTAACTCTGTAGGATGAGAATTATGTATATTAAGGTTTCACTTCTCAAATGAAGACCAACCTGCCACAGCAAACATGATTCCTGATGTCAGAGTGAGGTTTGCTTTTGCTTTGTCTTCCATGTTTCCTATTTTGATGCACTTCAGAGCAAAAATAGACACTAATATGCCAATGGTGGCCAGCACGATGCCCACAATCATCAATGCTCTGCATGCCTGCACAAGTGCTGAGGAAAGAAAGAACATGAAGGACACATTATTAATTATTATTAATTATTAATATCAAAACTGTAGCCACTCTGAATGCTTATTAGTAATCGAAACCCAATTATCCCTTATTTTACTGGAAGTAGAGGACGACGGCCTGGATATGGGGATGTGATCAAAATTTCCAATAACACAGTGCCCTATGGAAGAAATGATGACCTGCGTTTTAATTACATTAATTCAGACTTGGAGGGTAGAAATCAAAATTAATCAGACTGTTAGCTGTTAGTTTCATTGCAATTCAAACCCAATTATTTATTTTCCGCTGATTTAGACAAAAAGAAACAGGTAATGGCTATGAATTCCACGGTTTAAGATCAAAAATAACTATTAGTTGTTTTGAATCTTAACAGGTAAGTGAACTAAAAATAAACCAAAATGTATGGCTAATTGCTAGCAGTAATCAACTTTGAATTAAGAAACTGATTGGAATAAAAACCTGTGGCTACCTTGACCCCCGAATACCATTTTTATACTCTTAAAATTAAACAGATTATCTGAAAAGAGACAGGTACTTCCAAAAAGTAAAAACGCAGAAAGTTCACAAGTGTCATCCAAAAAGGGAATTAAGAAACAAAAAAAAATCAGAAACATTTTTACATAAACAAACAACAGCTGTGTGAGGATTTGCTGTCACCTTGGGATTTATTTACATTTCTGTAGTATCCGATTTGTGTGAAACAGTATGGGACCCTAATTGTAAGCTCACGGAAATGGATAGACGGTAGTTGAATTCTGACACTTTGGTGGTCTATACCATTTTTTGATCTAAGCATGTTTTTTACCTTTTACGTTCCAGTTGGGTGCTTTAGATCCAGGTACTCCAGCCGCTGTTTTGGTTACGTTCATGGCACATTTTTTTTTGTAGTTTTCTTATTTATTGTAATCTAATTTCTGTAATTTTGGTTTGTAAGGAAGGAATTAAAAATCATTTAAAAGGTTACACAAGTGTGTGTGTTTTATTTACTTATTTATATTATTTTTTGCAATTGGCAGTAGCATGTTTTTCTTAGTGTTATTTAATTCATCAATTGTATTTGAATTTTCCCAATTATTTATCTCACTTGTAGATTTTCATGTAATTAAAATGATCTCACGTAACTATTATTAATGTACTAATTGTGTATTAATTATTTAAATTACCGTGAAAGATTTTAATGACTTTGATGCATTTGAACAATTGCTTCAAATTAAAATCCCCAGGATAAAATGTTACAATATTATAAACCTAAAAACCTGTTTTCTGCCAGGCCAATCCAACAAAAATCCAAAGAAATGGCTCCGGTTGAACAAATGAATGACCAAAAAACATGATTATATAAGGGGAAATCATTTTAAAAACACACTTACCAGGTAACTGTAGAATGGTGTAGAATGGGCGACATTGTGTAATGCCTGACATTTGTCCTACACAGCTGTACCAAAGGCCCTGATAGGTATACACTGAAGTCACCAGTTTGGAATAGCGATCTTCTACCTGCCAGTCATCCATTGCCGTAGCTATAATAATCATTGAAAACCCCACTATCGCTGTAATAAATCCCAACGACTGCAACAAGTTCATAGCCATTTTTTTTAGAATTCGTTTCCGTGTATTTCTTTAGCTACAACACCTTCTTCTTGGCAAAGACGAAAATGTACTCCTTTCATTTGCTTATCAGTGATCCTGTGAGCCTCGGATGAAGGGACTGAAACTTGTGTGATTGCATAACATTTCTGTTTCACATTTTCACGGTTTCAGGAATCAATACCCATGACAGCAACATTTGCTTGTTATCAGGAACATGAAGAATGGGAGGTTTTCACAAGCGTTGTTTGTTCAGAGTTTCGTTATTTGTGTAATACTTTCTATTCAGCTAAGCCCTGGTAAGAGCTGTGCCAGAAAAAATAAAACAAACATCCACCATGTTTAGAAAATATAATTGGCTGTGGCAATGCCAGAAGCATCCATCTTGTCAAAACCAAACTTTTTCTGTGTGAGAGGAAAAACAACTTTCTTTAAAATGAGGATAATGGCCTACGATATAACAAAACATATAGTAGTAATCTTTATGGAGACCTAAACCAATGATCTATTAAAAACGAATTGACTAAATTAATATATAAACTACATTCGTTCCATGCCTGTTCTTTTCAGACATATACATCTTGATCCTTTAATTTAAGGGATAGTTGGTACTGCAAATTCCTGATTCCCGAACGCACATTATTTTCATCATGCAAACTTGAACTTAAAAACAGGCCTCAAAACCTGACCCTTAGCAATTTGGAAGCATTCATATCTGTGTGGCTTGAGAGGTTTCTTTGGTCTTAACATTCCCATAATTATAATATAAAAAGCTACAAATTTTTACCAGCTGTTTTGGTTTGCACACCTATAAACCTTCAGACATCATTGATTAAGTTTGAAATAAAATTTGAGCTATCGCAGAACAAATTCAGCTTTCAGTTTACTCTGGCTCAATGAACTTGATATAACTGTATGTTTCTAAACTGTCACAACAAGTGGAATTTAGTAGATAATAATTATGGCAACACTAGCAGAACATGGCATCTCCAAATAGAATTTGACCACACCTCGGTGAGAGTAGAAGGGTTCTTAATGCACCACCATGACATTCTCCTCTTTGTCAAGCATAATGTTCAAAATTTCACTTGAAGTCCAACTGGCTCTCATTTTGCATTCACACTTTATTTACTTTTTAAAAACTTGACTCTTTCCTTCTCCTATATTGATACTCATTTTATTTTTAGTTTTATCAGATTGTGTCTGTTAATTGATTAGATCGTTCACTAAGTCTGTTACATTAAATTCTATTTTGATATCAAATATTTTGCAGGCTCTTCTCAGGGATTTAGTATTTCCTCTGAGACTTGCACTGGAGGTCATGCATGCTGAAAGAGGCAACATGTGAAAAAGGATAGATAGATAGATAGATAGATAGATAGATAGATAGATAGATAGAT
>JANRMT010062854.1:119130119-119181688 GCA_026402145.1 Polypterus bichir lapradei | reverse complement strand
GATAGATAGATAGATAGATAGATAGATAGATAGATAGATAGATAGATAGATAGATAGACCTAAAATTGTCATTACTGACCTACCATGTTCTTGTCTTAATCTGCTGGGGCCCATTCAGTTGACTGTTCTGTCATTTTAACAAGTATGCTTGACCTAAGATTTCATTAAACCTTTACATCCATTCAAATATTTGTATTTGTTGCAGTTTCCTAGATTTAACACAGTTAACTAAGATTATTCATAGGTTGGTATATTTTATGTTTGAAAGGCATTAATAGCATTTATCAGATCTTTGAACAATTTTTTATGTCTTTTGCATACAAAAATCTAAAATTGTCGTAGAAGGATAGAGCGACTTCCCATGAGTTAATGCATTTTGCCCCCAAGAGGCTAATCAAAATGCTTTGCTCAAAGATCATCATATTAGTTTGGTCTTTCAAAAAAAAAAAAAAAAAGATACATTTTTAGCATTAAGAAGCTTATTTTCTTTTAATACAGATGTTCAAAATGCATTTGTTATGAGATTGCACCCCTACAGGGTAGGCTTTTAATGCCTTTTATCACATATCATTTCATCTTTCTTTCTCCCTAACGTGGTTACATTGTTCATACAGCTATGATGTCATTTAATTCAGAAAAATGTATTAATTTATTAATGATATATGCTAATTTCAGATTTGTCTCTCAAGATAAACCAGTGGCTAGCAATGTTGCCACACTGTTCCAGAGTTATGGGTTTGAACCCAGCCTGGCTGCTGTTTGTGTGGAGTGAACACAGTCGCCTGGTATCTGTGTGCACTTTCTCCTTGGGCTTACTTCCTCACTTCAAAGGCAGCCATGTTAAGTTAACTGGTGATTTTTACCTGGCCCAGAGTTCAATTGCATGTTAATGTGCACAATGGATTGTCCTCCATCAATGATTAGCTCCTACCATGCCCCTAATTGAATACGTGGGTTTAAATAAAGGCGGAGAGCATAAAAAGTTTTAGTTTAAAGGCATTATGGCCTTTTCCTGATGATCTCTGTATTATCAAGAGAAAAGTATTCAAATTTAAATAAAAAGATAAGAATTTGCTAATAAACTAATGTTTCTTGTAACAAAGAGATGTAAACATTTTAGTTGATTTATTGGATTAAAAAATAATACAAAAATGAGTATATTAAGAAAAAAGTAGTCACATTTGTTTAAACTATTTTAATAATGTTATTTTAAATATGCTTTTTAAACATTTTCAATATTTTTCATGCAAAAACAAATAAATATTCTAACAGATGTTCTCAATTTGTTTTTACCAATTTGTATGCCAGGGAAATGCAATTACTTCTAAACAGAAATTATATAAATATATACATATTTATTTAAATATGTAGTACTTCTTATTTTAATATCTTTTATCACAGTACTATAAGAAAAATTTAGGGTGGTGTTCAGAACTCATACTTTGACACCTAGTGGTGATCACATGAACTTGCCAATAGCTACTGTATAAACATATTGGGGAGAAGCCAGCTTCCATTTTACTGCTACTTGAATGTTCGGTGAGGTCACAAACTCTAATATGGCTGTTCATCATCATCTACCACCTCAACTCCACTTTTTGGTTCAATCAAATCATTGAAACAGGGCTTTTTAATTTTAAAAATATACGTTGTTCATTAACACATCATGCTGAATATCAGTTGATTTTACACGCAGACAGCAAAGTTTTGAGATGTCGTTAGCAGTCAGCTCTGAACTGTTGCTTTTTCTGTAATGCAGATGTATAGGCGCTTACACAATTGGGATTTGGCAAGGCCTACAGTCATTGATCTGATCCTGATCACAATTTTTTACTTTATTTTTGTGATATCATCATTAAGTATAGATTTCCTTGATCATCTTCAAATTAAATAGTAACCAGTTGTGCAAGATGGCTTGATTCTCTTACCTGGAAGTCCCATGATAGTGAAGAAAGGCCGACAATCAGTGAAGCCCGATGACTCGGTGACACACGAACGCCACAGGCCCATAGAGCTGACGACTGATGTTACCGGATTGTCATATAAGTCCTGAACTTTCCATTGGTCCATTGCGGTGGAGGCAATGATTCCTGCGATACCCAGGAATCCTAGGAAAAATCCCATCGTTTGACACAGGGTGGCCGTCATGCTTGCAGCGGGGGAACCACAATGCCCGTTGAATCAGAAGTGACTTGATACAGCAAATGGTCGCTCACTTATTTGCACACGTCACGTTGCTGGCAGAAAGTACTTATCAAGTTGGCCCGCCTGTTTGACTTTCAGTGTTTCACTCAGATAATTCTGTATCTGCAGAGGCTCAGGTGCTGGCATGTTTTTTTGCTTTCTACATTATTTGCTCTGTGGCTTTGTGTGAATCAAGCTTGTTCACAAGAGGGAGGGGAAAAGTGAATAATAAAGAATTAAATGATTGACTTCAATGATGTAGACTGTAGAAACTTCCAACTGACCGTAGGCTGTTAGCTGAAGGTCCAGAGTTCATGTCTTTTTGTCTAAATGTTTCTCAAATTTCAAGGGCACTGCCCTTTGTAGAATAAAACTCAAGAAATAGTTTCCTGATTTATGATTCAAGTTTGTTCACAGTAGGGAGGGGAAAAGTGGATAATAAAGAATTAAATGATCGCCTTCAATGATGTAGATGGTAGAAACTTCCAAATGACTGTAGGCTGTTAGCTAAAGGTCCAGAGTTCATGTCTTTTGGTCAGAATGTTTCTCAAATTGCAATGGCACTTATTTTTGTAGAACACAAAAATCAAGAAGTAATTTTCTGGTTTGATTTAAAAAAAGGGAAGTCTGGGATCTCTTCATGACCCCGAGTTTTGGTGTAATTAACTTAAGCCAAAGGTGTCAAACCTCTTAGTGTGCTTCATATGAAAAGGCAGTTTTACAAAGCAAAGACCTAACCCTGACAAATTAGGGGACATACCCCCCAAATGATCAATAAACGTGTGCCACACCAAAGGGGATGGTGGAAAATGGGTTGATCGCCTCCCTGTCTCTATTCCTGTCTAAACAGGTCACCTCTCCTCAAGATACTGCATAACCAGATGGCATTGTGCCCATGCTGCTACGACATGGGTACTACAGCAGTTGCTTAACATCAATGGGGCACATGGAAAGCATGCGTTGGCTGCTAATGAGCAAAAGCTTTTATAGGATTATTGCATATTTATTTTATTTCCATTTTTAGCTCTTGATCACAATGTTTATTCTACCTGGAAGCACCATATATTTTCATCAATTTCCTAATCCCTTTTAATTGAATTTACTCTTTACCTCTTCATATTTACACATCTTTCTCATGCTACTTGTTGTTAATTTTGTCACCTATTATTCTTGCTCCTCCTTGTATATGTCTGCTTTTCTTTTTGTGTTTACTGCCTTTCAGTTTTACCGTATTGACCATGATGGTTCAGTAGTTGACATTGCTGCCTCATGAGTCCAGATGACTAGCTTTATATCTTGGCTTTGGTAGTTTCTGTCTGTGTGCAAGTTCTTGTTGTGTCTGTGTGGATTTTCATTTGAGTTTTTAGGTTTTCCTCCCAAACAAACATATGGTAACTGGAAATTTCCCAGTATGGCTGAGGCATTTATGTCGATGGACTGGCCTCCCATCTAGGGCTGGTTCCTGCTTTATGGACTCTGACTGTCTATAAGCCTGGATTAGATACAGCATGTACAGATAACGGATGTATTGATCATCTTGTATATTTGACATTATGGTGTAATTGTGTTTGGTCTCTAAATTGTCTGCTGATAATTATTGTTAATGATGCTATATAAAAAAAAGTTAATTGTCTTTGTAACAATGTGTGGTGTACTCTGTACAGTGGTTTTTACAAGTAAATTATACTATAAAATAAAGATTTATTCATTTCTCTATCTACACCTGACCATTAATGCTGCAAAAATAATTATAAGTTAGGCGGTAACAGCAGTAGAAATAAAAAATCAATAAATTGAAAATAGGCAGGTGTGATGCTCACCTGTGTTCTCACTTTGAACAAATGCACTACCATTTTTTGACAAATGCAAGCTTTAAAGTAATCTTATCTACATCTCTCACAAAGGCTGCACCCTTCAGGTGCTAAAACAGTTTTCAGTTCACCTTAGTCAAATTACAGAATTTAGGTGAACTCAGAGAAGATGAGAGTTTAGCATCAATTTGGCGGCAAGAAACAATGGGAACTTCAGTCTTTTTCATTACAATGTACACATATTAGATCTGTGGGCATGGACTCTGGGCCCCAGCGTAGAGGAAATGTCACTTTGGGCTGGCACCCCAATTAGATAATAATCAATTAGATCATAGTCTTAGGATCTTTGAATGAAATGAGCAGAAAGCAAGTCTAATTTTAGGTGATCAAGCTCTGCCTAACAATAACTGGGCTTATCAAAACGGCAAGAAGGCCAAATATTATCTGAGAAGCCGATTAACTGATGTGTTTGCGCAGCTTTCAGAGAGCTTTGCCCGGCTAAGCTTTCTGTTTTGCTAAGCACCTGGTACCTGCTGCTCTGCAAACAGTGTAGACATATGGGGAAACAAAGCCTGTGGTCTCAACCACCCTTTGATTTTCAGAACAGGATCAGGAGGATGGTGTCGGAATGGACTAGTCATACTGAGAGTCAGCATGCAGATGGAGGAAGCCATGATCCTTTACAACAGCAGGAATGGGGATAGTGTCTTCATTTACTCAGACAGTAATACCAATTTATCAATAAGATTTAATGCACCCTATACTTCAATGCTGTTTTTAAGTTTTCTTCCTCATATAATGATTCAGTTTTATTGGGCAAAATTAAGTCATCATGTAGAATGTCCACTGTTTTATAAAAAATTCTCAAATTGCATTCTAGTGCTGCCACAGTTTAGGACCTTATAGCCTTTTATACAAAGTATTGCACTGTAATAAGATGATCCCATCAACATATTTAGTGATATTTTAGCATCTACTGGCACTTAGCACTGTTTGGCCTGTTTCAGTTTATTTAAGTGCTCTTCCTTTTACAAGACCAGCACAGTATGTACTGTCACAAATACATTATAAGTAAAATAGGATATGCATTATAAACATCTTCCTGAGCACAAAAACACATATGCAGATATCTCTATATTGTACACACTGTATATACTACCTCCTCTGGTGTCCCCAGGCTTTCTTGTTCATAGTTTATCACCTGACATTCTGCATGTTAATTAGCATATGCAAATGAGACTTTCACTGTACTCTTTGCATGTGACAATAATGACCCTATAAACCTACAGCTATCTTCACTTGTTAGGACTATGCAAAATGTCTGCCCAATATGTCCCACCATCATGGTGCCCTGAGATTTTTTTAAACCCTGCACCATAAAGATTTGTGACTGCCTGCTGTAAGCCAGCCTCCTTGTTGCCTTCAGACTTTGTAGTCCCCAGTGACAGCACAGCCCTAAATAGCTGGTTCCCTAAACTGATTGCTGCCATTCTAAACACCTGTTCACAGGATACCACCTCCAGTGCATCAATAAGATTCTCTCACACACTCAGAACCGGAGTACTGAGATGCTTGGCCATTACCCTTCCATATGTTTTCAGTTTTAGTGTTGTGAGGAGCTATAACCTACCCTGGTATATTTAAACTAAAGGAATTGAGAAGTTATTGAAGAAATGGAAGGACACTGTTAGGTACACTCTTCACCCACCCACACTGCCACCCATTTATGAATCCATCAGTATATTTTCCCAATTGGTTTACTCCATTACAGGATTTTGGAAATTTGGAAATCTCAGAAGTATCCCAAAATTGAATAGGTTATCATGTACTCACCCACATAGGGTCAAATTAGTGACACCAGGCAGTTTAACAGTAAGTCTTAGGAAAGTGGGCGCTAGGTGACCTCAGAGTAGATGAGAATTTGGAGTCCACAAGACTCATCTAGCTGTCATATTAAGTCATTTTGGCCACAGAACTGGAATACTCAGGGAAAACCAACAGTCATGGGAAGAACATGAAGTCTCCAGACAAATAGTTTTGCGGAGGAGGCATGAACCCAGTCTTTTAGAGCCATGAGGCAACAGCACTAACCACTATGTTGCTACACATTCATGCATGCTGGGGTGACTTAGCCTTCTTAATTAGATGAAATTGTATGTTTTGTGGATGTTTGGAGTATATACTCATTGTCCATACTCAGAGAATGAAATGAAATATGTAATCACAGGAAATGCACAATTCTGCAACTTCTTCCAGTTGTCAGATCTCAGAAAAAATGTAATTAATTTTAAAGGATAAACTTAAGGATACCACAAACATATATATGCATTTGCTGCACAAAATTGTAATGTACGGTTAAGTGATTTCTATAAGTTTGAAAGGAAAAACTTAAACACTTATCAAATATGTTCATTTTGCAAGCCAAGACCATTGTCAAATACCGATCTGCACCTTCTGTGCTTTTGATCAATGTTTGTGACAACAAAAGGGATATGGAAATACTAATTTTACCACATATTCCTGGTACTATTTTTCTCTTGGTAAGAATATGTTCTCTGTTCACTTGTGCAAATTCTCACGTAAATATGGAAGTCAATCAAAACAAAAGCAACCATGTGGCTCTAAAAGTTTACTGTGATTTGGTCTGTCAGGAGGAAACCACCCATTTTGGTGAAGACTATCACGCATGGCTGGTCTTCTTTTAAAATAACATTGGTGCTCAATATTGACATGTATAAACTATTTTGCAAGGTGGATCAATACTCAACAACTGCCTTGGCTTGAAAAATAGATGTATTTGGTAAGTTTTTAAGCTTTTATTCCGTGCTCCTTAGACTCTAATGTGCAGTAAAATGGTTTTTTAAATCTATACTTTAGAACACAATTTTGCATGAGAGATGCATATATAACAGTGAAGAAATAATTTTGACTTGACAAATACCAAATTTAACCTTTAAGTAAAAGTGAACACTATTGAACTGGGAAATTCAGGTGGTGTCAAGATGAATGATTTGACCGCCTGAGTTGGCAAGAAAGAAGCCAACACTGAAGCCACCAGTCACCACACTAAGATGATTTATCCATCAGTTATGGGAAATTGCTTCTGTGTGCACTTCATCTAGCTGGGCCAGGAAATCAAAGCAAATTGAAGGAAAACACTAATGATTATAATCTTCTAAGCTGACAAGACTGCTGACACTGTTATAGTTGAGAGTGTGGTGCTTCACGCACCCCTAAACTCGCACACTCAATAGGGGGCTTCAAGCACTTAAGTGGATTATTGAAAGAGCAAAAGCAGCTGCTCATTCCCAGTGACATGTTGAGCTTTTGGATGTCCCTGTAGTGGATGGGTGGGTGCTGCTGCCTTCTGGGTGGGTCCAACATTCTAGGCTTGAATCTCATTCCTTGCTCATACTCTTGCTGAGTCTGTACACTCTTCACTGTCTTCATGAGTTTTCCTCCCATATTTCCAAAATTGTGCTGGTTAGGTTATTTGGTGATTCCTAAATGGGCATGTATGGATGTGTGCTTGAGCAAGGTTGTGGGGTCCAGCAGCTGTGGGGCATCTGTTGGTGAAGAATGATTCACGGATCTTGACTTTGCTGATGATGCTGTGATCTTCGCGGAGTCAATGGAGGCTCTGATCGGGGCGCTCGAGAGACTGAGTGAGGAGTCTGAGTGTCTGGGCTTGCGAGTGTCCTGGATTAAAACCAAGATCCAGGCCTTTAATGACCTCTTGATCATAGCCATCAGCAGTGTGTCTGTCTGCGGAGAGAGTGTTGACCTTGTTGAGAGGTTTACTTACCTTGGCAGTTCCATTCATGTCTCTGGTGACTCTTCCTGTTAAGTCAGTAGATGGATTGGGAGAGCATGGGGGGTCATGAGGTCGCAGGAAAAGGGTGTGTGGTGCTCCCGATATCTATGCAAAACGACGAAGGTCCAAGTCTTTAGAGTCCTGGTGCTTCCTGTCTTGCTATATGGTTGCGAAACATGGACACTATCCAGTGACCTGAGACGAAGACTGGACTCCTTTGGTACTGTGTCTCTCCGGAAAATCCTTGGGTATCATTGGTTTGACTTTGTGCCGAATGGGCAGTTGCTCATGGAGTCCCGAATGAGGCACATTACCTGCATTGTGAGGGAACGTCAGTTACGGCACTACGGCCATGTGGGGCCTTTCCCTGAGGGTGATCCGGCTCGTAAGATCCTCATTGTTGGGGACCTGAGCGGCTGGACCAGGCCAAGGGGTCGCCCACGTAACACCTGGTTGCGGCAGATAGAGGGTCATTTCCGGAGGGTGGGACTGGACCGCCTGTCTGCCTGGGGGGGTTGCAAACCGGGATCCCGAGTTGTTTCGCTGTGTAGTCGATACAGCAACACACTGTACCAGTGCATGCTCCCCAACTTGACTTGACTTGATGAGCTGAATAGTGTCCTGATTCCTCTCATCAAACAAATGTCTCTGTACTCTAATTCTTTAAAAAAATCATGATGGCACTGGGTAATCTTTTTATATACATTAAACATATTATTATTATTTAAATATAAAATATCACTGTCTGTTTAACAAAAAAACAAAACACATTATAATGGGAAATATTTTGCATTTCCCCCTATGACTGTTTGGGTTGTATTCCCATTTTCCTTCTACATTCCAAAGATGTTTGAATCCTACATGAGTGACTGACAATGTCCTGCCTCATATCCATGGTTGGTTTCTGCTTTGCATCCCAACATTTTTTGATAGGCTTTGACTCTCAAAATCCCTGAATTTGAATTACAGGTCCAATTAATGGATGGCTAAGCCTTTATGATAAAAATAATGTACTACTACTAATAAGACTTCAGAATAGAGCTTAATTATTTTATTTTCTTTAGAGCAGTACAGCACACTTAATTTCTGCAGGAGCAAATGACCTTAATGCCTCAAAACATACTTTGTAAGCTGTGTTTTTAACTCTTTTTCTTCTCTGCTGTAACAAAATCCTTTAGCTGGGCAACCTGCTTTCTTTGACGCTGAGAGAACATATTTTCAAGTAGAGCATAATATCTCTCACTTTCTCTGAGCATCAATGCCCTGTATGACACGGACTGTGGGAAGTACTCCACAAAAACTGATTGTAATGAAACAAACAAGAGAAGTGGCCATCATATCCTCACATGCTTTCTTCAGTGGTGTAAGGAAGGCTACTCCACATACGACACAGCTCTTTCAGCAGCCCCACCAGCTGTGCCTATCATTTTTCCCATGCTAAAAACATCTACCTACATCAAACCCCATTGTGAAAATTAAATAATCTAGCAGATAAATTATGAGGGGGTAACTTCCAGGGGGACATAGTTGTTTCAGCACCCATTCACTTTGTAGAGGGTATTAGCTCCATTTATGATCAATTGTGTGCCACTGAGTGGCTCGTAAAACAGGATGTTGAATGACCAGGATGTAGACGCACAGTTAAATAAAGGCTATTCACCATTGCCATCATTCATTTAAAATAAAGTGGACAACATATACAGGACTGAAGTACCTTCTCTTTGCTTTAATCTGAATTTCTCACACCTGTGTCACCTTTCTTGAGGAAACCCTAGCTCTAGATTCCATCTCCTCAAGCCACCTGTCCACACTGAATCTGAATAGTGAGTGGGACAGTAGCTTTCTGGCTGTCAGAAATACTGCGTCTGTGATCATTTATGTCTCAGAATGGATTAGTGGAAAAAAAGAGAAGAATGCACACAGCTTACCCTCAGCTATTTTTGCTCTCCCCATCTCCATTGTCATCTTAGCACTTTGACTGGGGTCATTTCTGATTGATCACTAGACTCTGATATTTTGTGCACAGCAGCCATATTCCTGGTGCTAAAACTGTTTAAACTGTTTAAACTGATGCATAGAACTCAAAGACCAACTCTCTTTATTCTGGAAGTTGACTAAAGTAAAATGTGGCAATAACTAGGATTTTGTTTCCCACACATTGAACCCCAAACATCAGGATCTAGTCCGTTGAGGGCTCCATCACCTACTAACCCCATTCCCAACAAAGCTCAGGTGGAACAAAATAGTGCACTATACTGAAAGAACCCTTGCCCATGGGCACCCACCAAATATCACAGAAAATCTGCTCAAGTAATGCAGGGAAGTGCTGCCTGACAAAGTCTCTAGTCCATGTCCATGGTCATCACAGTTCACAAACAGTTTAAGAGGCATAACACTCTGGACCAAATGAAAAAAAAAACATTTACTTTGTGAGAAAATGTGAGTTGAGGCAGGAGCCCAATGTCATTCGGAGATCAGTGAACTGCAGTTACTAAGCTACTGTGTTCAAAGCTGACAAACATCACCAATTACATCCTCATCTAAGCATCTGGCATACGGTCCCCCTTTTAGCCATTTTGATACATTTAGAAAAGACATAAAGCACCATACCTGGCAGTCCCAAGATGGTCATGTAAGGTCTGCATTCGGTGTAACCAGAGCTCCCTGTTTCACACGTCTGCCAGAGTCCTTTGGTGTTGTACACTGCTGCCACGGGGTCATTCTGCAAGTCCTGGGTGCTCCATGAGTTCATGACTGTGGCAGCAGTGATGGCAAGTGCACCCAAGAAGGAGACAAAGAAACCGGCAATCTGGCACATACTGCTATTTGGATTGGTAATCACACTTTTATATGTTAAATTCCTCTTGACTTGCCAGCACTTATTGTTATCTTCTTCTTCTTCCTGAGAAATTATACAAAGTGAGAACCGTCTGTGTGCCAATGGAGTTAAGCAGGCACTGCAGTGACCTCCCACGCTGCTCTGGGCTCCTGGACACACCTCTTAGTATTTAATGATAATTCTTTGAAATGGAACGGTCGCCGTTAAAGCTTACGTTTGCCTCCAGATAATGTCTGGCTGCTTAGATGTAGAAATTAATTTACAAAGAAGAGATAAGAAATGCAAAGAGGAGCTGTGAGGAAGCCCAGCTTTGCTTGCCAGTTGGGCGCTGCTCTTAGATATTTGGACCTTGGCTCCTAATTCATTACCTGACTGAACTCATTTAAATTTGAGTTTGGTGGATTATTCGAGCAAGAGATGTCCATCCATCCATCCATTCATTATCCAGCCCGCTACATCCTAATTACAGGGTCACGGGGGTCCGCTGGAGCCAATCCCAGCTAACACAGGTTGCAAGGCAGGAAACAAACCCTGGGCAGGGGATCAGCCCACTGCAGGGCACGCACACACTCACCCACAGATGTGTTCAGCATTATTTGCTTCCGTTTCATATGGGGACTTCACAGAATAAGTGATACCATGAAAAACCACATATGTACTGAAGATGGAAATGTACCAGAAAACCAAAAAGTTGAGACAAAGAAATGTTTTACAAATGGCAAGACTTCAGAGACTCGGGTGATGCACAAATGTGGAAAGTATGGGAATCTCCCCAAGAACAGTCAATCAAACAGCTTTTGATGTTCCAGTTTTAATTCTGATAAGGATTCTTAATTTTTTATGAATTACAGTGTAATGAATGGATGGCATGCCAGTTGACTGCAACAGGTGCACAAACACATCCAGGTAATGGAACATCAGATCAAATCATTACACATAGTACTCATGGGAACAAAGGGAGGAGGGTAACACTATAGTTCATCATCATCTAATTCTTCCACGTGAAGCCTGTAAACCATAAGGACTGATTTAGATCATTTATGTTAGGTACAATGCCCAGTGGGGGCTGTGTGGCCTCGTGGCCTTGGAATCCCTGCAGATTTTTTTTTTCTCCAGCCCTCTGGAGTTTTTTTTGTGTGGTTTCTGTCCTCCCTGGCCATCAGACCATACTTTATTCTTTGTTACTTACTATTGCCTAATCTTATTTTTATATTTTTCTTTTTTTTCTTTGTCTTGTAAAGCACTTTGGGCTACATCATTTGTATGAAAACGTGCTACATAAAGAAATGTTGTTGTTGGAGTTGTTATAGTATTCACTGAAATTCAATGTCAGACCCCTCCTCTTAAATGACTCTGCTATGAGAAAATCTGTCAGAAGCACACATCTCCAGAAATCATAGCTATATGGACCATTGATGTCTTAATTTGATGTTCATTTTTTATTTCTTTAATGGTTCCTCAGTCTCCAAATTAAATTTACACATCATTTTTGGGGTTTTGGGGACCTAAGACTACAATTGTTTCATTTATTTTTTTTGTTTCAATGCTTCTTTTCCTATGTTATTATTATTTTTTTTTTTGTTATACCACTAAGCCATTCTGTATTTTTTTTTGGCACTGCTATTTTGGGACTTTAGTGTTGACAGTTACTATGTGGTTGTAAGAGGTGACATCAGAAGTCAGAAATGGTGTCACAACCATAGGTCAAGTAACCATAGGTCAAGAGCTATCAAGGTTATCTAAGTGTTTCACTTTACTTCATGAGAACATTTTCTAGAAGTGAATTACATAACAATATTTTAATAAAAAATGCATGTGCTTGGGACATAGTGAGCATACAACTGGATGACTCCACAAGAGGATTATGAGACACAAGTAACATGAGATTTTTTTCATGAAGGTTTTGATGTTGTTTGCTGTTGTCTAATATTGGTCACCCTTGACTTTTATTATACTAGCTGCGTGTGACCTTAAGGACAAAAACAACCAGAAGACTCCCTAGCAGTTTTATTATATTCGTGAACTTGGAGAGGCATCAGCTAACTCTTAAGAATGACACTGTGTAGAGGACGTGGACTCACCTGTGCTTGATGCCCTACTGGTTTTTGTAAGTAGGCACTGGCAATACCATATCTTAGCCATATTGCTGGAATATGAGTCCTATTAACCTTTATCTCGAGAAAATACCTCCAGATAGACAGTGTTTTGGCACAGTGGCGCAGTGGTGACGCTGCTGCCTCGCAGTTAGGAGACCCGGGTTCGCTTCCCGGGTCCTCCCTGTGTGGAGTTTGCATGTTCTCCCCGTGTCTGCGTGGGTTTCCTCCGGGCGCTCCGGTTTCCTCCCACAGTCCAAAGACATGCAGGTTAGGTGGATTGGCGATTCTAAATTGGCCCTAGTGTGTGCTTGGTTTGTGTGTGTCCTGCGGTGGGTTGGCACCCTGCCCAGGGATTAGTTCCTGCCTTGTGTCCTGTGTTGGCTGGGATTGGCTCCAGCGGACCCCCGTGACCCTGTGTTCGGATTCAGCGGGTTGGATAATGGATGGATGGATAGACAGTGTTTTTAGTGAAACCTTCAAGTCTTGCCCTCTGTTACTGACGGATTTCGCAATGCTTGCTAAGATACTGAGAAAATGTATTCAGAGGGGTATCTTTGGTTATTTAAAATCTATTGGGCTATATAACTTACATGGAAGATATACATTATGTTTGATTAGGTGTTTCTGGTAATAGTATTTTCTCATAGCCTGCATCACACTCCAGTCTAGGTGGTGATGGTTATGCACAATATTCTGGTTTCCCAACTGACAGTAAAAGGAAGAAGAAGAAGAAGAAGAAGAAGAAGAAGAAGAAGAAAAGGCTCTTGGTCAGGAGTCCATTTTATATGGGCTCAAGTGGACTGAAGGTCAACATGCTTGTGGAAGCAAAGTAGGAGGTCTGGATCAAATTAAAGCAAAAGATTTTGTGTTGGCCAGTCCAATCTACAATGTAAATAAATCATATTTATACCCCATATAGCCATGTCCACCCTGGGACAAGAGGGGGTTTTAATACTAACATTGTCTTCTCCTTCCTCCTTCACAGTCAGGAAGAGATGCTCAACGAGAATGCCTAACCTCACCAAACCATCCATAGACCATCCCGCAAGCTCCCTGAAGATGACATCAGATGATTGACTGACACTCGACAAGAACACAACTCTGACTGCTTTCTTGCCTCACTAGAGAGAAAAAGACAATGCTATTTTTTGTTTTGAGTCATTTTCACAACTGTTTTTTTCAGTTCTAATTGATTAAAGGGGTTACCTGGCAGGTACCCCAATCTTTGTTGGTTGTTTCCTGCAGTCAGCTTTCCAGGCCACA
Source organism: Polypterus bichir lapradei (assembly GCA_026402145.1). Lineage (NCBI taxonomy): Eukaryota > Metazoa > Chordata > Cladistia > Polypteriformes > Polypteridae > Polypterus > Polypterus bichir. The sequence continues at coordinate 119,167,681 of JANRMT010062854.1, read as the reverse complement.
TTTACAAAGCTTATAAATAAACATCACACTACAATCAAGAATAAAAATGCTTATAAAATATTTCATTAACTAATATTGTAACCAACCATATTAAACAGTAGTGCAACTAGAGTAAAAGCAGTAAAGGACTGAACCAATTATAAAACAAGTGGATTATTAAAAATTACCTATTACAGCTAAAAGAACTAAGATGACATTTGTAACTCCAAAGTAACAACAACATATTTAATGGTTTAGCGTTTTCTTTTATACAGCCAATTAACAAGTCCTTGTCTGGTGTCTTATCATAATAATTAATTATTACAATAATTATTATTATAAAGTGCTTGTTAAACAGCCACAATGTGATTACTGGTTGTTTATTTCACCACTTTGAACACTGCTGAGTAAAGGTTACAAAAAACAGGAGGATGCAAGAAAAAAGGTTCAGATCAAATACAATGCAAAGCAATGTATGAACAACAGCAGATTTTCAACATTTGAGAATTATGAGAATTAATTATGAAGCGTCCTGTTCCCACTTGTAGCAAAGAGTATCAGGCCACTTTTGAAAATGATTGACATTGTAATTTTACGGCAGTCGAGCTGCAAATCGGAGAAGGGTATATGAGAACAACAGCAGATTTTAAACATTCTGTCTGAACCTTTCTAAATGTATTGCATAGTAAGTTTAGGCAGAGTGTACAATACATGATTTCACATTTTGTTAGTAACAAAGAAGTTAACAGTTTATCTAGCCATCCATTTTCAGAATCCTGTCTGTCCCCTCTAACCTCGCATATACGTATATAGTGAAATTCTTACCTGCATATACTAACCAACATGTAACACGTCAGCAGTCCCCGGTGCCACAATAATAATTCTTGTTACATTAAGATGAACACCACCAGACAAATTTAATTGCAAGTTTATAAGTTTTTTTTCTTATCCCTGTTCCTTTTCTCCTGGTAAAGAGTGCTGTAGCAAACTATCTGTTTAGGTACACCTCCAGAAATGATGATCCTTGAGCCATGCTTTAGCCATTCTATAACATTCCAGGTTACGTTTGTCGTCTGTTAAAGGCATTCTGTGGTCCCTTCCTTGTTGGTCATGCCTGCTATGTCCTTATGGTATCATTTAAACACTGAATCTAACTCTGGAAGACGGGCACTGGTGAGCTCTTCATTCAGTCAGAGACACAATTGGGGGTAACTTAGCTTTCTCTGTAAAGAGGTACTGCAATGACATTACAATTACCGATGTAACTATAATTCTGCTACTTCATTTACATACAGTATATGTTTCTAAATAATATGTAAATGGTCTGAAGGTAAGCATTCCACTGCACATAATATTCAAGGAAACCAGTGCAGCTTTCCCATAAACTTGCCTGATTTGCACTGCATGTGAGAAGCAACCAACTGCAGAACCTCACCACAAGTCTATACCAGCTGTTTCACAGCGGAAGTGACATCACCTCACATCTGTACTACACACTAATGACACTGACCCCTAACCTTAACTTACCCCTAATCTTAACTGTTTATATTACACATGCTAACCCCTAACCTTAGTAATACTTACCCCTAACATAAGGTGACCCCTAATTTTAACTGTTTATGTTAACCACACTAACCCCTAATGTTAACTTAGCCCCTTGGTGATGTATAGTGCTGCGGCACTTGCGGCTATGCAGTTAGATATTACTGCTGCATATGTGCATTATTTTCATGCAGGCATAGAGTACATTGAATTTTATGATGACATCAGAATTGTGTGTTATGTTTACAACTTTACATGCTAATTCATTTCATTTCAGAATAGTTTTGAGGTTGATTTTGTCTTTATTAACAAACAGAGTCTGCGTTTTACATTGAACGATACTACTTTTCAGCTTTACAGTATATTGAAAGAATGTGAATAATGGAGAGAATTTCATTGTGGTTTAATGAAGAGCAAAATGAACCTCAATGTGAGCTCTATAATTAATTGTATGACAGCTACTTTAATATATTTGTTTTTTGCAATGTACAGCCTCTTAATCAAAGGCCACAAATGAAATTAGATTTATAGAGACAAAAAAGTTGTCAATATTCAATTAAATGAAAATACTGATAAGTGCCATGTGTCATAAAATGTAAGGCCATATACCAACATGCATTTCGAAAATGTAGAATTTTTTTGTTTTAATGTATTTTATATTGAATGCTCTGAACATTACAAGAGTGTTTAATATAACGTAGCACTGTACTGCCCTTGCCAATGTTGATTCATGCTCATTTCATGCTCTTTTAGATAATGTGCTATCATTAAAAGGAACACTAGCTTTATCCACAATATGTTAGCAAATATGTGTGACTTTGACAGGCTCGTCATTTTATAGGCTCCAAATGTGTCTGGCACTGATGCTGCTAATTTGCTTGATACTCATACTGATAGACTCTCGTCTCATGCAACATGTTAGCGCTGTTACAATAGCATGGACATCATGTCCAGAATGTTGACATTTCTTTTTATACACAGAAAAAAAGCAGCTTCAGATAAAAACAGCTTTTGAGATCATGTTGAGAGGAGATGTGTATAGAGAATTTATATTGGACCACTCAGATGTGTGCTTCCGCTACTACAATTCATCAGCCTGAGTATGTGGCCGCTGGGGAAGGATCCTGGCTTTGGATCAGTTCATGGAGTTGGGGGGGAAAGTGTGGCAGATAGTGTTGTCACTAATCCCACCTGTGCAGAGTCAGGCCAAGCTGGTGGTATGTAAGTGCAGGCACAGGACGAGGCAGCTGGTAGCTCATGGAACCACAGAACATTGAAGTGAAATTGCAAATAGGAAGACAATGGGTTTGGCCACGAAGAAGCCTACTACCACCAATGCTGTCAGAATGCTAATTCCATTCCTCTGTCATTCACACCTCTGGGTCTTTACAGTATAGTATTCATCTGAGCTAAAGTTTAACGACTTTAAACAGGGATCTTAACATGATCTATCCAAAAATAGCTAACAAATGCACAATGAAAAGAATAAGTGTTCAGTAGATTCGGTAGCCCCTTTACAGAATGAGCAAGCATCACTTACATCAAGGAGCTTGCATAGTTTTTTATTTACCTGGTAGTATGTGTATTCAATATTCCAAACAGCAATTCTTAATAAACAAAATAAAATGGGAGAGTTTCTCGAGCAGTCTCTATTAACAGTATATGTCAATATTAGCAGAATTTTACAAAGCTCTGGAAATGAAAAGAAAAAGTCAGATGTTTCAAAATATGCTGCTAGGCTGTGACTAATATGCTCTGAGATTTTTAAGGTACTGAAGGCAGAGGTATTGAGGTATACAGTTAGGTCCACAAATATTTGGACAGAGACAACTTTTTTCTAATTTTGGATCTGTACAGTACCACAATGAATTTTAAATGAAACAAATCAGATGCAGCTGAAGTGCAAACTTTCAGCTTTAATACAGTGGGTTGAACAAAAAGATTGCATAAAAATGTGAGGCAAATAAAGCATTTTTTTAACACAATCCCTTTAATTTCAGGGGCTCAAAAGTAATTGGACAAATTAAATAACTAGAAATAAAATGTTCATTTCTAATACTTGGTTGAAAACCCTTTGCTGGCAATGACAGCCTGAAGTCTTGAACTCCTGGACATCACCAGATGCTGGGTTTCCTCCTTTTTAATGCTGTGCCAGGCCTTTACTGCAGCGGCTTTCAGTTGCTGTTTGTTTGTGGGCCTTTCTGTCTAAAGTTTAGTCTTCAACAAGTGAAATGCATGCTCAATTGGGTTAAGATCAGGTGACTGACTTGGCCATTCAAGAATTTTCCACTTCTTTGCTTTAATAAACTCCTAGGTTGCTTTGGCTCTATGTTTTGGGTCATTGTCCATCTGTTTAATGAAATGCCGCCCAATCAATTTGACTGCATTTAGCTGGATTTGAGCAGACAGTATGTCTCTGAACACCTCGGAATTCATTCGGCTGCTTCTGTCCTGTGTCACATCATCAATAAACACTAGTGTCCCAGTGCCACTGGCAGCCATGCATGCCCAAGCCATCACACTGCCTCCACCGTGTTTTACAGATGATGTGGTATGCTTTGGATAATGAGCTGTTCCACGCCTTCTCCATACTTTGTTCTTGCCATCATTCTGGTAGAGATTGATCTTGGTTTCATCTGTCCAAAGAATGTTTTTCCAGAACTGTGCTGGCTTTTTAAGATGTTCTTTAGCAAAGTCCAATCTAGCCTTTCTATTCTTGAGGCTTATGAGTGGCTTGCACCTTGCAGTGCACCCTCTGTATTTACTTTCATGCAGTCTTCTCTTTATGGTAGCCTTAGATATCGATACGCCTACCCCCTGGAGAGTGTTGTTCACTTGGTTGGCTGTTTTGAAGGGGTTTCTCTTCACCATGGAAATGATTCTGCGATCATCCACCACTGTTGTCTTCTGTGGACGTCCAGGTCTTTTTGCGTTGCTGAGTTCACCAGTGCTTGCTTTCTTTCTCAGGATGTACCAAACTGTACATTTTGCCACTCGTAATATTGTAGCAATTTCTCGGATGGGTTTTTTCTGTTTTCGCAGCTTAAGGATGACTTCTTTCACCTGCATGGAGAGCTCCTTTGACCGCATGTTGTCTGTTCACAGCAAAATCTTCCACATGCAAGCACCACACCTCAAATCAACTCCAGGCCTTTTATCTGCTTAATTGATAATGACATAACGACAGACTTGCCCACAGCTGCCCATGAAATAGCCTTTGAGTCAATTGTCTAATTAATTTTGAGCCCCTGAAATGAAGGGATTGTGTTAAAAAATGCTTAGCTGCTTCACATTCGTTTTGTTCAATCCACTGAATTAAAGCTGAAAGTCTGCACTTCAGCTGCATCTGAGTTGTTTCATTTAAAATTCATTGTGGTACTGTACAGAACCAAAATTAGAAAAAAGTTGTCTCTGTCCAAATATTTATGGACCTAACTGTAGTTCTACTCAATAATCATGGCGCTTGAGAGTGGCAACGTGCTGCATGTTGATTATGACATGCAATTAAGGACTTCATTGTAGTTTTCAAAATAAAAGTTTGTCATGAACACACATAGGTTTTCACAGCTTATGCTAAATGTAATAGTGGAAATATGCAATTGTAATATACAATTTAAACAGGATTGACAGAATACACTACAAGAAGAATTATGCCCTGTTCCTAAAACACAGTCCAAGAACAAGAACAGCCAGTCTAAGAGAGTGTTTTCAATCTCCATCGCATGCTGCAGTCAGCTTTTAATGACGATTTCAAGTACATACTCTAGTGTCAAGCTCATGTGCTCAGATCTTATTCTTAAATTTGTGCTGTCAAACCCTGAACAACAGTGTTAGCCTGGTGCACAGCTACTGCAGCTGCCTGCCTTTTAAGAGCACTGGATTTGCATCCCAGTCCATCACTTTTCATTTCAAATTCTGCATTTTTAATGTCACTTTCAGGCCATCACATTTTCCTCATTCAACACTGTCAACGTTTAGTGTTCATTTCATGCCTTTACTTTCTCTTTATTCAACCTACTCACTTTCTATTCTGCATTTCACTCTTGGCATTTTTAATCTTCATTTCAAGCCATCACCAATCTCACCTAAAAAGAATGCATTGTCATTTGCCTTTCTATTCTTATTGCTTGCTGTGTGGCTCACCTCACCAACCCATTAATAGTATTATTTATGCCTACAATACGTCATGTTATTGGAATATTGAGTAGTCCTGATACATGCAAGCAAGCAACATCCCAGTAAACTATGGCTTTGGTTTTGGCTTGAGGATTCAATACACATATTCATAAGCTGACAGCTGAAATGCAGGCCATCCTTCCCATTAAAGGGGAACAGCATTTGAATTACTTGAACAATTCACACTGTCAACCTGAACTGCCAGGTGGTGAAAACATCTGGTGTGTCATTCTACTTTTTACACATGAATCAACAGATCATACAAGAATAAAGACAAAAAACAAAACAAACAAAACAAAAAAAAAAAACACGCTAATTGTGTTTATTTATTTTTGCACACTATTTGCGCAGGTGAATCCTGGGCTGAGATTTTGAGCCAGCAGTTCGGTCCTTTGCGTCAGGCAGCATGCACAATGACAGGAGATTTCCTTTTCAGGTTATGTCATGATCAATCAGATGTTAACAAGTCATAAACCCCACCTACACGACATTCGACTACTGGATGCAGTGATACCCTTCTCCGATTTGCAGCTCGACTGCCGTAAAATCATGATGTCAATCATTTTCAAATGTGGCCTCCTACACTTTGCCACAAGTGAGAATAGGATGCTTCATAGTTAATTCTCAGAATTTATTAATAAGTAAGACAAATTCTTTTCCTAGTCAGACTTCTAGTGCCATTCCTAGGTGTAATTTAGTGATGCTTGATAAATATGCACACAGATTTCCACTGCTGGTATCTGCAATTGTATTCTTTCTTGTTTAGAAGACTCTAATTTTATCAATCACATCATAGGGCAAAATAATACTAACATCAAGAAAATACATACACTATATCTACAGTAAAATAATTCAGAAAGTTGAGATCCTTGATGAAGGATCAATAAATACAATTGTTTATTGCAGTGTTTGAGAGATGTAGGGCACTCTTGAGCCGTTTCCAAAGCCAGATGATACTAAAAGAGTAAGTAAAAGAGGCATTTGCTGACAATAATAAGAATAATAAATAGAATAGTCTAGTGGAAGGAGAGGTACAGGAAAAAAAAAACATAGAATAACAAAACAGTGCTTCACAGTGCTCTGAGCCATATTTAAAATGGTTTGTTTCTGATATAAGAAAAAAAAATATAATGTAGGAGAACAAAGGAGAGTTGGGATTCTAAGTGGGAGAAGCCTTGTTTAATGGTTGGTTTGAGTGAGGAGAGGAAAGTTTAAGCCTTTAGACAACACCGGTGTAGCCATCAGCAAAAACGAATCACAAAATCTGTCCATGAGGTCAGGATGACATTTTCTGAGTGTTATTAAGCCTGCTGGACAGAAACAGAAATGAGAAAAAATGTTATTACATATAATAGGAGCATATAAATACCAAAATGTCATCATAAATACACTAGGAAAGGTATGTCTAGTGTCCACTGCTCTACTGATGCAGTATTTAGTACATTTTCTTCCTACAATATGTTTTGAAACAGTCACCATCACACAGTCTGATATTGCAATCATGACTGTAGCAGAGTGTTTCTTTATACATTTTTCTTAGAACATGTTTTGTTGTTACTTGTGCATGATATGAATGTCATTCCCTGGATTGACACCACCTATTGTTCTATGGTAAGTTTACTGACTAGCACATTTCCCCAAACATGAACAATGACATTTGCTGCATTGTGAATAGTGCTTAGAGGGCTAAAATATTTCTTACTCTTCTACTTGATCTCAGTCATTTTACTCTTTTGCTACAAAGCTACTGCATCTCTAAGACTATCGATATCAGCGGCTGAAGACCAATTCACATTGCCTTCGCAGTCGCCTGATTCAACTAATGGTTTAGTTTCAGTGTGTTCTGAAACCAGCTTTACAGCTTTTCATTTACATGCTAGTGTGTGTTTGGTTGAAAGTTCCACCACAACACTGAATATTCATAAGTTACAATAGTGTGGCAAAATGCACATAAACATTCTTGCAGTATGATATTATTTTACCCATGAGGTGGCAACAGAATAGTGTCCAAATCATTATCTGGGTTTAAGACTTTACATCTGACTATAACAACTTTACCCAAGAGACATCCTGGCTTAACGTTTTTTACTCAGAATTCCGAGCCTGAGAGACATTTGAGGTTAACATCAGGGAAGTTAAATCAGAGCCCCATAAGAGTGGCAAAGCAATCAATGCTGATCGCTGAATATTGGTAGGGTAGCTGCCCATTCGTTTGGCTTTCACTACCTCCCATGCAAGTTTTCTCATGTCCACTTCTTAGTTCTTCACTATGTTCTGTTTTGTCCTTTTATCCGCACTAACCATAACCTTACACTCAGCTTAATGCACTGAAGATTGAGAAGAAACTTTTATCATCTGTCCTAGAATTACTTTTTGGATGCTGTTCAGGCCTCCACTAGAAATCCCTCTGGGGATACTAGATGTGACTGCAATCTTGTATCCTGGAACCCACTTAACCCTAATCCATGAATGAGGGGGTCTCCAAGATCCCCAGTTGCAGATTTTCAAATTCATTCCTTTTCAAGGTAATACGACGGCCATGAAATTTTCTGACTTTTCATTTTGTGTTGTCTTGAAAAATGTGCTGAAATCTGCTTCTCAATAGCTTAGTGCAAATAAGTGCTACCGTAGCACAAAGTAGTTGGGAGTCTCCGAGACCCCCCCCCCCCATTCATGGAAACATTACCGTTTTTGCACGAGCATTTTTGCTTCATTTTATATTTTATATTGGAATTTTCTATTTAAATTTGTATTTTCTTCGGTTTAGATTTTCTTAGTCCTGCCTGAGACATTGCTGGTGTATTGTTTGTTGAGGAGCAAGTCCAGTTGATGTGTTTATTAACAATGAGTCAATGACCAACAAAGAAATTCAATGCAAGTGAAGCCCTGGCTGAAATAATGAAGGAGTTGTTGGATTTCGATACATCAGACAACTCAAATGAGGAGGACAATGATGATGGAAGTGACACTATGTCAAGTGATGAGGAAACAAAAATTGATAATGAAACAGCCCCGTGGAGATGCAGCAAATGTAGCTAAGAGGCAACGCTGTCACATATGCCCAAGGGCAAAGGAAAGAAAGATAAAGGCTGCTTGCTCCTTTCTAGTTTGCAAGGAACATTCAGAGAGTTCCCTTGTGTGTCTGGCCTGCAAACAAGTTGAAGTTGAGGCACATTCTGAGTGACTGTTCTGTATGCGAATCAGACGTGTAACTGACGTCTTGTTTTAGTGCTACTATGACTGTATTTTATATGATTTGGGTGAACACTGAACATGCATTACTATTACAAAAGTAACATGTAAACCATTGAAAATTTACATCATATTTACTTCATTTCAGAGGTAATAAAAATTTCTGAAGTTATTGTATTGCTTTTTAGGCAGATTTAACCAGTTTAAAATGGTCTGCAAGACATCCCATTCATGGAAATGTTATAAAAATGGCATTCATGCATAAGGGTTAAAGGGTCAGGCCTCATGCCAACTAATTTGTGTTGTGTAGGATACAGAGCCGTATTAACACATGGGCACGCTGGGCAGTTGCCCGGGGGCCCCACAAGCATAGGGGCCACATACTAATCTATGTATGTTGTGACTTGCTGAGTGGTTGTGTAGGTAGGGTTCCCATGGCACTGCTTTGACCAGGGGCTTATAATGTTGTTAAGACGGCTCTGGTAGGATATGTTGGATCTTTTTTGGCACATACTAAACCTTCCCTTAACCTAGTACTCTAGGTGATAGTGCTACTGAAGCGCCCTACATAACTAAGACTTATAGTGGTCTATATTGATAACATGACCCATTTGGCGGAGGATCAAAAAACATTATATAATAATACGAAAACTGCCCTCTGGTGTCTCTGAGGTACATACTACTACTCCTGTCAAGACAAATGTCATCCCTAACTTTGAAGATACCCCTACTGATTTGTTCTTTGGGGGCAACTTGCATTATTAAAGGAAATTTCTCTCCCTGCTGGTCACTATCAATGCCATATGTGCTGCACAATTAGCCAGGTCATGTTATGGTCCAACTCTTGTCCTGTAAAGCATAGTGTTGATTGCAATCCTGTTTCCAACTTGGCCGTCAGTGAAGGTGGGATAATCAGACACAGATACTTTGGACAGTTCATTTTCTCCACTTAATAGTAGTAATGGGGTCATTCACTCTGTTTCTTTTTTTTCTCTCTCTTTTAATGATTTATTTGATGATATAAAGCAGTCAAATAGGATTTAATAGGATTTAAAAGGCCTGCAGAGGAATTGAGCTATTACGGATCAGTCAAAATTGTAGTCACTGCAACATGCAAAGGTCAAAAAAAACAAAAAGGGCAACCAAGAAAGATGAGTTCCAGAACCAAATATTTAAAATTAAAAAATCATAGTAAAGGTTCAAAAACTCTTACTATAGTTAAAGTCACTAATCTCTCAGGGGAAGTTTTCCAAAATTAAGGTAATGCAAGGATCATGTACTGCATATACTTGTCATGTTGATATCACATGCCATGACACTGGGTCACATGATCCAAAATGGCAATTTAAGCCACAACCAAGATGGCCACCAAAACAAAAACAGCCTTAGATTGCAATCAAAGCATAACAGTAAAAAATAATAAGAAATTTGGATGCTCGCCAAATAAAACTCAAAATCCTGACCCCTTTCTATCTCTTCTTCGGTCTGTCCCACCTACTTCTTCAGTTGATGAATGTTCAGGGGAGTCTGCTGGGAAGGGCTGAGATGGGGCTCAACTCTAGTGGTCTTGCGAAGTTATGTTTGCCTCTATTAGGGGAGACAACAAACAAGCATATTAGGCATCTGGTGTGAGACTCCTCCTTTTCATGTGCACTGAATGTTTTTCCTATAAAATAGACAGATCATCACATTTACTGCAATTAATATGAATATGAAGATCTTCAGAATAAACGGTACTTTAAAATCAGGCATGGGGCAACCACTAAGTGGGACACAATGGAGCTGCCCTGGCAAGCTCAGGTTTGGAATGAAAGCATTGTCATGAATCTGCATTATGGTTTTTCTGAGTCACTTTGATTCCTTTTTTGCAGTTATAATTTGTGTATTCTTTAATATGTATTTATGTTACCACTACCACTTACATCACCACAATCCCATGCTGTATTGTGGTTTTGGATGTTTGCCACCATAATAGGACAGTTTTTTATAGCCACAGCTATATTTTGATGTTGCTATGGCCGTTACATGTCATGTGCCATGGCACTCATGTGATAGTTCGATTTATCTTGTTCCATCTATAAAAGATAGGTATCCTGTATCATAGTGTTGGATCTGATCAAAACAAACTAAACTTTGTGATAGAATGGTGTGGAGAATATTATCAGTTAGTTTAGGTTCTTAAGCTTCTATCATCGTATAAGACCTTTTTTTCTGGTTAATGTTCTGGTCGTGGTGTCTGGGTTTTCTTTAATCTTATGTGATATTTCACATTTTAAACTGACCTCTGACTACTGTATGTCCTTGTCTGTTACCTAAAGGTGGTTTCCATTTAAATATCTTTCAGTCTCAGGAACATCATTCCAAAACAAGTCTTATCAAGTACTGTATATTGTCAGTGAGACTGTGGAAAAGCCTAAGGAAGGTTAGTGATGGCATATGTGATGTTCACAAAGTTAATGCTGCTGGGCCACATATGATACAACAGGCCAGTGTCTCACAGGTACAGAGTGATATACAGTAAGAATGAGTCCTTGGCCCAGTGCTTTCCTCTATCTATATTCTTCCACTTGGTGACATCATTTGTAAAAATTATGCTCATTTTCATTTTTACACTGACAATACACAGCTACATACAATATACAATACAATACAATACAATACAATACAATGCAATTTATTTTTGTATAGCCCAAAATCACACAAGAAGTGCCGCAATGGGCTTTAACAGGCCCTCCCTCTTGACAGCCCCCCAGCCTTGACTCTCTAAGAAGACAAGGAAAAACTCCCAAAAAAAACCCTTGTAGGGAAAAAAATGAAAGAAACCTTGGGAAAGGCAGTTCAAAGAGAGACCCCTTTCCAGGTAGGTTGGGCGTGCAGTAGGTGTCAAAAAGAAGGGGGTCAATACAATAAAATACACAAAACAGAACAAATCCACAATACAGTATAAAAATAATACCCTACCAATAACTTTTACAAGTACGGAATAGAATTTAACAGTAGATGATATCACATAATATGATTTGGATTTGTTTAGAGTCCTGGAGACCTCAGCCTTCAAGCTGCCTCCCCCATTTGGCCATTCCACAGCTGAAACAGCACTGGGTCAGCCAATCCAATGAAAGGACCCCTCTACCCCACGATTCCTGTGATCCTCCATCAGGGATGACTTTACCTTAGGCAGGCAAAACAACTTGGCAGGTGGGCCGTGGCACCAAGTGCCACATTTGAGTACCATGATGAGAAACAGAATAGGTGAGGGTTAGTAACAAATTATAATTATGATGTTACTTATGTTTTATTGTTAATAACTAACAACAGAGATGCAGTCTGTACAGTTAATCAGCAGCTCTAGTCAGGATATGCTAAACTGAAGTAGTGAGTCTTAAGCTGGGATTTAAAAACTGAGACCGAAGGGGCATCTCTTATAGAAGCAGGCAGACCATTCCACAGTTTAGGGGCCCTGTAACTAAAAGCTTGACCTCCAACTGTTATTTTATTAATCCTTGGAATCATAAGCAGACCGGCATCTTGAGATCTTAATGTGCGCTCTGGTTTGTAAGTCATGATAAGTTCAGACAAGTAAGCCGGACCTTGGCCATTTAATGCTTTATATGTTAAAAGGAGGATTTTGAAATCTGCCCTAAACTTAACTGGGAGCCAGTGTAAGGATTTAAGAACTGGAGTTATGTGTTCATATTTTCTTGTTCTTGTAATAATTCTTGCAGCAGCATTTTGGATTAACTGGAGGCTGAATAAAGAACAGTTTGAACATCCAGTGAACACCACATTGCAGTAGTCAATCCTACTAGAAATAAATGCATGAATTAATTTCTCAGAATCTGGTTTATTTAAAAAGCGCCTTAATTTCCCAACATTTTTAAGATGGAAGTAACATGATTTGGACAACTTTGTAATATGTGCTTTAAATGACATACTAGACTCAAAGATAACTCCTATATTGTGGGCTGATTAAGTAAAATTAATGGTGATTCCTACTGAGTTAAATGATGACAAAATATTGTTGTGATGAGCGTCATTCCCTCCAACAATTAACATCTCTGTTTTATCTGTATTAAAGACAAGTAGTTGTCGTCCATCCACTCCTTTAATTCACTAACACAACTAATTAAAGACAACATCGGAGAAAGTTCATTTGATCTAAATGAAAGGTATAACTGGGTGTCATCTGCATACGAGTGAAAATTAACATTATGTTTCCTAATGACAAATCCCAGTGGAAGCATTTAAAATGAAAACAGTAAAGGTCCCAGTACTGAGCCCTGTGGGACACCATATCTCACTTCTGTGTATAATGTTGGAGTGTTGACAGCACATTTCTGTACATATTGGAATCAATTTGATAAATAAGAACTAAACCAAGCGAGCACGGGGCCAGTAAGCCAAACATCATTTTCTAGCCTGTGCAGTAAAATAGAATGGTCAATGGTGTCAAATGCTGCACTTAAGTCTAACAACATAATTACAGTGGAGTTTCCTTTATCAGAGGATATCAGAATGTCATTTACAACCCGTGTTAGTGCCGTTTCTGTACTATGACCATTGCGAAAACCAGACTGGAATTTCTCAAATAAATTGTAATGTGTAAGGTGTGACTGAAGCTGACTGGCGACTACTTTTTCTAGTATTTTAGAGAGAAAGGGTAAATTTGAAAAAGGCCTATAATTATTTAGTATGTGTGGGTCTAAGTCTGACTTTTTAAGTAATGGTTGAATGACTGACACTTTTAGTGCATCAGGTACTGTGCCATGCAATAATGAATTATTGATAATGTTTAGAATAGGCGCTGCAAGACCATCCATTGCACTTTTTACTAGTTTGTTAGCACTGGATCTAGGAAACAAGTAATGGGTTTCATTTTAGAAATTAAACTTAAGACTTCCTGCTCAGTTGCAGGATTAAAATTACCGAAGTGCTGAATGCAATGTGAGGCAGGGTCTGCTAAGCTAGTATGCAGTTTGTACTGTGATGCTGAGATCTGGGATCTTATTTTTTAATTTTCTCATTGAAGAAGTTCATAAAGTCTGTACTGCTAATATTTGTTGGTATTTTGCACTGTTGATCTGAATTCCCATTTGTTAATTTAGCAACTGTTCTAAATAGTACCCGAGGATTTTTATTATTGCTATCTATTATTGTAGAATAGTATTCTGAGCGAGCTTTAAAGAGAGCTTTTTATATTTTTTAACACTCTCTGTCCATGCAGTTTGAAAGACATGTGGCTTTGTTGTTCTCCATCTGGGAGTGCGGCTGGATGATAAATTGGACTGGACTGCCAACCAATACTGATGCTCTGTGTAAGAAAGGACAGAGCCGACTATACTTTCTTAGAAGGCTGGCATCCTTCAACATCTGCAATAAGATGCTGCAGATGTTCTATCAGACAGTTGTGGCGAGCGCCCTCTTCTACTCGGTGGTCTGCTTGGGAGGCAGCATAAAGAAGAGGGATGCCTCATGCCTGGACACACTGGTGAGGAAGGCAGGCTTTATTGTAGGCACGGAGCTGGACAGTTTGACATCTGTGGCAGAGCAACGGGCACTGAGCAGGCTCCTGTCAATAATGGAAAATCCACTGCATCCAATGAACAGAATCATCTCCAGACAGAGGAGCAGCTTCAGCGACAGACTGCTGCTGTCACTGTCCTGCTCCACTGACAGACTGAGGAGATTTTTCCTCCCCCACACTATGACTCTTCAACTCCAACTGGAGTGGTAAACATTAATATTATACAAAATTATTGTCTGTCTGTTATACCTTCATTGTTATCACTCTTTAATTTAATATTGTTCTTTATCAGTATGCTGCTGCCGGAGTGAATTTCCCCTTGGGATTAATAAAGTATCTATCTATCTATCTATCTATCTATCTATCTATCTATCTATCTATCTATCTATCTATCTATCTATCTATCTATCTGTCAATCTGCACTCCAGTTTTCGACACTCTAATTTAAGAGCTCAAGTGTTTTCATTAAACCAGTGATGTACTTTGATCACTTTTGTTTTAAGGGGAGCCACTGCGTCCAGAGCATCTCTCAATGTCACATTATAATATACCAACTCCTGAATTTAGAGTTATGTTTGATAGAAATTAAAAAATGGATAAACTTTATGTTGCCAAATTCTGATAAAACAGAGTTAATGGCTGTTAGACCAGCCAAATATTAACAATTGTGTGAGAGCTTGAGTTTTAATAAGTAGTATTTCTGAAATCTTGGAGTGATATTTCATACTTGTCTCACATTCCAGCCTTATATCAAGGCTATTACCAAGGCAGCACTTTGTCATGTTAGTAATATTTCAAAAATCTGATCTATTCTTTGTATGACACTGAAACATCAATGCATGCATTTGTTTCATCGAGACTTGGTTATTGTAATGGCCTTTTTTTCGGTCATCCTAGTTGTGCTGCTTAGAATCCTTCAGCTTGTTCAGAAACCTGCAGCTAGAATCCTGATTAATAAAACAAAATCATATACAGTAAATCCCACTGTAGCTTATCTTCACTGGTTACCAGTACAAACTAGAGCTGATTTAGAAATTGTTATTTTAACTTATAAGGCCATGCATGGATTTGCACCACCTTACTTAGCTGAGCCAGTTACACTCTGCACTCTGATATGTTCTTTTCGCTCTCTTCATGCTGGTCTCTTGGTCATTTCCCCATTTAAGAAAAAAAAAATCAGTTGGTCACAGAGCATTTGCCTACTGTTCACCTCGAAGTGAGCAGGGGGCAAAGCCCACTAGTTTGATATATTTAAATCAAGACTTAAAACTTACCTTTACTCCCTTTATTACATAGTATATAATTAGGTCTATTATCTTTGAAATATTCCCTAAATATTGAAATTATTTTTATTACTTACTGGCAATCCCTAAACATGGTGTTTTTAAAGTAAAATTTTATTATTTCTTCAAATTGATGTTATCTGTGTTTTTTACTAGCTGATTGTATATGTTGTCCCATGTATTATTTTTATTTGTACAGTGTATCAGGACCACACTGCATGGTGATGTGTACTTTAAATAAAGTTGATTGATTGGTTCATGATTGATTGATGAGGGATGCTTGCAAGTATTGTAACATGGTCAATTAAATTGTTTGCAATTGTTTGTTTATTATAAAATTGTCAAATATGTATTTCAATTAACCAGATTGCCTTCAACAGCCCTGTTGTTCAAGAAACAAATGAATGTGTTGTAGTGACCCAAATCCACCGCTCATGGGCACTTCTTCAGTTCTTCAGTAACCTCATCAACTGAAATTTTTCCCAAGCATGGGATCTTTGGGGACTCTGAAACTGTTAGCAATCTGAGAAATCAAGAGCTAGGCTGTAGAATGGACAGAAGAGAACAGTCCAGACAACCTTGTGATTGTTTTCTGTGATTTCAGACTTGAGTCTGGTCATGCATTGTCTTGTTGCAGAAGGATTTAAGCAACACAACATAAACCCTTCTGTGATTTTTAAGTGCGCGAATGTACAGTTTTGTGTGGTCAGTTTGATCATGTTGTGTAATGTCTACCATAATCACCCATTTTGCATCCCAAGAGTGACCATAACTTTTCCTGCTGAAGGAGTAACTATAAATTCTTCTCCTTAGGAGAAATTGGGTGATGTCACCCGTGAGTATTGTAAAATACTTGTTAGAATACCTGATCCTAGAATAAGACCAGGAAAGCTCAGGTGAAATAAAAAAAGGTGATTTATTTATCAAACAAATGATGTACTTATGCAACAAAGTGTACTTTTGAACCTGTTGAATACAAATGAATACCCTTGGTTTAACTGTGGAATAGCTGGTCAACTTTACCACTCCAAGAACCAAACAATGGTCCTTTGCTTACCTTATCTCAAACTCCTCTGACCTCTGTTCCTCTTGCCAGGTGAACTCTTTCCTCTTACCTCACCCACCACCTTCCACTCCTAGCTCACCAGAACTATAGTTTATGGCCTCTTTTAAGTCTGGTTCTAGTAGTAACCTGTTATTGCCTATCCAGAACTTCCTGTGGTGTTTCCAAGTATTTGGGCTAGTCTGTTGGCCCATTGATACTGAAAAGGCTGAAGACTGGGTGCCAGATCTATCTTTATAGCTGTAGTTAGAGCTTCCCCTCTTGGCCCATTAATAATAAAAAGGCTGAAGACCTCATCAGACACCTTTTCATGGACGGCTTCTTCTTCTGCATTCCCCAATTATATGAATGAAGAAAATATGACTTATTGTTGTGCAATGCCCACTGTCCTTCTATTGTTACTTTGCCATTGAATTGGTATTTGCCTTGTTTTCTTTTGTCAACCTTCCCAGGACATGTCAATGCTGTACACGTAGGATGCTCTCAACTGTATGCTAATTTGAGCCTTAACTACCTGTCTTTTGGTGTCAAGCATGACAAACTTTCACTCTTGGCCACATAACAGAAGAACAGTTTTGATTACAACTCTTTTCCCACATGTTTCTTGCACTTGAATAGTGTAAGATAAGTTGAACATTTCAAATTAACCACAGAATGCATTGTACACATTTCCTGTTTATTTTGACTAGACTATAGAAGGTGTTGGGAAATTTTTGTGTAATCCTTATATCATAGAGCTTATTTTTATTCACCTTTCCTGTTTGTATGTGATGAATCATCGTCTGCAGAGAGTAAACTCATTTTCCAATGTTACACTGTTGATCACATTCAGCAAACTAATGACAACATGCTGATGCAAAAGTGCACCTTGCCAAATTCTACATGACACACGGAGGTCTTAATTCATTAGGAGATCCTCTAATCTAAGTTTCTGATTTCCACTCCAATAGAAATTAGAAAGAGTGACCCATTTCTACAAAACTCAATTGTTGGAGCAACTATACTTTGCTTTCTTCTGGTTATTATAATTTTGCTGGATGATGGCCTGGCAGATTATAGGCAATTGATGAGTTGTTGAGTGATGCAGAGAAATAGTAACTATAGAAAAAGGTATGAAGTGATTAGTAGAAGCAAAGTCACTTGTCTAGTGCGATGGATAACCCTGTTAACCTGCCTTTTCTTCATCCATAATCATGATATCAAACATGCCTGTCTGCTCTGTCTTTATGGTCAGCTGAGCTCACACCTGCAGTGCATCCGGAAAGTATTCACATTGCATCACTTTTTTCACATTTTGTTATGTTACAGCCTTATTCCAAAATGGATTCAATTCATTTTTTTCCTCAGAATTCTACACACAACACCCCATAATGACAACGTGAAAAAAGTTTACTTGAGGTTTTTGCTAATTTATTAAAAATAAAAAAACTGAGAAATCACTTGTACACAGTCTCAATACTTTGTCGATGCACCTTTGGCAGCAATTACAGCCTCAAGCCTTTTTAAATATGATGCCACAAGCTTGGCACACCTATCCTTGGCCAGTTTCGCCCATTCCTCTTTGCAGCACCTCTCAAGCTCCATCAGGTTGGATGGGAAGCATCTGTGCACAGCCATTTTAAGATCTCTCCAGAGATGTTCAATTGGATTCAAGTCTGGGCTCTGGCTGGGCCACTCAAGGACATTCACACAGTTGTCCTGAAGCCACTCCTTTGATATCTTGGCTGTGTGCTTAGGGTCGTTGTCCTGCTGAAAGATGAACCGTCGCCCCAGTCTGAGGTCAAGAGCGCTCTGGAGCAGGTTTTCATCCAGGATGTCTCTGTACATTGCTGCAGTCATCTTTCCCTTTGTCCTAATTAGTCTCCCAGTTCCTGCCACTGAAAAACCTCCCCACAGCATGATGCTGCCACCACCATGCTTCACTGTAGGGATGGTATTGGTCTGGTGATGAACGGTGCCTGGTTTCCTCCAAACGTGACACCTGGCATTCACACCAAAGAGTTCAATCTTTGTCTCATCAGACCAGAGAATTTTGTTTCTCACGGTGTGAGAGTCCTTCAGGTGCCTTTTGGCAAACTCCAGGTGGGCTGCCATGTGCCTTTTACTAAGGAGTGGCTTCTGTCTGGCCACTCTACCATACAGGCCTGATTGGTGGATTGCTGCAGAGATGGTTGTCCTTCTGGAAGGTTTTCCTCTCTCCACAGAGGACCTCTGGAGCTCTTGACAGAGTGACCATTGGGTTCTTGGTTATCTCCCGGACTAAGGCCCTTCTCCCCGATCGCTCAGTTTAGATGGCCGGCCAGCTCTAGGAAGAGTCCTGGTGGTTTCGAACTTCTTCCACTTACGGATGATGGAGGCCACTGTGCTCACTGGGACCTTCAAAGCAGCAGAAAGTTTTCTGTAACTTTCCCCAGATTTGTGCCTCGAGACAATCCTGTCTCGGAGGTCTACAGACAATTCCTTTGACTTCATGCTTGGTTTGTGCTCTGACATGAACTGTCAACTGTGGGACCTTATATAGACAGGTGTGTGCCTTTCCAAATCATGTGCAATCAAATGAATTTACCACAGGTGGACTCCAATTAAGCTGCAGAAACATCTCAAGGATGATCAGGAGAAACAGGATGCACCTGAGCTCAATTTTGAGCTTCATGGCAAAGGCTGTGAATACTTATGTGCATGTGATTCCTCAGTTTTTTTATTTTTAATAAATTTGCAAAATCTTCAAGAAAACTTTTTTCACGTTGTCATTATGGGGTGTTGTGTGTAGAATTCTGAGGAAAAAAATTAATTTAATCCATTTTGGAATAAGGCTGTAACATAAGAAAATGTGGAAAAAGTGATGCGCTGTGAATACTTTCCGGATGCACTGTACATAAAACTATACCTTCAAGTTTTTGACTACTTTCTGTTTGTTTCCTGAAATACTCCCCCAACCCCCACCCCACTATATGGTATGGTATAACTGGGTGGTGACTCTTAATACTTCTGTTGACTAAAGAAGGGTGAGGCTTTTAAGGAGCTCGGTTTATCGAACATTATCTTTTAGTCAACAAAAAGTATGCTTATCAGTTCTGTCTGAGGTCACGGTGAAACTACTCTGTTTCTGCAGGTAAACTAAAATGGCCACCTTATTTCACTTCATGTTATTCAGACCTGTTACAGGATCCTCAAAGATTTTGACTTCCAGCACATAAATATGTTTTTTTTCTGACTTAATTATTTGCTAATTTGATTCTTTATATTTTTCTAAAATATATAACTGAAAATTTACTTGCATGAAAAATCCCCTTATTTTCAAAAAAGAGGAGTGGGAGAAAGGCCATCTCAACAAAGGGTAGCTTGCTTTCCACCCACAATTCCACTTCTATATCTTCCCAAAAATTAAGTGTGCTTTATCTTGTGGAGATCCTTATTGTGGCCTATTGTGTGTGGGGCTATGCTGGGGAATCTGTGATGGACTGGTGCCCCATCCAGAAGTTGTGCTGCCTTGTACCTAATGATTGCTAGGATTGGCTCCAGCTTCCCTTCAACCTGCTGTGGATAAGCAGGTTTAGAAAATGGATGGTTGAATGGGTATGCTGGGGAAGTGTAAGAGCAGATCTCATTAGCTTTATGGCAGATTATCACACACTTAAAAGATGTGCATATTGTTTTCTAGTATACAATGAAAAGCTCAGTTCATATTTTATGATTTAACACCACCTCTACATGCAGAAACCTTCAGTGCTTTAGCCTTTATGAGAGTGAAGGTTCAGGCGATAAATCAGTGGAACTGAAGGATGACAATTTTGGTTACTGGCAAGCATGGTGGAATAGTGAGTAGTGCTGCTGCTTCATAGACCCAGCATATTTGTTTGAATCCATCACCTGGTTGTTACCTGTGTGGTGTTTCCATATTATTCTCAAGTCTATGTGGGTTTTCCTCTCACTTTCCAATAGACTTGATGGTTCCAAATTGACACCTCTGTGGCATCAGTATAGGGTAAAAATAGGCCTATCCCCACAACTTTGCTCATTGGTCCATTATGTTTTGAAGCTTAGAACAATTATTTTTTTTTTACAAATAAAAAATTAGCCCATACTGCATGCATGAATTTGAATATACAGTATATCTTCCTTTTCATTCAAATGTCAAATAATTATAAACCTACACAGAAAAACTTCTAGTGTTAAATTAACTATTTTAGTGACAAAGTAGCTCTTAAAAGTATTTAGAATGTGTATATACAGATATCATTTTTATGGCGCGTGTCTACCTAAGGTTTAGAAAATAAGATTTTACTTTGTACCAATCATACCAATCATAGGTGTGCAAAACATGTGACTTTAACAGGAGACTCTTAACTTGTAACTAACTTAATTTAGTGGTTGTGTAAGTATGTCCTGTTGGAGAAGAACATGAATAAGGAAAGGTAAATGTTAACAATGTCTCAACAAACAATCCTTAAAGTTTCAAAACATTCTTAGGGTTCGATGTCGGCACTAAACATTTTGGTGATTTCCCCAATGGTAAGTAAAAACTCTAGCTGTGCCAACTTTCCCTGGAGAGGCTCACAGTTTTCTAGCTTGTCAGTTCAACAAATGTAGTATGTGACTGGAACAGAGGATATCAAAAGATGGACAGATCCATGTACAGTACAGGCCAAAAGTTTGGACACACCTCCTCATTCAATGTGTTTTCATTATTTTCATGACTGAAGGCATCAAAACTATGAATGAACACATGTGGAGTTATGTACTTAACAAAAAAAGGTGAAATAACTGAAAACATGTTTTATATTCTAGTTTCTTCAAAATAGCCACCCTTTGCTCTGATTACTGCTTTGCACACTCTTGGCATTCTCTCGATGAGCTTCAACAGGTAGTCACCTGAAATGGTTTTCACTTCACAGGTGTGCCTTATCAGGGTTATTTAGTGGAATTTCTTGCTTTATCAATGGTTTTGGGACCAGCAGTTGTGTTGTGCAGAAGTCAGGTTAGTTGGACGATCATTTATTTTTCAACAGGACAATGACCCCAAACACACCTCCAGGCTGTGTAAGGGCTATTTGACCAAGAAGGAGAGTGATGGAGTGCTGTAAATGGTCATGAAAATAAAGAAAACACATTGAATGAGGAGGTGTGTCCAAACTTTTGGCCTGTACTGTATAGATTCAGAGATTGGATATGCATGCATTAGCTATGTTCAAAACATAAGTCAAGTAAAACCTGTATTGTAGCACTTTTTAAATGCACAAATTACAAGGAATGCCAAAAATGGTAATCCATCTGTTCATTGTTACATAAAGTTACTTGTTAAAATTATAACGAATATTTTTTGGGCATTTGTGCCTTGTGGTTGGATTGTATCTCGTGCGCAGTGGCAGATTCACTATGAAACTAATAAAGCTTAAGCTTCAGGGCCCCTAATGCTGAAGTGGCTCCAGAATCAACTTTAGTCCTCATTGCTTAGTAATTTCAGGTGTCAACTGTAAAAAATAATATTAACAATACAGTTTAATTTGATAAAAAATAATAGTTAAAATAAAAATTAAAAAGTTATGAAGTATCATGTAGGCCAACCGTAAGCACAGAAAAGTTCAAATTAAGGATGCTTCATTCTAAATATATTTAATATAAAATAACTACAAATAATTTAAAACATTATTAACATTTATGACAGAAATTAACATTTTTATTTAAATTATTTATCTTTGGCTAGCTGTAATCGAAAAAAATGAAAGCATATTGCATTGCTTGTGATCACTGTAAAGGACAACATTTGTGTAACTTTTCATTTATTTCTCATAGGTGTCTAAAGTAAAAGATTATATTGACTCTGGTCTTTTCTATGTTTAATTTCACCGTTCAATGATGCATCATGTATGTATATAACATTTCCCCAATTTTCATTCCCCCATAACTAAAAGGCATAAGACATTTTCATTCACATTGGTGACTTTAATGTGTGAGATAATCTAGTAGAACACTTTAAATCAAAATCTGAGATCTAGTGGTTCCAGTTTTTAAAAATTATGGTCATCTGTCCTGGAACAACCGCACTGAAGAAGATAACAGTGATTATCCAGACCTCCAGACCTGGTAGCAAAGGGGCCCCTGTAAAACTTCACACTTCATGGCCCCAAAAATTAAGGTCTGCCTTTGCTCATGTGTATCTCAGGCAGTCAATTAACTTAATTTCACCATTTGTAAGTGTATATAAAATACTGTAAACAAAAATAATTTAAATTAGATGTGAAAAAAATATATATTATTTACGTTGGTATGACTTTAGGTCTAGTTGTGACAAATTAAGGGCCCACCCTTTTATGACATCCTGGTACTGCTGGTGATTTGTGTGTGTGTGTGTGTGTGGCCCCTGTTGACGTTGGACTCTGTAGATTCTGGTCACCTGAGACTCAGAATTGGATTAAGCAGACCTGAAAATAAGGTGATTATGGGTTAGCTCTTCCTATTTGTTGGTGTTTCAATGCGGAACACTGGGACCTTGAAAAAGAATTGAATCATCATGAGCTATGAGAGTAGATTTGAGCAATTAGGAAAGATTAAAGAATTGAACCTTTTCAGTTAGAGCAAAATGCCAATGAAGAGGTGACATGATTGAAGTGTTTAAAATTATGAAGAATTGGTACAGTGGATTGAGGCTGTTATTTTAATATGAGTTCAACAAGAACACAGGGACACAGTTGGAAACTTGTCAAAGGTAAATTTTGCACATTAGAAAATATTTCTTCATACAGAGAAGTGTGGTCGAGAGTGAGCACTTTAAACCCAACTTGATGTTATTTTGGAGAATCTAGGTGAATAGGATTGTTGAACTTTTTAGGCATACAGTATAAGCTGAATGTGACATTTTACTTTTGTGCCTTTTGCCTTTGCTTATGCGGTGGGCTAAACAAGCCCTTATCAGGCAGTCAGAGATGTTACCACCATAGTACACTCAAGGACAAGATGATCCAGCATCTTACAATCTTCCAACATGTGGCAGAGCTTTCCTCCTTGTCTCTTTAACAAGGAAATGTTGGAGAAGAAACCCAGGTAAGTGTCACCAAGGAAAGTCAAACATTCTGACTATAAGCTGTGACTAGCCATGTTAGTTAGAAATGATAAAGCTGCCTTTGTTTGCTTTCAACAGTGGAGCCCTCCTGCTTTCTCTCAAGCAGTAACTACTAAAGCACACCCACTGCCGACCTGACTCACAGGCAGTTACAAGGGAGCAGTGGGAGATTGGGTTTGAGTAACTGCCTCAGGGTGTGTCCATTATATCAATTAATTATCAGTAATGAATTCCTGTCATTAGTTTCATATTATTTCCTCATAGAGTGATGTTTTCTTCAAATTTCGTAATTTCCTTGCCAGTTCACTCACATTTGCTCATTGGTAAATGTTACAGTTAAAAACCATGTATTGAGAAATCAATCATTATTAAAATGTCATTGTTATCAAAGCCCACATCATCATTAGGTACTTTGGAAAGAAATAAAGAAGAATACAATTAAAGTTATTTTACTGAACCCACTTAATCTATCTTCTTTAATGTCAAAAACTGGTGTCTACTCTGATATCATCAGCCGGAAACTGTACTGAGTATGGTGCCAGCCCACCTCAAGACACATTCATGCCTACATTTACACTTACTCATCGTGCGACAACTTAAAGTCGGTAATAAACCAACACATACGCAGAGAAAACATGCAAACTTCACTTTGGTGGGCCTCTGGTACCGGTTCGAAACCCTATTTTCTTCAGATGTGGAGCAGTTGCACTAACCACTGTCCTGCCATACAAGAATACAATGCAAGAAAAATACACAGAAAAGTGAACCACGAGAAAGGCTGTGAAGGGCTGAATATACAATCAGGAAATGGAAGCTGGGGGCACAGATTAAGTATGGGCACTCTGGGTATTGGCTTTGAGATTTGAATTTTGGCACAAAAGATATTTTACAGGCGTCATACTTATGAGGAAGTGAGATATGATGACAAAAGGCCTGTGTGCTGGAGTATGTGACAAGTCTTTATCATTTGCAATCATTTCTGGCCATTCATGGACAACACTGAGTTATTTAAAAGATAGATAGGTAGACTGGAAACACTGCTGTCCCTCCAATCCAAGAGTATGGCTTCAAATGTCGGCCTGGTCATGTGCATATTGTCCCAGTGCCCATGTAGGTTCCCTCCAGATAACCCTGATTTCTCCCACTTTTCAAAGATGGGCATTTTTGGTTAATTTCCAGTTCTAAGTTGGACTGATGTGTACGTGAGTGTGCACTGCGATGGATTGGTTTTCCACCCAGGGCTTATTGCTGCCTTACATCTGATGCTGTCCCAACACGTCCCTGTGACAATGGCAGGATACACAAGTTCAGAAAATAAAAAACAGCATTTTGCAACAGGCTTCACTGCTGGCAATAAAACAAGGTTGTATTCAAACTTGAAGAAACAATCTGCTTTTTAATTTAACCGAAAGGATGAAATATAAAAACAATACCACTCTGTGTATGAATAATAGATTAAAAGTCAAAGGACTAAACAGAGCAAAATATGTCAGGAAAATTCACTACTAAAATTCACTTGTAGATGAAACAGTTATTACAGACAAAGCCGGACCAATGCCCACCATAATGTTTCAGACAAATACACATTTTTCCTTGATTTGCCCCTCTACTCTAAACTTTAAACTTAAAAAGCAAACAATTCAGACATAATTAAAGTGCACATTGTACACTTTCATTTAAGGATATTTGCATACATTTTGGTCACTCTTTTTACATTGTCCCCCATTTTAGGGAACCAAACTTCACAGATACTCAGGTTTTACAAAGACCAACCTAGAAGTCACAACACAAAATTTCTACCCATTTCTTCTTCACACGGCCAATGTTTGTCGGACTCCTGAATTAAGCGGTTTCAGAACATCAATGGATGGTTAGCTGGATGATAAAGTGTTGTTAGCGAGTGTGAATGTGCCTTGTGAAGGACTGGTGTCCTGTTGGTTGTCAGTTGGTTCCTAACTGATTCTGTTGGGACACCTGAAATGGAAAACACAGATTCAGAAATTGTTTGGATGGAAAGGCAGTCTCTGTTGGACATCACAGGGTGTTGCTGGACAAACTCAGGATCTTATAAGGTACTGAACAGTTAAAAAGATGACAATGGGGAACTCCCTCTAACATACCAGGAGATGCCTAACTCACTGGAGAGTAGCTTTAGATTCCATTTTCAGTATATACTGAATGTCCCACTCTGTGGTAATTACTTGGGTAAGCCTTAAAGTAGTCACTGGATGTAGTTTAAATGTCACCAGCTTTGAACAAGGAAGTTGAGATTTGAGCAAGGGTTCAACTAGCTAAAGGAAGAATGGGCAGAGTGTGGGGTAGGCAGAGCAACATTTAAGGGTGGGCAAAGGGGGTGGCTTCCCTGGGTCCCACAGTGCACAAACCCTCCTGCAACTCCACAATCTGCAATCCCTTTTCACTCAAACATGAAAATATAAATACACACATTTAATTATGTTAAGAAATCTACACTCCAAATTCATACTTACTGTAAAGTATTCATAATAAAGTATACAACCTGCCACCACACCCCAACATATGTCTCATCCAGGGTCCCAACTACATATACAGGTAACCAACCAACCTTTGTACTTTCTCTTCTGCTTGTGATATTACATCTTGTTTCTAATGAAGATTTTCTCCTGTTATATATTTTGATCTCATTGGTGATTATTTCAGATCAGGGACAACTCTAGAGCGTCCCCTACTGTTCAGATAATGTTTACTGGTCTGACTGGTCCTTTTAGTACCAGATCCCTGTTACATGCCTCAAATGTTGTTTCATTTATTGCCACAGGGTGGCACAGCAGCACCAGGTTTACATACATTTTTTTTTCCTGTCCTTGATAACCTCAAAATGGGGAGATCCTGAAATGTATGAGGTGCTCATCCTATTCGTTTTCAAATATATTTATTTTGATATTTTAATACTAAAGAAATGTTAATTAGCTGAATTGTTGCTCCAGTTTATAATTTATGTTTGTATTGCTAATTTGTGACATTTTGATTGAAGAAGGTTTTAAACCTAATCCTCATAAAATATTCTAGAATTGATATTTGCCTGTGAAAATTAAATTGGGCTCATATACTTCCCCATCT
The DNA here is from genome assembly GCA_026402145.1 of Polypterus bichir lapradei. NCBI lineage: Eukaryota > Metazoa > Chordata > Cladistia > Polypteriformes > Polypteridae > Polypterus > Polypterus bichir. The sequence goes on along the minus strand of JANRMT010062854.1, from coordinate 119,140,763 downwards.
GTGTACATAGAGTACCACTCATTCATTCATTTATTTGTTGATATTCTGAACTTGTCTTCTCCTGTGTAGAGATGTGGGGCCACCAATTCAGTGCAGAGGACACCAGCGCAAAGACCACTTGGAGACATCAAATAGTTTAACATATAAATTCTTAAGAGAAATGAGAACCTTGAAAAAATGTCCATACGGATGTATGGAAAATGAATGGACAGGCATAGAGTGAAATGGAATTTGATATTGGGAATGTGGAGCTGAGAGGCAACAACACAAACCAATTACAAATCTTTATTTTATATAGCACCTTTCTTTGCAACAAAGATTACAAAGCAAACAAGAATAAGCAAGGAGGAAAATAACAAATATCTAATCTAAAGATACAAGTAAGATGAAACTGTCAAGGAGGCTGCATATCTGAAGGACAGTAAAAATGAGTAGGTAAAATTGGCAGATTATGTTAAATATGTCTCTCTGCAGCCAGGAACCAAATATCGAGTAGGAGGAGCAATGTTTATTGGGAGGGGACATACTTGACAGGTAGGATGAAGTTTTCAAATAAATTCCATGCTCTCAACTTTTAGTGTTCACTTCATGCCTTCACTATCTCTTCATTTTACCTTCTCACTTTCAATTCTTCATTTCACTCTCAGCATTTTTAATCTTCTTTTCAGTCTGTTACCAATCTTACCTAAAAAGAATGCAGTGACATTTACTTTTCTATTCTTATTGTTTGCTGTTTGGCTCACCTCACCCACCCATTAATAGTTGTTTATGCCTCCAATACATCATTGGAGTATCGAGTAGTCCTGATACAAGGGAGCAAGCAACATCTCAGTAAACTACTGCTTTGGTTTTCAGCTTGAAGATGCGATACATTTAGCAGACTGTTCTTCGGATTAGGCTGTGCAGCTGAAACACAGGCCATCCTTCCCATTAAAGGGGAAAAACATTTGAATTACTTGAACGATTCCACTATCAACCTTAGCCACCCAGTGGCCAAAACATCTGGTGTGTCATTTTACTTTTCACACATATCGGAACATATCAGAACATAAGAACAATTGTGACAGGAGCAGGCCATTCAGCCCAACAAAGCCCATCAATCCTATTCACCAAGTTTCTTCAAAATAGAAATTTCAATGTCCTTAAAATACTACTGTCTGCCGCACTACTTTTTAATGTATGCCATGTGTGGCTCGTCGTGTGGTGGGTGCGCATGCTCTCAACCTTTGTGAGATCTAGGCTTAACAAGTTTCCATCTGTGTTCCCATGTTCTTGATGAAATACGGACACATGAATCAATAGATTATACAAGTATAAAGACAAAAAACAACAACAACAAAAAACATGGTAAATGTGTTTATTTATTTTAGCATACTCTTTGCACTGGCAAATCCTGGGCTAGGAATTCAAGCCAGCAGTTCGGTCTTGTGAGTCAGGCAGCATTTGCAATTTCAAGACAGTTTCTATTCACTGTACGCCTTGACCAATCAGATGCTAACAGGACATGAAGTCCTTCTACTAAACACTGTAGTCCTTCCCATTCGACATTGCCCCTCCTACTCGACTTTTGGCTCCTGGCTGCAGCGATACCCTTCTCGATTATGTGTGAGACGTTCCTTCAGTTTCCAAATCAGTGTTTTATCTGACAGACAGCAGTTTTTTGACAAATATTGTGTAAGCGAATCACATCAATCCCAGTGACATCCTTCACATCTTCTGCAACTCTGTGATGGCCTGTGTGATTTTATTGCTGTGGTGTGCTAGGCCAAATCAACAAGCAATTTAAAAAGGCAGGCTCAGTTACGAGTCACACTCTGAAATCCTTGGAGGTTGTAGTAAAGGAAAGAATAAAAAAAAGTGCCATTATGAACAATGCTGCACATCCTTTCTCTGACACACTAACATTGAAGAGTTTCAGCCAACCAATTATTGATCTATCTATCTATCTATCTATCTATCTATCTATCTATCTATCTATCTATCTATCTATCTATCTATCTATCTATCTATCTATCTATCTATCTATCTATCTAGTGATGTTCCTATCTGAAAAGCTCCATCAGGGGCCTTCATGTTACCACACTGTCTTTGCAGGTTTTTGTAGAGTCACTGGAGGGGCAGGTGTTAGTTTTGAATCCTTACTTGGACAGTGCTGTCTTTATGTGAGATATGCAGTGTTCAGATGGTTGATTTATATGAATAGCAATATGCCTAAGCATCTTCCCTTCATTTGCTACTGCTACTGGAATGTAAAATGATAGTAGTGACCTCCCTTGCAACACTCACCAACTTTACATGTAATAATGATGAATTCTGAATAATAATAAATAAATAAAACATTGGAAGTAGAAAGGCTATCAAGAAAGGACCCTGTAAATTACATACAAAGGTGTTAAAATGAAAAGAGATTTGAAATGAAATTATGACTCTCACTCTGGACTTCTGTGTTAATCACTTGTTTACCAATAAGGGTCCACAAACTGTTGTCTTGTGCACTGTTTAACATGGTGAAGTTGGGGCTCTTACAGAGATTGTTGTTTGCAATTAGAAAACAATATTAAAAATATCACAAATATTTAATCCAAAAGGTAATTTACCTGCCATAATTTGATGTGGGTTTTTATTTGGTAGGACACCCTGAGCTTTGGATTTCTCCTCACAAAATGGATGATAGTGGAATTCACAGTTCATTTGCTTATATGTGTGTGATTTGGAATTTAACTGCTCCACCAAAGCTGTATGCCTCTGCAAATCGAGTAAAAGAAGTCTTTCCATCACAGATACAGATCACTCTTCTTTCTGTGAAATTTGTCACACTGATGTCTGAGGATCATCATATCTCAGTATTTAAGTTTATTTACACTGTGGTAGTGTTATGATTTATCCTGCTCTCAAAACTCAAAAATAGTGGTAGGCCTCCAAATGAGACTCGGACTAGTACTGCACACTAGTCTGAAGAAGAAGTGTAGGTTTCACTTCTGCAAATCAACCTTCGCCCAGACTCAAGAAGCCGACTTTTAGCCCACACAGGCCAAACAAGAAGGAGTAAGGATTGGAATTTAAAAGAGTTCTGAAATCAAGAAGCAGAAACAAGAAAGCTTTGGGCACGATAATAAAGCAAATAAAAAAATGCATCACCAAAAAGTATTCCAAAGTAAAATGAACAAAAAGCAACAATGACTTCAAAAAAGGTTTGCCTAAAAACCAAAGTAAGCAGCGCAAGTCCACAATCCCAAACTCATATTCCTTTAGACAAAACCAAAAAATATAACCAACATATTAATGAAATAGAAAGTGCTAAGAATACTGAATACAAGTTTGAGCTAAACAAGAGAAAAGAGAAAATGTTTATACTGAAACACTGCATTGGGCTTAAAAAGGCTTGGGTGGGCCATCTACAGCTGGAACATCAGGGGGCCCCCTCCCTTGAGGCTCAATACATAAAACACAATGAACAAGAGAGAATAAAGAATGCCAAAAAAATGGCATTGATAGAATACAGAAATACAAAATAACCCAAAAGCAATATTAAAAAAAAGCAAAACAGAAAGCTAATATAAATTACAAAATGTATCTTGAAAGCCAACAAAATGAATAAATAAACACAAATACAGGAATTGGATTCTGGCTGTTTCCTAACAAGTAGACCCTTTTCTGGACTTTAAAATAAAAATAAAGGAAAGAGTCTAGACTTCATTAGGTTTTTAATTTCTTCCTTCACAACTATTATTTAAGTTTTTGGCATGTCATACAGTTTTAATTTCTGATACCTGTGGATTTTTCTGATATCTAGTTATTTTTATTTTTAATTCTCTGCCAGCATAGTGGTCTTTTGAGAAAAAATTGAGCTATTGGTCACAACCTCCTTTAAAGTCCTTAAAACATATTTCCTGATCTGTTATTATTTGTTTGCAATTTTCAAGTTCTATTCCAATAAATTATTTATTAAAAATAGTCTTTGGTGCCTTTTTCATTCAATCCAGAGATTAAACAATTTATCTCCCTTAAAAGGTATTTTTTAATTAAAAAAAAAAATTAAAGTATTTTGTACCTTTAAAAGCCAAGGCCCTGTTTTAGATTTCGTGCTGGTTGAAGGCAGCTTGTGTAGTTTGGGTGCTGGCGGTCTGGGATAAGACCTACTCCAAGCAAGTCATTGAAGGTCCTCTAGCTCATTTTTTCTGACTTTTTGCCATGTTTACATCACATTTTCATTACTGTCGCTAGTTTATTCAATCACACAGAATGAGCCAAGCTGAGAGTACAGGAGAAGCAATTAGGGAGAGAGTTGAGGACTCCAGAATATCAGGAAGTGTGGTGGACTGGACAGGTCCTGGGGAGGCCACATGTGCCAAGAAACCAGTTGATGGCCTGTGATGCTTGCAATGCTATGTGCTTCTCATAGGTAGGAAGTCACTATAACTGTTAGTGTCATGTGTTCGTGTGTGTTGGAGCAAGTTTTCTCTCTCCACTCAATGGCTTTCTAAACTCAACTTAGGCCTTAAGACATGCAGAGACTTATAGGCCTCCAAGCCCCACACACACTCTGGGTGAAAATCGGTCATTATAGAGCGGTTTTTCAATTGAGCACGACTCTGCGCCCTTCCATTTACTTGAGGTAAGTGCACTTACAACTATTTACAATTTTTTTCTGGCTATAAATCATTACACAGCCTGTCACAACAAGGTCGACTTAAAAGGGTTAAAAAAAGGAGAAAGAGGGCACTATCTACTCCCACCACATAATGATGAAAATAGATGGGACAGAAGGAACAGTAATTTGCCTATGGTCTCCCCTAGACACCAAACCCCAAATGAAAGGCTGCTCCATGCTGACTATGCTTGCAAAAGAGGAACCACTGTTAACTGTTTAGAATGTCCTTCCATACACTGAAACACATTTAATTTCTTCGTCGGCTGGTTCACTTGATTCAGCCACCATTGCAGGTCAGATATATCAAATGGTGTACCCACCTGAATGAAAATGTACCCATTAAATCACCACCTGCTATGTTTCCATCAATGCTCTTTTCCTAGGCACTCTGAAGAATACCCCAGAGCAAAGGTCACAGGAATTGATTAATTTGTTCCGTATACCATAAAATGTAATAAAGATATTTCCTACTAATAACCAGTCAGCTTCCAGTCCTGTGCTGCAGGCATTCCTTGCCTTCAAGGTTTGGGACCCTCTTCTAAACTTCCTGAAACTGGGCAAGTACCCTATTACAGTGTTCAGTTACCCAGAAATCCACGGGGTGGTCACTGGACCACTTTTACATATTACCTGTAAGTCGATTTAGCTCAGAAAACAGCCTCAGTACAAAGTTTTAAGAAAGCCTCTGAAGAAAGAAAAATCTGCAACTTTTGGGGAGAAAGTAAATAAAAATGCAAAGAGAGTGAATGAAGGTGCAGCAAGGAGCCGATTGGAAAACAAAGGCGGGGGGTGGTGGGGGGGGGGGGGGGGGGGGGGTTTAGTTGGGATTGACAAAGTGCTCACATTATTGGCGGATGGATTCACATCCGTCATGTATTCAACAGCGAGGTCTAAATTAGAGAACCAATTAACTCTGCTAATAGCCCTCTCCAATTTAATTTGAGAGACAATGGTGGAGAAGAGGATGCCTTATTAAAAAAGAAATCCAGCCATACAATCTCGTCTTTTATGTGGCGATTCGCAGAGCCTCCGCTTCCCTTCTTGTTTTTACTTCAATTAGCCCACCACTTTGAATGATTAAGTGCCTATAATTATTTTTCAATTAAGGCTTTGATCTGCTGTGTACTGTATGCTGCGTATTGCTTGCCTCAGAGAATATGAAGGAATTGACGAAATGTTGGTTTTGTTTTTTTCTTTCCTTTTTTTCCCAATCTGTTTTTCCAGATATCTATTTAAAAAAAAAAAAAAAAAAAAACTTTTTCCCTTGGGTCATAGCATCTCCACAGACGACCATTGTAGTTGTCTCTGAAAAGGACTTTTAAACTGCCACAAGCTCTTATTTTGCCCGTCTACTGTAATGGGATGCCCCTTCCCCTCTGTCCTTGTGTGACATGTTGGACTTCTACTGCATTGACCCACATGCTCATCACCTGACTGGTGTCCAGTGTTTGTTATGTTTTATGGATTAGCTATTAACATCTCTCTCTGCATTCTTCACATCTTTATAGGCTGAGGATGACTCTGGCACTTGAAACCCTATGACATAAGGTGGAAAGACCGAAGAAAAACAAGAATGGAGGACAGGGTCCCAAATATGTGTAGAAGCTGCAGATGGTCTTCTTAGAATATCATACTTCATAACTTACTTCTAAACTCATTTCTATCTAGTGCATTTCTTCGGCTACCAATGACTGCAGATTCATCCATCCATCCATTATCCAACCTGCTATATGCTAACTACAGGGTCACGGGGGTCTGCTGGAGCCAATCCCAGCCAACACAGGGCGCAAGGCAGGAAACAAACCCTGGGCAGGGCGCCAGCTCACTGCAGGGCGTACACTCATGCCCACACACCAAGCACACTTCAAGAAGAATAGTGGTATCAAATATCTTGAATATTAAAATGTGTGTTTCAGTTTAAATGTTTAAAGTCTAAATATTCTTGATTGTAATAGAAACTTGTCATTTTCTCACTCTGATAGAGGTCAATAGAGGGCTAAATCCTTAGTAAAGGATCAAAAATCAAAAATAACATGATCTTGAAATAGTCTAAACCAATACATCACATGCTTCTGTTTGAAATTTGTCATTTCTATCCTTCTGAGAGTGGCTCTTAGAGGGATAGATATACCAGTAAAGATTCAGATATCAAACATATTATCATATTTGAGTTCAGCAAATTGGAAACAGCATGAAATAACACTTGATGGAGATGACCGGCTGTTCATCCCGGCCAATACCCCCAGGCCGCCAGATGGAGCCCTCCCTGTAGCATGGAAGTGCCCCAAAGACCAGCAGGGAATCCTGGACAATGGAGTTTCTATTCCCAACCCTGCTGGATACCATGGGGCCCACCAGAGGATGCTGCAGGGAGGCTCAAAGACTTGCATGTGCACTATAATCCGGAAGTATGTCTTAGTCAAGGCGACAGAGGGAATGACGTACTTCCGGGGTGAAGAAAACGACTTTTTATCTGACCCAGAAGTGATAGGATATCACATGGACTGGGGATTGGAAACACTTCCGGGTCAGGGAATATAAAAGGACTGTGGGAGCTCCCAGACGGCGAGCTGAGCTGGGAGGAAGGGTGGCAACGTGTCTGGGAGTGGAGGATTGTATTGGTTATTGATAGTATTGGTGTGGAGTGGAGGGTGCTTGGTACACGTAATTATTATAATAAAAATAATAATTATTAGACTTTTACCTGGTGTTTGGCGTGGTACCAGAGGGTTCAAGGGAGCGATAGCGCCTCCTACTGTTACACACTCCTCATGCCTATATCACCAATCCCCATTTTTTTGAAGCTTTGTGAAAAGGTGTAACTTTGACTCCTCGCATCCCATTAGTGGGTGAACACCAGGGATCAGATGATGTGGCATTCATAACTTCAAGTCCTTCTATCATTTTTGCTGAATACACCTATTGGTTTACTCTTTATCATAAGGATGTACTTTCCCGCACAAAATATGGTCCAAAAATGCCTTCAAATAGGGTGTTGTGGCCTATAGGGACAATAAAAGGGGGAAACCTCAAAAAGCTCAAAGTTTTGTATAACTAGTCATGAAGATGTCAACATCACGGTATAACATAAATGGGGTTTTTCGCGTACTGGTGAGTTAGGAGGTGCCAAACAAAAAAAGAAAAGATGAAGGTATTTCAAGGCATTCATGGCTTATTAGCACAATAAACTATTAATAAACTAAATTTTTCTCTTGCATATAACTGCACAGCTGAATATGAAAATGAGCACAAAAGTGAACTATAGGAACAGCAACTGAGAAATGGTGTAAATGATGTTCTTAATACATGGAGTAATCATATTGAGGGCATTGCTAAAACTCACTTAGATGATTGTCAGTCAGAAGAAGTAGGAGAATCCAGTTGAGTACCAGAATTAGGCCTGGGTTGCTTAGATTTGGATATTTGGCTTGACTGGGACATCACTGGGGTATAGTATATCCACAATGTATTAGCAGAACCTCTCATGATAATCACAGGGAAATGTTGCAGTGAATGTTATGTGAATGCTGCCAGATCTACCTCCCATATAACCTCAAGTTGATCTTTAGGGAGGAGGTACTGAGTGTATGATGAATCAGGCAGTTGAGAATCTATATGTATAAATTTGTAATGGTTGTCTGTTTCTTACCCAAAACCTTGCACACCATTGGCCTTTGAAGCTTGATCTTGGTCTTAGTTGACAGCTTATGCAATGATACATACAGTGTGACCCATGATTTGGCTTCTTGCTCATGGCAATCCAATAATTTGGATTTGACTCCTTATTGCATCCAGTGAAGACAAAGCAATGTGCATGCCATAAACAGAAAATGTACAGATGTTTGCAAACAGAATGGATACATGTGTACCAACTGAGCACAGCCACGGACACCACTGCTAGGAAAAGCCCAGCACTGTACGCTTTGCTACACATCTGACACTAAAATTACACCATTGCTCTAAAACATATGTGACCCTTTGACGCGATATGTACAACTCCCCCACCCCATACACAAGTTGGTATATGACATCACTGTAGCCATTCTCCCTTCTATAAAAGTACCCTTGTATCTGTACTGCCATAAGATGATAAGCTGGGCAACAGAAGATGAAATGTAAGTCAAGAAATGGCTGAGTCTTAAAACCAGAAGTTGTTATGACATAACAACAGCAAAAAGAGTTTAGATAAGCATTGTGGTTAATGAAGATTATCGCCCATGCTTAGCTGAGGATCACCATCCAAGCTCTTCCCAGGTATATGATACCACCCAGCACTGAGAGGGCACACTGCTGCTATTGGTTTTGTCATTTTCTTCCTCCAGTGAGGGCAAATGACCCTGCCCCTTCTGGTCTCGGAGCTTCAAAAGTATGACCACTCGGAAGGAGGTGTCATTTACCACAGAGATGACCTGACTGAAGGAGCTCTGAGTCAGGCAACCCATCAGCATAACTGAATTAATTAGAAGCTACTCCACAAGATGATGATTGCATTTTGTTGTTTTCCTCACACCATTGACCATTTTGTCAGATACTGTCAATAAATAGAGAGGGCTGTGCTGGCACCTCAAAATATTCTTGCATTGACAACTTTCCTTCACGTAGGCGACCACAATATACAATGTATTAAAATGCTGTGGCTATTTTGTCCCAGCATGTTTGCATTTCCAATTATTCATTAATGCTAAAATTCTTTAGTTGTTCATTTAGATGTGCAGCCAGAAGGTGGATGCTATGCAGGCTTTTCCCTGATTTTACAGGTGTTGTTAGGCAGATTTGTTGATTATTTTTTTATCTTCGTATTTTGAGCACTGAAATCTGTATCTCCTGGGGCTCTTCATTTTCAGCTCTCTTAGCAGCATTTCCTTTGACAAAACTGAAACAATGTTTACTTCAAATGCATATTTTGATGTTCATATTTTCACAAGCAAAGCTGGTAATTCTTTCAAACTCACATCAACTACTATGCTGTCATCGTAATTCTGAACAACACAGAGCTCACACTGCACCTGCGACAACGTATCGTTCACATTTACCATTCATTCGTTTATGCTGTTGAATCCCCTTGTATAATCTGATGCTACAGAAAGGGTTTTTTCCCTTGCAACAAATTATGCTTATTTTTAGAACAAGTTATATTGATGTTTAAAACATGCAATGTTTTCTCTGTACACGTGATACACATTTATATGTCTAATAGTGTCTTTTTAAGAGACCTAGACAGTTCATAATGAGCAAAAGGTTGCTGTCTGTGGGACCAGGTTAATGAGAGCAACACTGCTCTTTGCAGATTAAAATCGCTGCCCACTACTTTGAGAGCCACCTTCATGAGGCATTGGATTGGTGTAGAAAAATGACACTCAGTGACCCCACTAATTGTAACCATCCAGTTTTAAACACAATCACTCATGGTTGTCTCCAGATGTATATATTATATGTCCGGCTTTAGTGAGACTAGGGTTTGCCAAAACGTATTGTGCTAGAAGGTATTTTTTTCTGTATTTTGTATTACTGTCAAAATTCAGCAACTGAGCTGCAACAATCACACCTATATTGTATTATGTTAAACAGGCAACTTTGAGGACTTTTCTAAAGGTGACCCCATAACTAAAGATAATTCACCCAAAGGCCTAGTAGGATGCAATGTGACCTGGTGGCCAGGCTCTTTTTGAGATAAGCTCAAACCCAGGGCATTCTACTGCCCTTGTGCAAAAATATGACTTTAGAATGACACTCTTCTGATAGGGGCTCTTAAGATCAGAATTCAAAGAATGGGACAAAGGAGGAATGAGTGAATAGAATTTTCTGGCCCTTTTTCTATGCAATCTAAGAAACCTGGGAAGCGTCCTATCACTTTGGGACTACATTTTTGCATGCTTCTAATGTGCATATTTATGGGTAATATCCACATAAAAGACAGACAGATAGGACCCTGACGCAAGCTATGATGATAGATAGATAGATAGATAGATAGATAGATAGATAGATAGATAGAT
>JANRMT010062854.1:119072825-119120138 GCA_026402145.1 Polypterus bichir lapradei | reverse complement strand
AATAAGAAATCAGGAAGGGGGCAAATAGTTTTTCACACCACTGTATACTATTCAGTCTTTAAATTTTGTCCTTTCAAATGAAAACCCTCTTAAACTTCTCTTTAGAACAGGGATCTTTACTCACATTTCTGAAGGCCCACACTGGCTACAGGTTTTTGCTTCATCTGGGATTCTAATTAAAAGACAGTTCTTGCTGATAATGAAATTTGGTATTTAACTATTTTGCTTGTTAGTGCTTTCATTCAAATTTTAATTACAATGTATAGTTTTCTTTGTGGACCTAAACAGATTTGCACTCCATGATCCTCATTTTCTCTCTCTCTCATTTATTTCTAAAGATTTTATTAGCACAGATACCAGATGATGTACATTCATTGTTGCAAATGGAAGTAAGTAAGGTGGAGAACTGGTGATTTCTTTGTTATTTGCATTTCATAATTAACAATGGCTGGTTAAGAAAACAGGAGACAATTAAAAATGAAATGAAACTGCCTAAAACTAAAATACCTGTAGCCATGCTGGCCCTCCAAGACCATGAGTGAGGATCCTTGCTCTAATAATTAAAATCCATCTAGGACAAATGAAAGCACAAAGAAGCAATATTGTTACATACCAAGTTTCACAATCAGCAAGGACTGTCTTCTAATTAAGATACTGGTTGGAACTAAAACCGGCAGTCACTTCAGCCCTCCAGGACCGTGAGTGAAGATCCCAGCTCCAGAATGTTTATTATAGCATTCTGTTTTAATTTAAATATAAACAAAAGCCATCCAAATGCTTTTGGTGGACATCATCAAATTTTAAGAGATTTATCTAGTTAGGAAAAGCTATAGCTCTTAGACTTTATCCAAATAAATACATGAATATGGATGACTTGATACAAAAATAAATCTGACATATCCTGTAGGCAACTTGAGAAACGCTGGCCTACAACATCACCCTCTAAGCTTAATCTCTTAGTATGAATATAGGTAACCTACTATAGATTAAAAAAAACAGTTTTGTTCACATATTAGAAGCCTTTTCCAAGATAAGGACCAATTCCATATGCAATCGGTCACAGAATGAAATAGTTCTTTGTCAAGCAATGTCTCTATGAGGAACATACACAACCCAGTAAAGTCCAGTTATAAAAATCAACATTTTAAAGAGTGTAGTTCTAAAAAAAACTGCAAACATTTTACAGTATACAGTATTACTGTACATTCAATTTAAAGCCACCAACACAAGCCCTTTTTTTAAATAATACTCAGTATAGATTTACAATGACACCAGCAGGACGTCATTTAAAAAATCCAAAAACGGAGTTCTTTTTGTCATATATTGAGTTAATTGGCTATGTTATATTGCAGAATGAATATCTGAAAGCTCTAAAGAAGCCCATTGTATGTTTATGTCCGTCAACCAAAATCAGCAACACACAGCCAAGAACCTTTTATGTATTCATCTGGCTGTGCATTAAATCCTGAGGTACTATTTAGAAGAAAAAAAAAAATATATATATATATAAGTACGTGTGTACGGGCTGCATTCTGTTAGAGTAGTACACTTCAGACTTTGTGACTACAACATTTATTTATGTAGCACATTTTCATACAAAAAGTAGCTCAAAGTGCTTTACATAATGAAGAAAAGAAAAATAAAAAACAAAATAAGAAATTAAAAAAAGACAACATTAGTTAACATAGAAAAGGAGTAAGGTCCGATGGCCAGGGTGGACAGAAAAAACAGAAAAAAACTCCAGACAGCTGGAGAAAAAAATAAATAAAATCTGCAGGGGTTCCAGGCCGCGGGACTGCCCAGTCCCCTCTGGGCATTCTACCTAACATAAATGAAATAGTCCTCTTTGTAGTTACGGTAGTTACTAGTGGATGCAGTCCACAATGTGGCTTGTCATGTCATCATCTAACCCACTTAATCCAGACCAGGGTCGCTCTGGGTGTCTGGAGCCTATCCAGACTAGCATAGGGTGCAAGGTAGGAACAAACCATGGACAGGGAGCCAGTCCATTGCATGACAAACACACACACGCACATACACTCACACACTAGGGCCAATTTAGAGACACCAATTCACCTAACCTTCATGTCTTTGGACAGTAGGAATAAACCGGAGCACTTGGAGGAAACTCACACTAACACAGGGAGAACATGCCAACTCCATATTAGGAGGCTGCAGCCCTCCACTGCTGCCCCCACACTGTGACTCGAGAAACTGAAATTTTTCTACAGATGAGTTACATCAGAAGAGATTTTTGTGGTCTTTATTTAATGTTAGTATTCATCTACATTTGACAGTAATAATGCGGCATGGAAAGCCGACTCCTGTCTTGACTACATAAAGCGCATGGGAACCCACCCTGGAAGGGACGCCCCACCGTCATCTTACCTCACTATCACCTCAGCATCGAGCCAATTTGATGTTGCCAATTTGCCTAACACGTTCTTTTCCGCAATGTGAAGGAAATACTGCTGAACATTAATACACTGACTGGATATTAGTCATTGAATTCAGGTCTTTGCGAACCCATTCACAGGGGATGCACAAACCAGTGTGTTTCTTCGTGCCGGTCCCAAGCCCGGACAAATGGGGAGGGTTACGTCAGGAAGGGCATCCGGTGTAAAATTTTGTCAAATCAATATGCGGACAAGATGATCCAAGGTGGCAACCCGTAACGGGAGCAGCCGAAAGAAGAAGAAGAAGAAAAATTCAGGTCTTTGTGGAGCTAGTTGTTGGATCGCCATGTCTCTGCACCTACCTGCCTCAAAGTTTTTATATACAAGAAGTGTTCGAATTATCCCAGGTGTAAGAGCGGCTGGAATATCTTGAAGTAGTTCGTACGTTCTCGCTCTCCAACAACTCGACATTTTTAGTTTCATTTGTACTGTATTTCATTTACCAGAAACCTGCTAATATGAATTTAAATTCACTAGTCTCACTGATACAAGACATCGGATTGCTGTAGTGTAGAATTTGGAGACGTCAAGTCAGCGTTAAACCTACGTCTGCCTGCGACTGGCTGGTTTTCGGCATGCTGTTAGAATGAGCTCCCTCATTCTGTATTTAAATGGATAGACAGATATGCTTTTTCAAGTGGATACTTCTCAAAACATTTTTTCATAAGAAATACCAAAATGTGTACGTAACGATGGGTCTTTCTTTGTGGACTCTTACACAAAATATTGTATAATAAAAGACCCTTAATTTGTATGAGATTTGTATCAGGCCGAAACAAACAAGAATAAGCAATATTAAAAATACTAAATGGAAATAGGAGGTTTGCTTTGTTAATATGCAGTTGGCATATCCCCTCGTGTAGAAGTGCGTTTTCCACTCACCTGCCAAAAACCTATACAGTGCACCAGCATCCCGTCCAGGGTTGGGTTACGTACTGTCCTTCCCTCGATCGTTCGGATAGCCTACCCACCCGTTTTGTTAGCGCCTTTATCGATATCAATTACTTACTCCGGCTAACATTATGCTGTGCTTATTTACGCCACCCTCCGTTTTCAGCGTACAGTACTTAATATCCTTTTGCCATAATCATCACTCCATATCAAACCTGGATCCGAATTCAAGCCGACGCTTCTCAGCCCTTTATTGCAGTGCTCCCTCCCTCTTGAAGGCGGCGCTATATCTGGGGGTTCTCGGGCACATATGGCGTTCACTGGAAGGGAGCTGACGGGCTGCCCCCGCACGCTGGGGCGCGATCGGCTTCGTTTTGCCGCCAACCGCTCTCACGCAGTACGGTAATTGCCAGCTCCCCTACAAACTAGATTACAAGAGATTGACTGGAGACACACGCAGCCACAATTAATTCGTGCAGTGTAATTAAAGCTGCGCGAGTGCTTAAGGATAAGTGGCTCTTAATGAACCGTGACATTGCCTTAATTCTGTGTACACGAAACAGTTTATTAAAGCCCGCGCTTGCTTCCATCAAACTTTGCTTAAAGGGATGATGTAAAAAAGGCAAGTGCAGCTCTCCCTGTCTACTCAAGGAAAAAAAATCATGAAAGATTACTGCTTTTGTCGGATATAAAAAAAACCGTGGGTTGGGGGGGCGGTGTCTGAAATACTTTCAATGACCTCCTCTCTGCCCCATCCATCAGCCGGGCAAGCTCATTATTCTAACTAGCAAATTCTTTTCTTCGCATTGCGACGCCATCAGCGGCAATCTGCATGCCAATTATCGGACCAGACCCCCTGATACCAAGAAATGGAAATGATCTGTCAAGGAAAAAAATATAAAAAACCGCAAGGCTTGCGCACCGATGCCCCAATCTCTCTCTGCCTTTCGCTTTCTCCCATTGCCTTTGCCACGCGGCAGTGACAGGACCAGTTGGAAAATTAATCTACATGAGGAAGAAAAAAAAATAGTAAAAAAAAAAATTATAAATGTAGCAATTCTCTGCCTTCCTCGGTTCCTAATGCTCCAGAGGGCAGGTGAAGCGAAGTTTGTGATAATTGCCAGGGAAAAGGGGGCTGATAACAAAGGGACATGCATGCTGAATGTGAGACTAAGGGCACAAAAGCCTGGAAATGGCGGTGTGTGAGTGCTGAAGGACTGGCAAGGCAAGTGCCTGCCAGTGGCTAACAGCTGCCAGGCTTTGTTTTTGCCCAGATTGTTGTACCTTGAAGATTTCACTTTAGTTTAGATCAATAGATATAGTGCCTTTATTTAGCGAACACTATCCAAAGGCATTGGACCTTGAGCAAAGACAGGTTGAGTGACTTGCTTCAAGTCATGCCATGGTTCAGATGCACCACAACCTTGAGGCTTAATCAGGTGGCTACAATACAAGAGGATAGTCGTCTCCAACAAAATCCATTTGTTTCTGACCATTAATGGGTGTGTAGCTTAAACAGTCACATTTGCCAAGCTGAAGGGATAATTCTTCAATGCACTAAGAGACTTTTTCATTCTGGATGGCACAGTGGATGATATTTCTGCTTCACTGCTCCACTGCTCCAGACCAATGGGTGCAAATCCTGCACTTGGCTATTGTCTGTGTGGAGTTTGCACATCCTTCCTCTGCAGTTATTTTGGGTTTTCTCCTAATGCACAAAGACATATACAGTAGGTGAGGGGACTGGCAACTTAAAACTTGTGTGGTGAATGTGGGTAAGTACAGTACATGAATGGGCTGTGATGGACAGATAGTTGGATCCTGCATTGCACATTCTGCTTCAGAGATAGACTCCACTCCCCAATGACTCCTAAATGGCCTTTCCTTATAGACTGGCTGGGAATTCATGTACACCTCACTTGCCAAGCTTTTTAAGATGGGGACAGTCAAACAAGTCTTAGTGGCAGCCTGTCAAGGTACATAAGAACAACTTCTGCTTCACACCTGCTTCAAGTTGTACAAAAGGAACAACTTCTGGGGTACAAATGAATAACTTCTACTTCAAATTGTGTTAGGTCTTTGCTCAATCTCCTAAATCACCTCTTGAATATGAACAATACACGCCTCTAATGCTTTTCTGGAGAGAGAGAGAGAGAGATCATATTGATAAGCTATTTGTTACTTTAACAATCTGACCTTCTTCTTTAGTATTAGTATTGTGGTGGACGGCCGAGACCCATGCCTGACCGGGATGCCCCTTTGACACTAGATCTGGGGGAGCGGCATTGGGATCCACGCTACGTCCCCCAGAACACTTGGTGGCAGCCCCCCTGGGTTGCATCGGGGCCACTATCCTGGAACACCGGAGTTCATCCCTGATGGGGTCCGTGGCCACCTCAAGGGGGAGCTGCAAGGCTTCCTGAGCCCGTGTGGGCGGTAATGCAGCCACACCTGGAAGTGCAGCCTAATTTAGGTTAATTGCCACCTGAAGCACTTCCGGGTGGGCTATAAAGGGAGCCTGCGGCCACTACTCAGGGTGCCAGAGTCGGGATGAGGATGACAAAGATGCCAGGGAGGAGGAGGAGGAGGAGGAGGAGTAGTAGTAGTAGTAGTAGTAGTAGTAGAGGAGGAGGAGGAGGAGGAGGAGGAGGAAGAAGAAGAAGAAGAAGAAGAGTGTGTTTTTGGGTGTTTTTTGTTTAGTGTGGTTTTGGGGACTGTGTAGGGCCTGTGGAACACGAGGAAGACGTGCCCCATGGCTGAAGACAAATCAAAACCTTTTCGTTTATTTTTATACATGCCTCTGCTGTCAGTCTGTGTCAGGTCAGCACCAACCAAGCGCTTCTGCCATGGTATATATTTAAAATGTTAATATTACTCTCCTTGCACAAAGTGACAACCACCTCAGTTCTACTCTACCTTAAGGAGGATCCATAAAGGAATGAGGTGGGAGTTATTTAATTTTGGTAAGTGTGAATGAATATTTAATGATAATGGTGAAGGATGATTTAGTGCTTTCTAAAATGTCATTTAGTAAAGGGTTTTACTTCCATTCTAACCATTTATATTTAACACAATATAATGTGATCATTAATTAAAAAATGTGAACCCATCAGGCCTTTTGTTGAACTAGTTTTTAAAGTTGCATCAGCCAGAGTCAGTTCTAACAGACCAATGCAGAAATCAGAGCTAGAAGGGGCAAAAATCTTTTGCTGAGCACACATTCAAGTTGGATGCTTCAGAATGGCCACACAACCTAACTAGCATGTCTTTGACAGGAAACCAGAGTACACAGGAATAAAAACAGCAACAAAAACAACCATATCTGACAAGGGCATGGTGAGAATATTTAGACTCTGCACAGAGAGTGGCTGGGTCAGAATTTTAACCTTCGGCTTCTAGAGCTCAGAGTCAGGACTGTTAACCATTGTGCCACCCTGCTGTCTGTGCCCAAACCTACTTTACTATGTTGATTCTGCAGGATGCTAATGCTAATAAGCAGTATAATCATATAATAATCAGTATGAGGGTGGAACGGTGGCGCAGTGGTAGCGCTGCTGCCTTGCAGTTAGGAGACTCGGGTTTGCTTCCCGGGTCCTCCCTGCGTGGAGTTTGCATGTTCTCCCCGTGTCTGCGTGGGTGTCCTCCGGGCGCCCTGGTTTCCTCCCACAGTTCAAAGACATGCAGGTTAGGTGGATTAGCGATTCTAAATTGGCCCTGGTGTGTGGGTGTGTTTGTGTGTGTCCTGCGGTGGGTTGGCACCCTGCCCAGGATTGGTTCCTGCCTTGTGCCCTGTGTTGGCTGGGATTGGCTCCAGCAGACCCCTGTGACCCTGTGTTTGGATTCAGCAGGTTGGAAAATGGATGGATAATCAGTATGAGAAACTGTTCACTTGTTCACCCAAATTAACAGCTAGTTTTGATGAACAAGATATAAGAAGGTAAGATTGTGAAGGAGATTTATTTTATCAGTCGATTTTTCAGATAGTTGGTTATGTACATAATGGTTTGGTTATGTCTAGTAGTTTCTGCAAGATATCTTTTCATTCATATTTTCTCAATATTGCTAATTCTTCTTGCTTTAAGGAATACTTAGGGTTGCCAGACGTCACTTATATACGGGACATGTCCCATATTTGATAATTTTGTCCCCTGTCCCGTACTGACCTTTCAAATTCCCATATTTAATTCATTTTCAAATTTCATAATAAAAATGTATTTTTACTACCTTCTTACAGTACTTAGTTGTAACTTTATAAGTAATTATACTTTCTTTTCTCAGATTCTCTTGATGAAAATAACCCAAATGTAATAACCCAAATTGCTGCCTGATTGCAACTTGTTCAGTTGCTACGGTTGGCTGAGGACAGCGACACTGTTGCTGTTTTGCTCTCCAGCCCCACTGCTGTGCAGTTCTGTATTAGCATTGCAACATACAGTGTCAAGAAAGTGTGTTGTTACTACTTGCCATGGCCCACTTTTTTTCTAACTTAAAAACTAATATATCCGTCCATCCCAAGATGCCAAAACGTAAGTGTAAATTTCGTGATGAATATTCCAGTGAATGGACATTTATCAAACAAGGCAAAAGCTGTTTTGAAGCAAACTGTGGTGTATGTAATTGCACTTTCAGTAAATAATTTTCAAATGATTTTACTTTATTTTCCTCATATCCCATTAAAATCCTTGCTTTATGTTTTTAACTTATATCTCTACTTTTATATAATATATTGGTCTGGGAGTGTAGGAGGCATGTATAAATTTATGTATATAGTAATATAGAGAGAGATTTTAAGAATGTCCCGTATTTCTAATTTTCTAATCTGGCAACCCTAGGAATACTCCACCCAGAAAAAATATTACTTAGCTCACGTGTTTTTATTTATTTCATTTTTTAAAAATATTACTTACCTCACTGTGGTCAGCAGCACAGGAATGCCACAGGGGACTGTACATTCTCTGGTCCTGTTCAGCCTATATACATCGGACTTCCAATACAACTTGGAGTCCTGCCACGTGCAAAAGTTCACTGATGACACTGCTATCGTGGGCTGCATCAGGAGTGGGCAGGAGGAGGACTATAGGAACCTAATCAAGGACTTTGTTAAATGGTGCGACTCAAACCACCTACACCTGAACACAAGCAAAACCAAGGAGCTGGTGGTGGGTTTTAGGAGGCCCAGATCCCGTGATCATCAGAGATGACTGTGTGCAGAGAGTGCAGACCTATAAATACCTGGGAGTGCAGCTGGATGATAAATTGGACTGGACTGCCAATACTGATGCTCTGTGCAAGAGAGGACAGAGCCGACTATACTTCCTTAGAAGGCTGCCGACTTTCAACATCTGCAATAAGATGCTGCAAATGTTCTACCAGACGGTTGTGGTCAGCGCCCTCTTCTACGCGGTGGTGTGCTGGGGAGGTAGCATAAAGAAGAGGGACACCTCATGCCTTGACAAGCTGGTGAGGAAGGCAGGCTCTATTGTAGGCACAGAGCTGGACAGTTTGACATCTGTGGCAGAGCGACGGGCGCTGAGCAGGCTCCTGTCAATCATGGCGAATCCACTGCATCCACTGAACAGGATCATCTCCACACAGAGGAGCAGCTTCAGCAACAGACTGTTGTCACTGTCCTGCTCCACTGACAGACTGAGGTGATCGTTCCTCCCTCACACTATGCGACTCTTCAATTCCACCTTTGGGTAAACATTAACATTATACAAGATTATAGACTGTTATACCTGGCTCGCATTTTTTTAACTTGCAATTGTGTTTTTATTACTCTTTAATTAATATTGTTTTTATCAGTATGCTGCTGCTGGAGTATGTGAATTTCCCCTTGGGATTAATAAAGTATCTATCTATCTATCTATCTATCTATCTATCTATCTATCTATCTATCTATCTGTTTTGTATTTATGACTGAGAAAACGTTTTAATCTCATGATTTCATTGAGGTTGAAATATAAAAAGTTTATGATCTAAAAAACGTTTATGATCTCATACAAGGTAATGGTGACCAAATGCTGTATAACAGCAAATTATGTGATAAACACCCATGGGGAAAAAAAAGAAATGTTGTTACTTGTGTCACATAATCCTCATATCTGTTATCCGGTCAGATGCTCACAATTTGCAAAACATATTCATTTTTTGCTAGAATATTGTTAATAGATACTTCTGGAAAAATCTGCACTAATCATAAATAAGAAATGCAACACACATGGGTACCGATCTTTTGATTTGAAGGTCATTAGTCAAAAGTCTAATTTTCAATTTAGTGGTCAAAAACCATTTGACTGGATAACTGACATGCGACATGAGCAACATGAAATTTTTATTTCCATCCCTTGACATTTTTCATGTCGTTTGCCATTGTACTTATATTATAATTTTATTTTAATCTCCTTTCTGCATTAGCACATGCATTTAAACATGTTTCTCAATCATTACCATAAAACTCATAGGCTACATCTGCTAGATCTGGTGAACTATAAGTGCTATTATTGTGAAGTGGAAGTGTCTAGGAGCAGTGACATCTTGACCATAAAGTTGTAGACCATGCAAACTCACAGAGTGGGGTTGTAGAGAGCTAAAGCACACAGCGTGTAAAAATCAGTTATTCTCTGTTATATCACTCACAGCAGACTCCCAGACTACTTCTGGAGTAAACATTAGCACAAGAACTCTGTATTGGGAGCTTCATGAATGGGTTTCCAAGGCTGAGCAGCTTTACTCAAGTCTAAGCCCACTGTTTGCAAAGCTAAAACATCAGCTGGAGTGAAGTAAAGCCCACTGCCATTGGACTCTGGAGCAGTGAGTGGAAAGGTGTTCTTTGGAGTGATGGATCATGCATCACTCTCTGGTCAGTTTGATGGACATATCTGAATTTTGCGGATTCCAGGAGAATGCCACCTTTCTTCGATGCATAGTGCCTACTGTAAGGTTTAGTGAAGAAAGGATAGTGGTCTGGGACTGTTTTTAGGGTATGAGCTAGGTCATTTGGTTCCAGTGAATAGTACTGTTAATGCCACAAACTACAAAGACATTTCAGACAATTGTGCACTTAAAACTTTGCTATAGTTTGGGGAATTGTCCTATTCTAGGATGAGTGTGCCCCTGTGTACAAAGCTAGGTATATAATGTCATGGGCTGATGAATTTGGTGTGGGGAAATTTGAGTGCCTGGCACAGAGCCCTGGCCTCAAACCTATTGAACACTTTTGGGATGAATTGGAATGCTGACTGCAGGCCAGGTCTTCTCATCCAAGAACAGTATATGACCTCACAAATGCTCTTTTGGCAGAATGGGAGCAAAACCTGACAATTATACACCTAAGTATCGTAGGGAGCCTTTCCTTCCCAGAAGAGTGGAGGATGTTACACCCAATTGGGGTACTCCATATTAAAGGCCATGGTTTTTAATTGGAATATAAAAGAAGCTCATATAGGGGTGATGGTCAGGTGTCTACAGATTTTTGGCCAGCTGGTTTAGAAAAAATACAAAGAGTGGAGTATTCCTTTAACTACCACGGCAGTTATTTCTTCCTTTTGTCAGTGCATTCAAAACACCTCAATCGTTTAGTACTGTTGAATTACACCGCCTACAATCAGGGTTCATATTGAAGCTCCAGCTCTCTCATGTGGGTTTTCTCCATGTACTCCAGGTACAAGCAAGGTTCTCTGGTGTTTCTATATTGACCGATGAGAATGTGTCCTGTAGTGCATGTAGTCCCATCAGGGGTTTTTGTCTGGATCCCATTGCTTCACCTCCATTTGTATTTCTTTATGTTCTCTTTGCTTGTACTTCTTGATGTCAATTCCCTTCCTCTTTAATTGTGTATTTTTACTACTACCATAGCAGTGCTCATTTCTGCCCATTAATCTGGTGGAGCTCCTTCTCTCTAACTTTACCAACAATTCAATAAGTGTCATCAGTTACTGTCTGGTTTCTACTTATTGACTGGCCAAGCAGCAGGATTAAATCTTTATTTAAAGCCATTGTCTAATGTATAACTGTGTATTTTAAGACTAAGTTTTATTTTCCACTGTCACAACCAACATACATGAAACAGGCCAGATAAAAAGACAAAAAGAAAAAAAAAATACACCAAATGTGCCAGTGAGTTTTCATGGAAATTTACAGCTGATACAACTCCACAGAACTGACAAATGATACAACTTAAGTGAAAAATAAGTGAACAAACAAAGAAGAGAACATTATTCACAGAAAACACTGATGGATATAGTGAAAAGTTGGTAACTATTTTGTATTTACATGTAATAATGAAAAATAGTGCTGCTGCAATGTCACACATGATCATATATGTCTAAACATCATAACTGCACAGCTGTTCCAGCAATGGTGACAGCCATTTGTGTAGTGAAATGCTGTCAAAATGGGGCAGTTATACATCAAGCAACTGTGTGTAGGAAATTGGTTAGAAAAATAAGAAAAAAATACAATGTATGCAAAGATGGAACAAAAATGTTGACTTTAGCAGCCTTATGTAACCCTTCCATTGGAGTTTGCATTCCTCCTTGTTTTCACAATTACAAATAAGTAAGAAAACTACAATGACACTGACAATGACAAAGACCACATGATAAAGAAAAGCAAGCCAATATTTTCCATGAATTCTCCAAATTCTCTTAATCCAGGCAGGATCCATTGCTATGCTGCCAAGGTTTAATGGAATGACTGGGAAAGGAAAGGTAAGACAAGCAGGGAGTTAAAATCAGAAAAAACAGTTCTTAAGGCAAATCGTTAATCAAGAAATCATAGTGAGGACATTCAAGGCAAAAGTCAAGAACTTGAAAACCTCAACAGCAAAAGTAATTCATTTGCCTGTCCTGACAGTTTACATAAGTACAAGTGATCTGTATCTAATTATATCGTGAACACATCTATCCTCCCAAACTAATTTGCACATTGTTACATTTGTGCATGAATCATCTGAGTCACCAACAACAAAAATAACAACATACTGTACTTGTGAGACAACTCATGGTATTAAAACGGACAAAATGGACATGCTAAATCGCTAGTGTATGCATTGCATTTTGCTCTGGAGGATGGCAAACAGTTTGTCAGCTGTATATGGTAAGGTTAAGAAGGCAAAAGCAAAGCCAGATGGCTACCTTATGCTGGTTTTTGCAGCTATTGCTGGCACTACTGTACCAGGAAATGTGTGGCTATGGCCAGCAATGGTGCAACTGTGACTGTTGTCACAGCTGTAGACCTCTCCACTGTTGTTTTGCCATGCTGCCAGTGCTGGCTGATGATGGCAACACTCAGCTCATGTGCATTGGCAAAAAAAACAGATGAATTCCAATCTTTCCATTTTTGTTCATGTTGTATGGCTACAAAGCAGCGTTAAACACAGTTCCACTTATGGACAATTTTACCAAATCAAATACACAAATGGCATTAAATAAAATATGGTGGGTGACCTCCACTTACACAAGAATCAGGCAGAAACCTGATCACAATTCTGTCCAAGTTCCCACTTTCTCCATTCCACCAGTTGTGGAACCCCTAATGATTTTACTTCTCCTGCACTAAGAATAAACACAGGACGAGAGAGCTGGAATGGATTTCGCTTCCTGTTAGTGTGTGTGCCCTGATGACAGGCAATGCAGGCGATAATCACTTTATGTGACAGGCTTCTGTCTTTCATGGCAAACCCACCTCCATACCCTCCATACAAAAATGACACAATGATCAGCCGACATGCTGCTGTCTCAGGTTTCTAAACTATTGCTGTTAATGCCCAGACTTCCATTCAAGTTGTTACTCATCCGCCTTCTTCCTTTGTTCTGGCAGTGAGCCTGATTTGGAGATTTGCTCTGAGACGTCTTGATAAGCTTACGCTGCTGCAAGGCCAACATATTTCCATGAGTCTGCGAATGTGTAAGCACACGAAAATGGATCTGGATTTGGGCATTCCTGCCTCAGGCTGGTTACTTCTTGTTTTGTACACACATGGCCAGGAGAGCCAGTTGCACTTAAAGTTTATTTGTAAAAGAAGAAGGAAAATAAAAAATGTTGCTGCTTATTACTGTTTTTCCCTCTCATAATGACACCAGTTCAGAAAATCTGCCCTGTTTCCATAACTGCGGTCTTTAAAAATAAATAAATAATTACCAAAAGAACAGCAGTTTTCCTGCAGGTATGCTTCTGGGCAGTGTACTTTCCATCTCTATTTTGAGTATTTTGTATCTACTACGGCAACAGTCATAATGGCTCTCTGTAAATTGAAACCACTCAAGTGTCATTCTCTATATTTACAGGGTCCCCTTGCATACTTAGTATATTTCCTGCTTCTCTTTTGGGTTACCCCTTTATGGAACATCAAGAGCCAGAGAGAGTCCAGTTTTAATCAAAAAGTTTTGTTCTGTGGCTAATACTAAGCATACAGATGAGTGTGACATTTTCGAGACTATACTTTGCTAACATCTGCTAAAGCTCCAGCACCTCCCCAAGTAGCTCCAGTTATATTCATAAGAATTACTTATGAATGCTTTGAAATTACTCCAATTATTTTTTGTTCGGTGCCACCTGACTCAACAGTACAAGAAAACCCCCACATTTCATTCTGTTGAACTCGTCTTGACATCTAATTATATAGATATTGACGTTTTTGGAATTCACCCTAATTTTGGTCCTCTAAACCAGTGGTTCTCAAACTGTGGGGCAGGCCCCCCTAGGGGGGTGCGAAGATGTGAAAAAAAGAAAACAAGAATCAAAAATATGAAAAATACATCTATTGAAATCAAAACAAATTAACTTAAACTACATTCTGATACTAGAAAAATAAATATAGAGTTAGATAAATGTCGATAAAAGTTAAGTAGATAGATAGATAGATAGATAGATAGATAGATAGATACTTTATTAAGTACAGCAGCAGCATACTGATAAAGAACAATATTAAATTAAAGAGTGATAACAATGAAAGTATAACAGACAGACAATAACTTTGTATAATGTTAACATTTACCCCCTCGGGGTGGAATTGAAGAGTCGCATAGTGTAGGGGAGGAACGATCTCCTCAGTCTGTCAGTGGAGCAGGACGGTGACAGCAGTCTGTTGCTGAAGCTGCTCCTCTGTGTGGAGATGATCCTGTTCAGTGGATGCAGTGGATTTTCCATGATTGACAGGAGCCTGCTCAGCGTCCGTCTCTCTGCCACGGATGTCAAACTGTCCAGCGCCATTTCTCCAATACAGCCTGCCTTCCTCAACAGTTTGTCCAGGCGTGAGGCATCCCTCTTCTTTATGCTGCCTCCCCAGCACACCACCACATAGAAGAGGGTGCTCGCCACAACTGTCTGATAGAACATCTGCAGCATCTTATTGCAGATGTTGAAGGATGCCAGCCTTCTAAGGAAGTATAGCTGGCTTTGTCCTTTCTTACACAGAGCATCAGTATTGGCAGTCCAGTCCAATTTATCATCCAGCTGCACTCCCAGGTATTTATAGGTCTGTACCCTCTGCACACAGTCATCTCTGATGATCACGGGGTCCAGGAGAGGCCTGGGCCTCCTAAAATTCACCACCAGCTCCTTGGTTTTGCTGGTGTTCAGTTGTAGGTGGTTTGAGTCGCACCATTTAACAAAGTCCTTGATTAGTTTCCTATACTCCTCCTCCTGTCCACTCCTGATGCAGCCCACGATAGCAGTGTTGTCTGCAAACTTTTGCACGTGGCAGGACTCCGAGTTGTATTGGAAGTCCGATGTATATAGGCTGAACAGGACCAGAGAAAGTACAGTCCCCTGCGGCGCTCCTGTGTTGCTGACCGCAATGTCAGACCTGCAGTTCCTGAGACCTGTCTGTCTGAGGTCTGTCTGTAAGATAGTCCACGATCCATGCTACCAGGTATGAATCTACTCCCATCTCTGTCAGCTTGTCCTTAAGGAGCAGAGGTTGGATGGTGTTGAAGGCACTAGAGAAGTCCAGAAACATAATTCTTACAGCACCACTGCCTCTGTCCAAGTGAGAGATGGATAATGATAATAATAATAATAATAATAATAATAATAATAATAAAATATGCATCTATGATATATCATTAATTAAAAAAGAACAAATTGGTATTAGTGGTCTCCTTTCAAAAAAACGTTAGGAGGGGCGTGATTAAAACTGTTATGAAAACTCGGGTAGCAAATGCTTAAAGGTTGAGAAACGCTGCTCTAAACCTAAAAAATCTAATTTTTAGGCCATTTTTGGCAAGAAGTTACACCCTTATAATAAAGAGTAAACTAACAGGTGTCTCCAGTAAAATGATCAGAAGGGGTTGAAGTTGTCCATACCATATCTACTAACCCTAGTGGTTTCCCCTCAATAGCATATAAGGGGTCAAAGTTACTACTTTTCACCCAACTTTGAAAAAATGGGGACGAGTAATATAGACATGTAGAGTGTAATTTTATGCAGTTTTGAGAATGTTGATCACAAATACAATGATATTTTTTCATATTTGATTGTTTACCAATAGTCCTATCACTCTAAGAGCCACTCCCAGATGGTTAAAAATTTCAAATTTCAGACATAACCATGTGGTGTATTGTTAGATATTTTCAAAGTCAGTGATTACAAATATGTCACTTTTGATTTTTGATGTTTACTGAGGACCTCTATAGAGGGTGAAAAATAACAACTTCTATATCAATTAGAATTATTAGAATAATTTATTATTAGAAAAATTAGAATATTTAGTCTTCAGACATTTAAACTGAAGTACATACTTTAATACTTATTATCACAACTATTCATTGTTCTTGTTTATTATGTACTCCTACCTCATGAAGTAAACCACTACATTTCTCATGAACATCCCAAATTATGATGTCTAACGCTAATTCAGACTTTTTCCATTGCCAAGGTCTAATCTACCTGGAATAATCGTTGCATATTCATTCTGTTCTCTGAAAGGAATAAAAGTTGAACCAGACATTTTTTTTGTCCTGGATTTAGTCATCATGATCTTGATATGGTTGAGGAGTTTACTTGGTCCTTGTCTTTAGGAGTATCTTTTGAGAAGCTTTAGTTTAATGTGATTTAACAGAAAAAAACTTGGAAAAATCAAAAACTTTGCTTCCATGTTTACATAAAAGCCAAGAGAACCTAATTAAACAGGAATGCTTGGATCCCACCCTTGAAGCCAGGTCTGAAGGTGGAGTATACTGGCAAGCAATAGGTGTCCAAATGCCCAGTTTGACCTAGTTGGGCTCATGTATCAACATGGAATGATCTGCTCCTTTCTTTAATTTTGTCGGTGCTCTTAGCTGAGTGTCTACAGGTGGCTGGGTTTACCCTGCAGCCTAAGCAGTGCAGCACTGAACGGACATAACATCCTTCTGATCTCTTTTAGCAGTCTTACTAAAGAGTTTATTGTTGGTTCGAACAAGGGAAACTTTACAGTACAGAGATTTCAGGGACCTGAAGGTATCATCAGTTGGACTAGAAGTATGAACAGGCAATGGAACAAGAAATGCAGAATGAATGAATTGGTGAAGATGGCAGAATTTTGCTTAAGGCAGAAATCTCTAGTGGGAATGGTGGCAAGAGACAGAGAAGTGGCCTAGGTCTTTATCCTGAGACCTGGGCAGAGAAGGACCAAAACAAACAAAGACATTGTCTTCTTTAGAAGGAAGTCCAAGCAGGTGTGGAAGAAGAAGGGACAATTAGAATGGTGGCGCTTAGGCAGCAGGGAGGACACACAAGGTTGGAAAATAACTGTCAGGCACACTCTCATCAAATTCAGTTCCTTGTCAAAGACTGTTATGATGCCCCCCACGCCCTTCCTCTATATCTTTGGAAAGGGAAAGACAGCTGCTTACCTTCATTTCACTGTTAATAGGACATTGAAACATCTACTAAGTAGCTGCTCAAAGGAACTTGGGGAAGGCTGCTACCTCTGGCGCCATGACCAGGTGCCAGAGGCACAGTTTAACCACTTCAACATTAGCAGACACTATTGCTCACTGAAGAAGACTATCTTCTTCATCAAGGCAGTAGAGAAACCTCATGCTTGGCCTAAATCTAGAAATGGTCTCCTCACCACAGCCTCTAATTGGCAGATCAGAATAGATCTAGGCAAGCAGGTAAAATTTTCAAACTACATATCACAAACAATACTCCAACCGGACATGATCATCTTTTCAGAGGCCACAAAACAGTTCATCATGTTTGAATTTACAGTGCCCTGGGGAAGGAAACATGGAAAAGGCAAAAGAAAGAAAGACAAATACTAAGAACTTGTGGAGAAGTGCCTGATTAGTGTTTGACAGACTGTGAGATGATGAGGTTTTTTTTGGCATTTCAGGGCAGTCACTTTGTAGGGTGTTATCTTGACTGAGCATAATGGGGCCAGCAAAGAGGAGGGTTATAAGAGAAGTGACAAAAGCCGTGCAGAGAGCTAATAGGTGGTTATGGCTCAAGACCTTCAATCTGTGGGATGGTGCTGTTGGAATTCCAGAATGTGATAAATCCCAAATGGGTTACAAGGGTGAGGACCCCAGGAACATCACTGATGATGCATTCCAATATATACAGAAGGTGTGTCTTAGAACAGGCCCTGCCATTATATTTGTCAACTCCAGCTCCTTCGTGATCTTGCTTCTTTGTTCTGATCAGAGGTGGGTAGAGTAGCCAAAAATTGTACTCAAGTAAGAGTAGTGTAACTTCAAAATAATATTACTCAAGTAAAAGTGTCAGAGAGGGACAGTCCACTGAGAACGCTGCCAAGACACACGGACAGAGCACAGGGGCTCGCAGGCTGACAAGGGTACGTGGCTGGCACAACGTGAGGCACAAGGACGGCAACACTTACTTCCAGGGAGGAAGAGACGGCTCCACAAGGAGACGCCAGTTGTGGGTCCAGCAAGAGAGGGAAGCCGCATGAAAGGACCGAACAAAGCTGGCAGACGAGAAGTGAGGCGTGCCTAGGTCACAGCGACACAAGGAGCCCAGAGTGGAGAAAAAGAACGAAGAGACGCTGACAGGGATTCCATGATTTGACAAGACTTCTTTTGGGAAACGAGTGTCCGGTGAACAGAGTGCATCCGTGGACAGTTGAATGACTAAGTGTTGGGGTAACACAGTACGCAAACTGGACTCTGCAACACTAAAGGTTGTATCCTCCAGTTCTTGTTTTTAACTGACTTTTAGAGTGTGGACTGTGTGCTTTCCTTTTTTTTAAAAAAAGGAATTTTGAACCTGATATTGTTAGATTTTGTTTATGTTCATTTATCTTTTTAATGTACTTATTATTGTCTGGTGTAATAGAAGATACTGTTGCTTTCCCTGAAATTACTGTTGTGTCTTTCATTATGTGTTTACTCACCTCCCAATTTAAAGAAACTTGTGTGCTATTATTGGTAAATTTCAGGAGTTCCCAGTCTCTTAATAAAACTGGGTGGCATAGTCAGATATTTTAACAGTGTCTAGGTTAGATTACCTGTAAGTGTGACCAGACACCTGTCACAGAAGTAAAAAGTAGTCATCCAAAAAATTACTCAAGTAAGAGTAAACAGTATTTGGTGAAAAGACTACTCAAGTACTGAGTAACTGTTTGATCATAATAAATTATTTATTTTTAGAAATGTTGTAATAAGACAAACAAAAATATAAAATAATGTGCAAATTTTGCTATTTCCAAATAGTAAAATCAAAATGAGTAAAAATAAATAACATCTTTACAAAATAAAGAGGCACAAATAACACAAAGTTCTAAATCTCAGTTTTTCACAACAAAGCTTTTGAAGCCAATACCTACAGTAGGTAACATGTATGTTTGAACATTGCAAACTACTTACAGTGACAAGACATACTGTACACTGACAGTATAATACTGCATATTCACTTGCCCTCCAAATAGCACAGCTGATAGAAAACATTAGAACAAGGCAGCTTGTACACGTACAAGAAGTCTCACTTTACCTTGACTGTCTGTGTCTGTACACGTTTGGTTAAAATGTGCTTGTTCTTCACTCAGTGAAGTGATGGTTAAGCTTCAGCAGAGGTTGGCTCTCATTTTTCATGTACACTGTGTCACAAAGTTGAGACATACTCAAGAAAAGGTTTGGGGCAGCCACCCATATAATCTCGTAACCCGGCTGCAAAGTCGTTCTTTTTATAAAGATACAGCACTGAAGTGCATACAACGAGTCCAAGACAAGACTGAGGGAAAAGGGAAAAAGGGCAGGCTTCTAAAGGGGAAGACAGGAAGTGAGGTCATAAGGATCGGGCACGTGTTCATCACTCATTGGATCAGGCCCGGACGTGACATCAGGAGGGCCGGAGCTGGTAAGGTCTGTTTCCATTGGTTCGGTCCCGGAAGTGATGTCAAGAGAGCCAGGTGGAGCCTTCCAGGAATGGTCTACAGGGAAGTGAGAAAAAGATTCAGTGCACTCTGCCACACCCCGGCATGCCTCAGAACTGCCTACACTCAAGCCCTTTAGCTGCCTCCCATGCGCACGTGTGTGACAACTGGAACATTGGATTGTGAGTAACTTTGTGTGTTTTGCAAGACGAGCTACAATTTTTCATAAATTTTGACTTGATAAACGAGCGAGGTCTTGCAATATGAGTAGTCCATATACGCTTTATCTGCCGAGCGTCACGTGATCACAACTGAGCTGATGGTTCTTCTCTCTCTTGCTGCGGGATTGTGGGCAA
This sequence comes from Polypterus bichir lapradei, assembly GCA_026402145.1. NCBI lineage: Eukaryota > Metazoa > Chordata > Cladistia > Polypteriformes > Polypteridae > Polypterus > Polypterus bichir. The sequence goes on along the minus strand of JANRMT010062854.1, from coordinate 119,100,113 downwards.
TCATCAGTCGGCATGCCTCACTCATATAGTCAATATCCGTACGAGTATGTACTGTTTACTACAGCATTGTGACCATATGTGTGTGCTGTGACGTGTAAGTCCCTGTGTTGCACACCAAAGCACAAAGCTGAGTCTCAATACTTTAGCAACACCATCTTTATTCAGCGTGAAACAGAAACAGGGCGGTTATTTATTGTAGTGGGATCTGCCACTCTCCTATACACAGACACAGCAGTCAGGCAGTATCTATGCCACCACAGTTTGTGTGTGGTCATATGACTGAATGGCTACATCTGATTTGTGAAACGGAGCCATGTGATTATTGTTGCTACGTCTGATTAGTAAAACAGAGTCTTGTGATTATTATTGCTACGTCTGATTGTGAAACAGTTATGCAGTAGATCCAATGGCGGCTTCTCTCTGGCAAAAATATAGCGTATCTAATGGAAAAAAAGTAACGATTCGAGCGTTACCCAATGTAGCGGAATAAGAGTAGCGTTTCTTCTTCATAAATGTACTCAAGTAAAAGAAAAAAGTATGGTGCAGTAAAACTACGCTTAGAAGTACAATACTTTAAAAAAGTTACTCAAGTAAATGTAACGGAATAAATGTAACTCGTTACTACCCACATCTGGTTCTGATTATGCCTTCCTTTAGCCGTAAAATAGCCATTTGATCCAATTTTTCCATGCACCCCACTGTGTCCCTCATTCTTTCTTGAATTCTCTCTTCAGTTATTGAGTTTTAGTCAATTAAACAGTTTAAAGGTGAGGACTGAATTCAAAAAGATTCAGTCATAGTGAGGCTAAGAGACTCATTGAAACAACTGAAGCACCAGTGCAAAAAAAAAGGAGGCGAGGAGGACAAGGACAGAAAAGGCTCCTGTGTAGTATACTGTATATAAACCTTCCAAGAATTGAAACAAAGTGAGAATTAAATCTTTGTTGATCTGGGATCTTTGTACAGCCATGCCAGGCATCAAGTCAGAGGTGAAATTCAACACACATCTAGTTAATACTGAATATGGAATCCATTGCACTGTTTTTTGGAGGCACAGAAACCTATAAATATGTGAGCATTAGGGCATATTACAATTATTACATAAGAGTGTCTTTATTATAGTAAGGTGTAATGTACTAGCATGAAGATTTATTGTAATGAGTTCATGAAGGAGAATTGTATAGAGAACACAAGGATCTATTAAATTAAGTTCATGATGGCATGTTGTATTTAGTAAATATGGTTGTATTTTATTAGAGTGCATTGTATTAAATACACAAGGATTATTATGTTCACTTCTTGAGTTCTGCTTTACGTTTTTGATTGTATAATTACATGAAATATTTTAGAATGCATTGTTTAAAATATTCTATATAATACATGAGGATGTACGTATGAAGTTCATAATGGCCCATGTATTAAATACTTAAGTGTATGTTTTATTAAATATAATTAGATGCATTGTATGAAGAAAAGGAGAATGCACTGAATAGATGAGGGTGTACTGTATTAAGTACATGTGATTATATTTTATTAAATACTAGAGTGGTTTTATATTAAGCTGTATTGAATACACATTCTCAAACTTTTAATATGGGAAAATGGTGGCTTTGTGAAACATCATTGCATTGGCTCAGTACAGTGTCCAAGACAGTGTCTGAGTGTCTGGTCTGGAAGATAAAAGGTAAGGAATGGTCAAGTGAGATCAAGACAGGATGTTGACATAAGGGCAGTTATCAAGTCACTACATGTGGTCTCATCTTCAGCATTCTATGCCATCATGGTCATATTCCTTAAAGGCACAGCCCTCTCAGAGAAACAGGGTACAAATTGGCGACAGTACCTAACTAACCCTGAGAAAACTAAAATCTGCTTTTTAGTCCATAAACAGGGACAGTTCATTAGGGCAACAGCTTTCACTGTTGTGGCTTGACTAATCCTCCACCCTCTTTGTAGGCTAATTATTTGGCTTCTTTCATTCAAAAGAAACATTTCTTTGAATTAATATGGAGCCATACATCACAAAGTGTGGAGAGAACATCCATCATGTGCAATACCAAGTCCTTTGTATGGCATTGTATGCATTATGGGGCCTTAAGACTTTATCCACCAGACCCTGGAAGATGGCTAGTGCTCCTTGCAATCCAAAAGAAAGGACGCAATACTGCCAATATCTACTTGAGATGCTAAATGTGGTTTTCACCTTAGCGGATTTCATTAAAGGGATTTTTCTGTACCCTTTAGTCATGTCCAACTGTGAATGGCATGGCATAAGCAAGGCAAGAAAAGACTTGGTAAAGCCAATGGAAATCATTGCAAAAATGCAATACAGTTGAAACAGTTGGTCTAGACAGTGGACTATCACTTTCCTCAATCACATCTAAGTCTAGCATGCATTTAATTTCAGCTCTCCACCTCTGCTCGGTGGAATCATTCTCGGGCAATGACCCCTGGCTCAGTCCAGTGTCATGCATGATCAAGGTTGTTCAACTGCAGTTTTAATAGACAGACTGGCTTTCTCAAGCTCATGCCTTTATGTGGGGGTTAAATCATTACTTAACATGAGCAGGCTGGAAATTGGCAAGGTAGAATTGGTTGGAGAGCCAGAACTGGGAATGGGCTCTCCCTCCCTGAACAGCTTCAATAAATTTACATAGTAGACTCATTTTGTGGGTCTACGACTGGGTGGTGTTATTATTAGTCAACCAACCCTTTGCGTTCTTTCACCTCATATGATCTCTGGCAATGAACAAACAATTTAGAGTGTGACATAGAAATAATATCATTCAAGGATCCTTACCTAATTGTAAAAGCTTTCCCTTTTGAGTTTACCTTTAGTTTTCTGACACAGTCTTTCTTTTGTGGGGTTACCTGGAAGCCTTTAGAACTTGGTGTTTGGGAACAGCAGCTTAGTATCTATGCCATCCTCACAGGGTAACAGAGCCCACAACTTTGAGATCACCATTCCCTTTCATGGAGCATTCCCATGCCCAGTCCGATAGTTGTCTACTAATAACTGTATATAACGATATGGGGACGTTTAATGCCAGACATGATATGAAACTGGTGTGCAAAATTTTAAAAGAGTTACAACAATCATAGCCCTTACAGAGTCTGTGTGGTGTACTAGCAATAGCATTGGAGTTGAAACCTCAATGCTGCAGGCTGAGTCCCCTGTGCAGACTCATTATGTGATCCTAAACAATTTGTTTAACCTGTGTCAGACATGTGCCACTGAGAGACAATCTGAGGGTTTGTCAATTAGCAATTCCACCCCAAGTTGAGGGTTGGCATTGTTGCCTAATGTTTTTCCTCCACTCTCCGCAACAGGTCTGTTGACTGGCAGCACCAATGATGTCATTTCCGGGTCATGGTCCTCTGATCCCGCCCCTTCTGCTCCATCCCCCTCTTAAAGCCAGTCTACTTTATGAAACCTGTCTAAAAAGGACCTTAATTGTGCTTTTATTATTTTTGTTATTTTGCCATCAATTATACCGCGTTCACCCCAAATCCTTATCTTCTTTCTATATTTTTTTACACCTGACAGTATTAAAAATGTAAATAATTGCATTACGATTTTATATCCATAGATTACTTAGAGATCATGTCCACTAAAGAAAGGTACTATATAATAGAAGCACTTTGGTCCTGTGCTGGTTGTTTTAAAGTGCTTTATAAATAAAATTGGATTGGATTGGAATAGAAGCACAATATTTATTATTTACAAAGAACATGTAGAAAGAGTAAAAGACATCAATCCATCTCTCCATTTGCTCAGTTCAGCTTTAGTGTGGTTGGAGGCTCAAGTACAGCTTTAATCCTTCAAATGATGTCCTTGCAGACACTTATGTGTGGCCAGTACTTCAGTGATTTAATGAATCATAATAACCCTAGACTGCAGGTAAAGATAAAAAGGACAATAACCAAAGGGTGAGTTTTTGCTAACTGCGTCCTTATTGAGAATTAAAAGAAGCTGGTGTCTAGTCAGCAGCAATAAGGTGCAACGCATAAAGCTGTCTCTAGAGGGCACCTTTGCAGAAACTGTTTCTCTGCTTTTTGGGTTACCGTCAGGGTTCAGTGGAAACACCAGTCTGTCCAAATGTAGATCACACTTTTCATTCGCTTAATGGTTCAATTCCATCATTGCAAACTAACGGTCATATCCTTAAGGAATGTATTGATCCTGTTCATCACTGCTTAGTACAGTGCTTGTTTTGAAAGGCACTATATAAAAAAGGCTGATTACTAATGAATTGTCAAGCATATAAGCTGAGAAGCATGAGAGCGAGGTGCTGAGTGAGCCGCTCTGAAAGACTGGCAGCGCATCAAAGTGTCCTTTTTTTATTTTTGCATTCTAAAGACTCTTTTCTAAAGCTCTTGCAGGGGATATTTCTTACCATCTTTTCCTCCAATTTTTCAATTCACAAAGGCACTGTGAGTATTTATTTGTTGGAGAGCAGGGAAAGAAAGCAACGTGTTTTCAGAAGGCAACCACTGTTTTAAGGCATTTGTTATAAGAAAAAGCGGGGTTTAGTCAAAGGGATTACGTGTTTCAAAATCATACTGAAATTGTATTTAAATGAGATTCAATCCAAAAAGCTCTCTCAAAAAGTATTCTTGGCACACGATACAAAGGCTCCATTCACCTTTCAATCTACGCTCCCAAGCGCCCATGGCTGAAATGCTTTTTCTTTTTCCTTTTCTTTTTTATTGAAGGTAAAAGAAAAAGATTCTAAATATACACACCCACGTGAAAAGCTCATTAAAACAATACTGAGAAAAGGGGCTGCTGGCGGCCCTGTTCAGTAGATTGGGCAATCTGATGTTAGGAGCCACTCGACACTTTTGATGATAGACTGTCAGGAGTCAGTATTTTTATAGTAAGGTCATTTTTGATCTAAACGGCCATGTACAGTGGGTACGGAAAGTATTCAGAACCCCTTCAATTTTTCACTCTTTGTTATATTGCAGCCATTTGCTAAAATCATTTAAATTAATTTTTTCCCTCATTAATGTACACACAGTACCCCATATTGACAGACAAAAAAATGAATTTTTGAAATTGTTGCAGATTTATTAAAAAAGAAAAATCTCATCAGACATGAGACCAAGATAGAACTTTTTGGCCTTAATTCTAAGCGGTATGTGTGGAGACAACCAGGCACTGCTCATCACTTGTCCAATACAGTCTCCACAGTGAAGCATGGCGGTGGCAGCATCATGCTGTGCGGGTGTTTTTCAGCTGCAGGGACAGGACGACTGGTTGCAATCGAGGGAAAGATGAATGTGGCCAAGTACAGGGATATCCTGGACAAAAACCTTCTCCAGAGTGCTAAGGACCTCAGACTGCGCCGAAGGTTTACCTTCTAACAAGACAATGACCCTAAGCACACAGCTAAAATAACGAAGGAGTGGCTTCACAACAACTCTGTGACTGTTCTTGAATGGCCCAGCCAGAGCCCTGACTTAAACCCAATTGAGCATCTCTGGAGAGACCTAAAAATGGCTGTCCACCAACGTTTACCATCCAACCTGACAGAACTGGAGAGGATCTGCAAGGAGGAATGGCAGAGGATCCCCAAATCCAGGTGTGAAAAACTTGTTGCATCTTTCCTAAGAAGACTCATGGCTGTATTAGCTCAAAAGGGTGCTTCTACTAAATACTGAGCAAAGGGTCTGAATACTTAGGACCATGTGATATTTCAGTTTTTCTTTTTTAATAAATCTGCAACAATTTAAAAAATTCATTTTTTTGTCTTTCAATATGGGGTGCTGTGTGTACATTAATGAGGGAAAAAAATAATTTAAATGATTTTAGCAAATGGCTGCAATATAATAAAGAGTGAAAAATTGAAGGGGGTCTGAATACTTTCCATACCCACTGTATCATACTTTGGGCTGTCCTGGTATTCTTAGAGGGGTAAAGAAGCTCAAAGCATTTTACGCTTTGGTACAGCACAGTGCTAAGTAAGTGAAGAGTGATGTAGCACTCTTGTTAATTGTTGTTCAGGTAAACTGGGTTCTGCATGCTATTACAGCTGTATTCCATTTATCTCAGAAGTCAAATGCCAGAGCTAGGAATTTAGGAAAACCTTTCTTGTGCTTGCTATATAGGTATAAACAGCATTTGCTGACAATGCATTACGCTGTATTTTGCATATCCAATCACTATAGCAACATGTCCACTGAAAGAAGTTGGACAGTACTGTGTGGATGACTAATTTAATGAGACACAAATAGAAGTGCTAATAAACATTATATTACTAAAGGTTTCACTAAAGTTCATAGTGTACATCACTGTTTTGGATTGATGTCATGATCCAAAGTCGACCAAACTCAGACTTGACAGACCAGCCTTGAGTTTCCGAGTTAGAAATCTGACTTAAGGGGGCATTCCAGTTCAAAATTCAAACTAGAAACTTGGAAATTCCGATTTTCCGCTTGAAATAGAACACAGCACATAAGAGGTGTCCCTTTGGTCTCAGCTTTTATATTTAGGCTGAGGATTAACTACAGTTTAGCATACCCTGACTAGAGTTGCTGATTAGCTGTGCACACTGCATCTCTGTACTGCAAAAAATGCATATGCATAAACTAGAAAAAAAACTTTAAATGGGAGATTTCTTAAAGAAAGCGAAATAATCATAAATACAAATGTTCTGATGAGTCAATTACTCTTACAATAGGGAAAAAAAATTAATATCATAATATACATATTGCAAGATGTGGTTACTCAATAGTACTAAAATATAAGTAATATAATATTTATAACCTGTTACTAACCTGTTCTGTTTCTCTTCTTGGCAACCTCATGTGGCATTTCGTGCCACTGGTCTATAGCCAAGTTGTTTGTCTGTCAACACAGCAGTAGAATCATCAGGTGGAAGGGTCCTTTCATTAGATTGGCTGACCCAGCACTGAGTCAGCCGTAGAATGGCCAATAGGAGGAGGTGGCTTTTTGGCCGAGGACTCTAGGACTCTGAGTGTGTCTGGCTTGTCTGACTACTTTTCTACAGTCTGGAGTGGTTCTGCAATTAGCTGATGAATAGATATTATTGTTTTTCATTTATGCTAATTAGTTGTTTTTGATGTATTTTATCAAATCAATATCCTCATACGTGACAGTTCTGTATTTAGTGAGTGGTATAATCTTTTCTTGTATTTCCCCTTAAGAGCTGTCGCAGCGCTCTGCACCTGCACTTGGTGAGGAGCGCTGTGCAAGAACAAAGTATTTGTACTGCTATATGTTACTTCTGAGGCAATGATAAGCTGACTGTCTAGCTACTTCAAGAGCATTACTTGTGTTCTGTTTTGTGTGTTGTATTTACCCCATTTTTGACAACCATTGCATATCCTTGCCCTTCCCAAGATGTCTTCTACCTTCAAGGTTTTCTTGGGAGTCTACTTAGTGAGTCAAGGCTGGGAGGGGTTGTCAAAAAACAGGGCCTATTAAAGTTCATTGAGATATTCCTTGTGTGATTTTTGGATGTAGAAGAAATAAACTGTTGTTATTGTTTAGCTTCTGCCAGTAATTTTCAGTCCTCTTGCTTTGTCCTTTACAGCAGTGGTTCTCAACCTGTGGGGCGGGCCCCCCTAGGGGGGCGTGAAGTAACAAAAAGGGGGGTGCGAAGATGTGAAAAAACGAAAACAAGAATCAAAAATATGAAAAAAACATCTGTTGAAACCAAAACAAATTAACTTAAACTACATTCTGATACTAGAACAATAAATATAGAGTTAGATAAATGTCGATAAAAGTTAAGTAGGTATAATAAAATATGCATCTACATTTCAAAAAAATGTTAGGGGGGCACAATTAAAACTGTTATGAAAACTCGGGTTGCAAATACTTAAAGGTTGAGAAACACTGCTTTACAGCATACAACATAAAAATTTTGAGTTCAAATTCCATTTCAGAAAGTATTTCTGTTCAATTTTAACATCATCCTCATATACATCCTCTTGGTACTCTTGGTTTTTCTCCCACATCCCATTGAGGTGCAGGGTAGGTTCATTTATAATTTCAAAGTGACTTCTTATGACTGACCATTTGTGTGCTCTTGAGTATGAGCCCCAGTAAGCTGGTCCCTGATCCAGGGCTTAAATCCAGTGCTGTCAGGGTAAGTTTTGGCTCCTGCAATGATGATTGAGATGATCAAGATGATTGAGCAGATTTAACAATGGATGGATGATTAGGCATTTTGAGTTTGCCCTTGCTGTTCACAAGATGATTTAGATGGTTTATAAAGTAGATGCCATTGAATTGTGTTTAAACAAGGAGCCCCTCAAATAATATGTGTGGACTCTGATGTGGCGATATATATGTTAGTTCAATTATGGTGAATTTTGAATGAGTGCAGTGCTGTGAAAAAGTTTTTTGTTTCTTTTTTAAAGAGCAATGATATTTTGATTCACATCTTCCAAATCTTCTTCTTCTTTCGGCTGCTCCCGTTAGGGGTTGCCACAGCGGATCATCTTTTTCCATATCTTTCTGTCCTCTGCATCTTGTTCTGTTGCACCCATCACCTGCATGTCCTCTCTCACCACATCCATAAACCTTCGTTTAGGCCTTCCTCTTTCCCTCTTCCCTGGCAGCTCTATCCTTAGCATCCTTCTCCCAATATACCCAGCATCTCTCCTCTGCACATGTCCAAACCAACGCAATCTCGCCTCTCTGACTTTGTCTCCCAACCATCCAACTTGAGCTGACCCTCTAATGTACTCATTTCTAGTCCTATCCTGTAGACCTTCCCTTTCACTCTTGCTGATAACCAGCTGTCACAAATTACTCCTGACACTCTTCTCCACCCATTCCACCCTGCCAGCACTCTCTTATTCACCTCTCTTCCACAATCCCCATTACTCTGTACTGTTGATCCCAAGTATTTAAACTCATCCATCTTCGCCAACTGTACTCCCTGCATCCTAACCATTCCACTGACCTCCCTCTCATTTACACAAATGTATTGTGTCTTGTTCCTACTGACCTTCATTCCTCTCCACTTTAGAGCATATCTCCACCTCTCCAGGGTCTCCTCAACCTGCTCCCTAGTATTGCTACAGATCACAATGTCATCAGCAAACATCATAGCCCACGGGGACTCCTGTCTAATCCCGTCTGTCAACCTGTCCATCACCACTGGAAATAAGAAAGGGCTCAGAGCTGATCCCTGATGTAATCCCACCTCCACTTTGAATGCATCCGTCGCTCCTACTGCAGACCCCACCACTGTCACACTTCCCTCGTACATATCCTGTACAACTCTTATGTACTTCTCTGCCACTCCCCAATTCCTCATACAATACCATAACTCCTCTTGAGGCACCCTGTCATATGCTTTCTCAAGGTCCACAAAGTCGCAATGCAACTCCTTCTGGTCTTCTCTAAACTTCTCCGTCAACATCTTTAGAGCAAACATTGCATCTGTGGTGCTCTTTCTTGGCATGAAACCATACTGCTGCTCACTAATCATCACCTCACTTCTTAACCTAGATTCCACTACTCTTTCCCATAACTTCATGTTGTGGCTCATCAATTTTATTCCCCTGTAGTTACTGCAGTCCTGCACATCCCCCTTATTCTTAAATATTGGCACCAATACTTTTCTTCTCCATTCTTCAGGCATCCTCTCACTTTTCAAGATTCCATTAAACAATCTGGTTAAAAATTCCACTGCCATCTCTCCTAAACACCTCCATGCTTCCATAGGTATGTCATCTGGACCAACGGCCTTTCCATTTTTCATCCTCTTCATAACTGTCCTTACTTCCTCCTTGCTAATCTGTTGCACTTCCTGATTCACTATCTCCACATCATCCAACCTCTTCTCTCTCTCGTTGTCTTCATTCATCAGCCTCTCAAAGTACTCTTTCCATCTGCTCAACACACTCTCCTCGTTTGTGAGTATGTTTCCATCTTTATCCTTTATCACCCTAACCTGCTGCACATCTTTCCCAACTCGGTCCCTCTGTCTAGCAAATCGGTACAGGTCCTTTTCTCCCTCCTTAGTGTCAAACCTCTCATACAACTCATCATATGCCTTTTCTTTAGCCTTCGCCACCTCTCTTTACCTTGTGCCTTATCTCCTTGTACTCTTGTCTACTTTCTGCATCTCTCTGACTATCCCACTTCTTCTTTGCCATCCTCTTTATCTGTATACTCTCCTGTATTTCCTCATTCCACCACTGGGTTTCCTTTTCCTCCTTCCTCTTTCCAGATGTCACGCCAAGCACCCTTCTTGCTGTCACCCTTACTACATCTGCTGTAGTTTCCCAGCTGTCTGGTAACTCTTCACTGCCACCCAGTGCCTGTCTCACCTCCTCCTTAAACTCAACCTTGCAGTCTTCCTTTTTCAACTTCCACCATTTTATCCTTGGCTCTGCCCTCACTCTCTTCCTCTTCTTGATCTCCAACATCATCCTACAGACCACCATCCTATGCTACTTAACTACACTTTCGCCTGCCACCACTTTGCAGTCTTCAATTTCCTTCTGATCAACTCTTCTGCATAGGATGTAATCTACCTGTGTGCATCTTCCTCCACTCTTGTACGTAACCCTATGTTCCTCCCTCTTCTTAAAATACGTGTTCACCACAGCCATGTCCATCCTTTTGGCAAAATCCACTAACCTCTTTTACTTCTTCATTCCTCTCCTTGACACCATACCTACCCATCACTTCCTCGTCTCCACTGTTCCCTTCACCAACATGCCCATTGAAATCCACTCCAATCACCACTTTCTGTCCCTTGGGTACACTGTTCATCACTTCATCCAACTCACTGCAAAAATCTTCTTTCTCACCCATTGCACACCCAACTTGCGGTGCATATGCACTAACAACTTTCATCATCACACAATTTCCAGATTCATAATCATTACTCTGCCTGACACTCTTTTCACCTCCAAAACACTCTTGACATATTGTTCCTTCAGAATAACTCCTACCCTTTTTTTCCTCCCATCCACGCCATGATAGAACAATTTAAATCCACCTGGCCTTACTCCCCTTCCATTTAGTCTCTTGCACACATAATATATCAACCTTCCTTCTCTCCATCATATCTGCTAACTCTCTCCCCTTAACAGTCATACTGCCAACATTCAAAGATCCTACCCTCAGTTCCACTCTCTTTACTTTCCACCTATCCTCCCGCCTCCGGACACGTCTCCCCCCTTTTCTTCGGCCAACAGTAGCCCAATTTCTGCCAGCACCCTGTTGGCTAACAGTACTGGTGGCGGTCGTTGTTAACCCGGGGCTCGACTGATCCGGTATGGAAATTCGTATTGTTGTCCGCATATTGATTTGGCAAAACTTTACACCGGCTGCCCTTCCTGACGTAACCCTCCCCATTTATCCAGGCTTGGGACTGTCACGAAGAAACACACTGGTTTGTGCATTCCCTGTGGCTGGGTTTCCACAATATTAAATGTTCATTACTAACCAAGTATTTCTTCTTAAAAGTCATTCCATGCTTATGCACATGTTATGAAGTCACTATGTAGATATACTTAAAATAAAGTGTTACTGAAATCTGTCACATTATATTAATGTTCTCTATGCATGGTTAATTAATCTCTAAAAAAAAACATCACTTCAAATATATCATTGAATGCTAATTCAGTCAAGATAAAATTGATATTGAATCAAATCTGGAAATTGTGAATTGGAATCAAGTTGAATCAGTACATCAGTGCAGATATCCAGGCCTAGAGCCTCATGTATAACACCTTGCATGTAATTCATATTGAAACATGGCACATAAACAAAACTAGAAATGTACGAATGTACAAAAAAATTCAGATGCATAAAACTGTGCGTAAGCAAAGTTCTACGCACTTTCCCTTTATAAATCCCAGAATTATGCTAATTCGAATATGCAAATCAATATAGATAGCCCCTTTGCAAAACCTATCACAAACGTGCATATGCATAGTCTGAGGCTGCCTTAAAAATGTGAACGGTATGAAAGAACCAGCCTTGACACACAAAAAGGTTTGGAGCAGCCACCCGTATATTGTCCCTGGCTGCAAAAGGATATGAAAATTGGCACTGATGTGCATAGGTTCCAGACTGAACTGAAGTACATGGATTTTGACTGGTCTTTGATGTCATTATGATCCGGAATGAGAAGTAATGTTCTTGAGAACGGAACCGAAAGTGACATTATCCTTGGGGCTGGAAACAGGAAGTGACATCCTTCTAGGGGCTGGAACCGGAAGTGATGTTCTTGGGGCTTGAACTGGCAGTATCTTCATCCTTAGAGCCGGAACTGGAAGTGGTGTTGGTAGGGCTGAATCAGGCAGAATTTCCCGTATTTGGTCTGCAGAAATACAGAGGAAGGTTTAGTGCACCCTGTCACACTCTGGAATTACAGTACCTTCATTTGGTCCATTCAGCTTCCTAATTTGCGCATATGTGTGACAATGGCTTTATACCGAGTTTATTTTTTATACATCTTGAAGTGAGTGTGGAAATGGGTAACCTTTTTGAGCACCCACACCATTTATACATAAGGCCCCTAGTGACTAGCCACAGATTTAATTTTGTTTCAAGTCTTGAGGCAGATTCCTGTTTGTTAGATTTTAAGAGTTGACAACCAAAAAATCCTTGGGCAAAAGTACAATGAATACTATGCCAACAAACAGAGAAAAGCCCAATCAAATCTATCAGAAACAACAGAGAAGAGTAAAAGCAACTTCAAGAAATAAAGGAAAGTGGGTATTCTGAACTGTACAAATAGAATAGAGTCTCTTGGAACTTTGGACAAATGTCTATTTGAGCTCTGAACTTTGTCATATTATGACAGTGGAAAGACAAAAAAAGATACTTAAAGTTGATTGGCTGCTAAAATATAGCAATCTTATAATACTTTGATGGTGTAAAAGGAAATCTGGAACTGAGCTGAGAAGTCATGTAATCCGTTATTCTGTGTGATTTCTAGTTATGTAGCGAGACACCCTAAAAGTGATGAAATCCAGCTTTTAATAATTCCAATAAAGCAAAGGTGATGTGGCAGAAGTTGAAGATTGTCTGTTTATCCTAATACAAAAATCAAGGGTCATGCTCAATTCACTTAAACCACTGGTTAAATGGACTAAAGAAAATCAAGCAGGGCTTCTGGTATTTTCTCTTTCCTTTTCAATAAAACCATGAGGATTCCAACCAAGTGTTTGCACCCATGTCACCAGTTTTTGTAACTAAATCTACTGAGACTGTGATGCCCGGGTTGCCTGGAGATGACATTTCCTCCTTGGACCCATCAACATGGACACACACACACACACAGCAAGGGTAGGCAAAAAATGTACAGTGCTTTCATTAACAACTGAGGTATTGTAAAATGCTGTACAGTCTTTCATCAAATAAATTAATGAATACTCCTCAATAAAAACAGTGTTCAAAATTCCATAAATAACTAATTAAATAAATAGGTTAAAATCAATGGTTAAAACCTAGTCAGGACCATCATAGACTGTGATGCTTCAATTCAAACTTCTCTGCTCATCCTTTAAGTTCTCCTCAGCAAGGGAAATGTCCACCAGCAAATGCAATCATTCTTCACTCTGGCTTGTGTCCTTGATCACCATCCTTCAGTGTTCAGTGGGAAACACCATGATCCCTGCTCCCTTCTCCTGCTGCCGTCTCTGTAGAAGTTCCTCGGAGTAGTTAGTCACTCCTGCTACTTGGACGTTTAGGAAGAACAACCCTGCCTGGTCCACTCACTCAATTTGATTCCACTTCCCAATCACTTGACTTCTTTTTTCTGCCCCTATCCAGCCTCTGCTCTTCTTTCTTTCCTAAATGTATGTATTTTATCATTGGTTCTGTTGTTCTTGAGTAACTAGCGAACATGTATTTTATGTTGCAACAAATGGAACACATGGACCTACAGTATAATTGTGTATTGTCCCTGTAAATGTAATTTGGTTCCATGTTCTTTGTGGGTGGAGCCCACAAAAGTGGGACCACTCTGACGTAACCATTCCTGGGCCTTTTCTCTGGATACATAAGTAAGTCAAGAAGACCCGGGAGTTGTGAATCATTCATTAAAGGAATTTCATTAAGTATTGTTTTTTCCGTCTTGGACTTTCTAGCTTTCTTGATATTTTCTTCCCTGTAAAAGGTCACTGGGACTTGTTTGCTAAGGATTGTCTTTTTGGCAACTTCTTTAAGCCTCTGTTTGCTTTTTTGAGTCTTTCTTTGTAGTTTTGATTTTTTTTGTGAATAAATATCTAAGGAATAAAGATTGTTTGCACTATTAATGCACTCTTCATTGTTATGCTCCACTTGTGGGGCTTTTGCTTCATTTTGGAACTTTTGTAGTTGTTTTTGCCAGCTCACCTTAGGGTATGACTGATGTCAAGGTTGCTTCTGCTGGGCAGACCATCTAAGATTCTGACCTGCTCCCTATCTCTTTTTGGAAGCTTTACCTTATTTTTCCTTGAAGAAACTCCATATCATAACAGATGGACACCAAATCAAAAACAAACAAACAAACAAATAAATAAATAAAATCTGGATAAGCAGGATAGCATTTAATAAAAAAAATAGAGGTTTGAAATCCATACCTGAATTAACTGTGAAAACCATTGTGTAAAAATTCAGTCCAAAAGCAGAAACAAAAAAAAAAGAACAGAAGAACATAAACCAGAAAATGTTCAGGGAACCCAGAAACCCACTCAACCATTGCAAAGAGCTGAAGTATTGATCTTATTCAGAGAGCATAGGAGAAACATATTCCTTCACACAGAAATGTGTTCTACACACACATAAAACTCCTACCTGATATCCTGCAGAAGGCTGAAAGAAACTGAAATGAGGGAAATTAAACTTTAAAAATATAAAACAAATTTAGTGAACTAAACATTCAGTAATGAGCTTCAGAAATATGCTAAACATGAATGATATAAGGGCATTAATGTTCCCAACTTCCAAAGCTGCCAGATAATGAACATAACATTTTAAAACCCACTGTAAAAAGGTGCTATATATGTGCCCAATCCAATACAGATTCATACTGGAGGCAAGTATAAAATAAAGAGAGTTTTATTTTTCTTCACCTGTGGGGCACGTTTTCCCCGTACTCCCCACAGGCACAACACAGTCCCAAGTGTGCAAGCACCACCAAACACACCACACTAATTCTTTTCTTTTCTCTTCCACCACCACTCCTCCAAGCTTTGTCCTCCTCCTCCCGACTCCCGCTGAGTGGTGGTTGCTGGCTTCTTTTATTGGGCACCCGGGAGTGGCAAAACCAGTGCCCAGAAGGGTCCAGCAGCTCCTGCTGCACCACCTCCTGGCGGCACCTGTGGAGCTCAACAGAGCCGCACAACACTCCAACCCCCATGAAGCCCTGTGGGAGTCTGAGACACTGCTGCAACCCAGGGAGGCTGTCATCTAGCATCCAGGGGGAGATACTGGGTTTCCCAGCCTTGCTCCCCTGGAACATATGCTGCAGGGGCGTCCCAGCCGGGCATGGGCCCCGGCCATCTGCCACACCACTTGGTTTAGTTTAGAGTCTTAGGGTCTGTATAAATAAGACACCCCATTAATATTAAAGTGAGCTCCTGTAGAAATGTGATTACCTAAGAGGTGACAACAGCATTTGTGAAGCACAACCAATGGAAATCAGACATGTCAGTGTGAGATTGGTAAGATTTGATGCAATGGGAAAGACAAAACCGTAAACCAACCTAAAATAAATTTAAATTTATATATTTAATACCAATAATTAAATAATTAACACTATTAAGAATAACAAACAACACAAGAGAAGACCTAGAGCAGGAATAAAAAAGAAATTAGTTAAAAAAAAAAGTAGGGAACTATTTATTTTTTAGAAAAGAATTAATTAAAAAATTTAAAAGACTGGACTAACAAAGAGAACTAATTTACCCGAAAGAAGCTATTAACTGAAGCACAGCAACATGCAAAATCCCAAAAACATAATCCTTCAGACAGAATGGAAGTCAAAACTTGATCAAATATCCTAATCCTATAAATAGAGAGTCACAAGCCAAAAGAGCAATACTGTAACAATAACCATAAAAAGAACAAAGGCTAAAACCAAAAAATTCTAATTAAATAAACATTAAGAGAAAAGACAACAGGAGCAATTACTAGACGAGAAGGGTCTGAGACTGAAGGCAAAAGTCAGAGCGAAAACCTAAAGCATCAAGAGCTCCTTTATCTCTCTCAGGTGAATGCTACTCTAATTGTTGCATTACTTGAGAGCCATAGACCAAACTGAAGGTCTTATCATTTTGTGGTCCAATCTTAAGTGAAACTTATTAACATAAATAGATAAACATTAATGGATACATAAAAAGGGTGGTCCTGGAGTAAGGCTCCAACAAGTATACAAATACAAAAAGCCCAAAGTTTTTCTGGCACGTGTCCCTAACCCCAGAAATGAGTGCTGGGGCTCTCAGGGGCTCCCTTCTTAGGTTTTAAAGGTCCCTCCCTACAGAGTCATTTTAAGTCTATAATCAAGTTTAAGTTCAAGCTTACATTTATTGTCAAATGTATACACTAAAGTGAAATTCTTACCTACATGTCTGACCAACATACAACATGTTGTTTTTCTGGTGCCATGGCCAGTAAGTATTACTTATTATAAACCTTGTTTTGAAACTTCTAGAGTTTGGGCATCCTGTCTTTTTCCATCAGTATTTGGACTCCTGTCAGTATCAATGAGTAGGTTCACTGGGACAAGGATTCAACAAAAAGGAAGACAGACATTGACAGGTGAGCAGGACACTAATGGTTCTGGTTTGGTTGAATTTTGGACTGGGTGATCTACTTAAGCTTTAAGACATCTGTATGGAAAGTATTAGGTATCTATCTATCTATCTATCTATTATTGTGAAAAGGATTGGGGCACCAGGGTGACCCTTAAATGTCTGGGTTGAAAATAATAAGGAATATTTGCAATATATATATATATATATATATATATATATATATATATATATATATAGTGACAGATAGGTGGCGCTGTCGTCCCCTTGAACCATCAGATCAGAGGCCAGACACCAGGTAAAAGTCCAATAAGTTGACTTTTTATTATTGCACAGTGCACAAAGCACCCTCCTCTCCACAATACTCATAAACAAATACACTATACAATACTCAATAAATACTCCACTACTCCCAGACGCGTTGCCACCCTTCCACCCAGCTCAACTAATCCGTCTGGGTTTCCCACAATCCTTTATACTGCTTAACCCAGAAGTGCTTCATCCTTCAGTCCATGATTCCCCATCACTTCCAGGTTATATAAAAAGTCCTCTTTTCTTCATCCCGGAAGTACGTCGATCCTTCCGTCCCCGTGACTATGGCGTACTTCCGGATTGTAGTGAATACCAATGTGCTCTGAGCCTCCCAGCAGCGTCTCCTGGTGGCCCCCACGTTATTCAGCAGGGTTGTACTGGAAGACTCCAATTCCCATGAGTCTCTGCTGGAATTTGGGGCCCCTCCATGATGCAGGGATGGCTCCACCTGGCGGCCTGGGGGTATTGGCCGGAATGACTGGCCGGCCATATCTCACAATATACAGGTGCTGGTCATAAAATTAGAATATCATGACAAAGTTGATTTATTTCAGTAATTCCATTCAAAAAGTGAAACTTGTATATTAGATTCATTCATTACACACAGACTGATGTATTTCAAATGTTTATTTCTTTTAATTGTGATGATTATAACTGACAACTAAGGAAAATCCCAAATTCAGTATCTCAGAGAATTAGAATATCAAATAAGACCAATGCAAAAAAAGGATTTTTAGGAAAGTTGGCCAACTGAAAGGTATGAACATGAAAAGTATGAGCATGTACAGCACTCAATATTTAGTTGGGGCTCCTTTGGCCTGGATTACTGCAGCAATGCGGCGTGGCATGGAGTCGATCAGTCTGTGGCACTGCTCAGGTGTTATGAGAGCCCATGTTGCTCTGATAGTGGCCTTCAGCTCTTCTGAATTGTTGGGTCTGGCGTATTGCATCTTCCTCTTCACAATACCCCATAGATTTTCTATGGGGTTAAGGTCAGGTGAGTTTGCTGGCCAATCAAGAACAGGGATACCATGGTCCTTAAACCAGGTACTGGTAGTTTTGGCACTTTGTGCAGGTGCCAGGTCCTTTTGGAAAATGAAATCTGCATCTCCATAAAGTTTGTCAGCAGCAGGAAGCATGAAGTGCTCTAAAACTTCCTGGTAGATGGCTGCGTTGACCTTGGACCTCAGAAAACACAATGGACCAACACCAGCAGATGACATGGCACCCCAAACCATCACTGACTGTGGAAACTTTACCCTGGACCTCAAGCAACGTGGATTCTGTGCCTCTCCTCTCTTCCTCCAGACTCTGGGACCTTGATTTCCAAAGGAAATGAAAAATTTACTTTCATCAGAGAACATAACTTTAGACCACTCAGCAGCAGTTTTGTCTTTAGCCCAGGCGAGACACTTCTGACGCTGTCTCTTGTTCAAGAGTGGCTTGACACAAGGAATTCAACAGCTGAAACCCATGTCTTGCATACGTCTGTGTGTGGTGGTTCTTGAAGCACTGACTCCAGCTGCAGTCCACTCTTTGTGAATCTCCCCCACAGTTTTGAATGGGTTTTGTTTCACAATCCTCTCCAGGGTGTGGTTATCCCTATTGCTTGTACACTTTTTTCTGCCACATCTTGTCCTTCCCTTCGCCTCTCTATTAATGTGCTTGGACACAGAGCTCTGTGAACAGCCAGCCTCTTTAGCAATGACCTTTTGTGTCTTGCCCTCCTTGTGCAAGGTGTCAATGGTCGTCTTTTGGACAACTGTCAAGTCAGCAGTCTTCCCCATGATTGTGTAGCCTACAGAACTAGACTGAGAGACCATTTAAAGGCTTTTGCAGGTGTTTTGAGTTAATTAGCTGATTAGAGTGTGGCTTCAATATTGAACCTTTTCATAATATTCTAATTTTCCGAGATACTGAATTTGGGACTTTCATTAGTTGTCAGTTATAATCATCAAGATTAAAAGAAATAAACATTTGAAATACATCAGTCTGTGTGTAATGAATGAATCTAATATACAAGTTTCACTTTTTGAATGGAATTACTGAAATAAATCAACTTTGTCATGATATTCTAATTTTATGACCGGCACCTGTATATCGTATACTACATCAGCCTTGATACGATTTTGCCATCATCATGGAGATGTGTTCCAGTCGGAAGCTAGGTCCAGAATGACAGGGACTTCCTGCATCAGGTGGTTTACATGGAGGAAGAAGAGAGAAAGAGAAAGAGAAAGAGCTGCTGGTGTTCTGAGTGTAATTATTGTCATTAGACCAAAGAGGTGCTGGTGTTCTGAGCATAAGTACCACCATTAGTCATCTGGATAGTTCTCCTTCACTCTAATGCAAATAGAAATTGTGTTATTGGAAGAATCACAACAAAATCTTTCATGTGAGACAAGCTCAAAGCTCGTGGGAGTGATGCTGTCTATCTTGAAGTTTGGGATCTAGGATCTTCAAAACAAGGAAGGTCACTACTTTACTTGTCAGTACATGTTCTTTAGCTATCTTCAAATATTTCTCTTCACAAAATATTATATTTGTCTTTACACTGAACTGGAGAGCTACAATTACACTTTTCTCTTTTATCACAAAACGTTTTGCATTATGGTGATGCCAAAAACCATGATCCACTGTACCAACTCTCATACTTAGTGAACTTTACACATTTCTTCCCTTCTTTATGATGAATCACTCCAGTTACTTCAGTTTTCATCTCACATCCCAAAGATATGCATTTCAGGTTAAGAGATGATTCAAAATTGGCCCTGGGTGGATGTTTATCTGAGAGAGCCAATCATTAGACTGGTGCCCTTTCCAGTGTTGGTTCCTGTCTTATGCTGAATACTTCCAAGAGGCTGCTCCTCAATCTTAACCATAGGCAGATGGTCTCTGTTATTATGTGACCATTCTGCAAGCCCTGCAGCCATGTTTTTACTGTTGTTATGCTCATTGCAACTCATATAATGGTGTGTATCATCTTTCTTTGCTTATAAAATACAGAATCACACAGCTTCTGTTACCCTAGCACAGGATTTTTTTTTATAAAAATATCCCTTACCATGGTATGAGTTAGGGAAAAAAAATAATGATAGAAATATTTGGCATTTGATCTTCATAGTTTTGACTGTGTGCTTGCCCTGTGCTTCTTTTCAGGTTACTCAGTTTACCTTTGGCGCTTTCTGGTATTTCACCACGTCACCAGCCCTTGACCATATTTTTTACATCTTCCCTAATTATTATTTCTCATTCGCTGTGACAGTTCTAAAAATGCTAACATTCATTTACATTGGCATTTTTGTCATGAAAATGGTTGTGAACATTTTAGTAGCATTTTATCATGAAAAACACCAGAATGTCACTGTATGTGTGGGCAAACTTCTCTAACATAAACATGAACTTACTTGACTACTGATATTTGGCTGTCTTTTGCTAATAACTAGTGAAGCATGCAAGTTTACACATCTTTCATGTCACATAAAATCAATCACACAATGCAATGGATTGTTGCAAGGTCTTGTGAGCTCTATGTAATTCTGAAGTAGGTTTGCTTTTCATGTTAGTGCTAGGGCCTGTCAGGGCTTTTGCAAAAACACGTCTTTTGCATTTTGTCCCCCAGTCCCTGGTAAATCTTAGGGAACAAGTGGCACATTTATACAAGTACCGTGTTTTCTTCTTCTATTTTTATATATCTGTTGATATTTAAAGATAGGTACACAAAAGCAACGGTGCTCAAATACAAAAAAATAACATTCAGAAACTATTTAGAATGAGGTTGGAAGAGCATTGGGAAGAAGTTTTAACAAAGGACATGTGCTGTAGAAATATACTTTGGCAATGTCTGTTCATATATATCTATGCCAAATAATTAAGGTTCAAGTATTTAGCGTCCTGGTGCTTCCTGTATTGCTATATGGTTGCGAGACATGGACGCTATCCAGTGACCTGAGATGAAGACTGGACTCCTTTGCTACTGTGAGAGGTTGCTCACAGAATCCCAAATGAGACACCTTACCTGCATTGTGAGGGAGTATCAGTTACGGCACTACAGCCATATGGCGTGATTCCCAGAGGGTGATCTGACTCACTTATTGTTGAAGACCTGAGTAGCTGGACCGGGCAAAGGGGATGCCCACGTAACACCTGGCTGCAGCAGATAGAGGGTCATTTCCAGAGGGTGGAACTGGAACATGTGTCTGCCTGGGGGTTGCCAACCTGGATCCTGAGCTGTCTTGTTGTGTGGTGGGTGTGGCAACGCACTTTACCAGTGCATGCTCCCCAACCTGTTGTGACCTGAATGTCTATGTAAATTATATAAACATTTGGAAAAAAATCAAGGAACATATACATAAATGACAATGTTTCTTATTTTTATACAAACATTTCAGAAAAGGAATTTACCAAAAAGTGAAGCTCTGCTCTAGAATATGTAAAAAGGAATTCACTAAATACACTACACATTTATTTTGGTTCAGCTTTTCTTATATTACCTTCAATTTTCTCTCCAAGAGCAGCTTACCAAAGCGAATGCTAACTACTGCTTTACATATGTATTTTTTGACATAAATGCAAAATAAGACTAGTTTTAATACCTTACATGCACAAAAGCAGTGCGGAGACCTGAAACATAAGGAGGTTTCCTTTAAACGTTCTGCTCCTTGGTATACTGTAATTCAGAATTGCGATCTATGAAAGCAGCTGGCCGACGCCTTGAGAGAATGTCACGTAAGTCTGGCCTCACCGTGCACATCCAGGCGTTCTCTGACCATCAAAGAGCTTACAGAGAAGCACTAACTGCTGCTAAGAACACCCACTATGGCAGAATAATAGGAAGTGGCCACAATAACCCAAGGGTTTTGTTTTCTGTAGTTAATAAACTACTCGAACCTGCATCTGGCCCAACTATCTCTTCTACTGAAGTCTGTGAAGATTTCCTCCACTTTTTCCGTAACAAAATTAAAGATCTAAATAATTCAACTAACATAAATACATCATCTGTTTATATCTCTCCCTGTTTTCCCACTCCATCCAGCTCCTTCTCTAAGTTCTCACCAGTCACATCTGCGTTTGTTAATAACCTGCTTTGTAAGATGAGGCCGACTACTTGTGTACTGGACCCCATCCCCAGCACACTACTTAAATCCTGCCTTCATGCCATAATCCCGACTGCTACAACAATGATAAACTCATCCTTTGACACTGGCTCTGTACCGCTCATTTTTAAAATTGCTTCTGTAACCCCAATGTTAAAAAAGTCTGGTCTTGATGCTGACAGTCTTAACAATTTCCGGCCTATTTCCCACTTACCTTTCCTGTCAAAAGCTCTTGAGCGTATTCTAGCCTCCCAACTCACCAATTACTTAACCTCTAATAATTTGATGGAACCCTTTCAGTCTGGTTTCAGGGTGCAGCACAGCTGTGAAACTGCTCTGCTACGGGTAACCAATGATTTGCTTATGGCAGCAGACTCTGGACAAACCAGCATATTAATTCTATTAGACCTCAGTGCAACATTTCACACTGTCAAACAGGACATTCCACTGTGAAGAATGGAGAACATGCTGGGTATCTTGGGCACTGCTCTCCAGTGGTTCAAGTCCTATCTGACTGATAGGCAAGAGTTTGTTAGTCTTGGCAACAGCAGATCCAGCTCGGTGCCAGTCACACAAGGAGTTCCTCAGGGCTCTGTCCTCAGCTCTCTTCTCTTCTGTATTTATATGCTTCCCCCTGGCCATATTATTCGTAGCTATGGGCTGGGCTATCATTTTTATGCAGATGATACTCAACTCTACTTCAATGTTAAAAGTGGAACTTCATTAGAGCTTTCTCAGCTCACAACCTGCCTTAGTGAAATTAAAACCTGGATGGAGCAGAACTCTTTAAAATTAAACTGCAACAAAACTGAACTCCTGCAAATTGGGACTAAAATGCAACTTAATAAAATGAGCTCCTTCCCAGTCCATCTTGGCGGTGATCTCATCAGACCTGCCTCTACTGCAAAGAACCTTGGTGTCATTTTTGATTCCTCCCTTTCTTACTCCACCAACATAAATCACATTAAGAAACTTTCTTACTTTCACCTCCATAACATATCCTGTATTCGCTCCTTCCTCTCCTTTTCTAATGCTGAGAAACTTGTCCATGCTTTTATCACATCCCGCATCGATTATTGTAACTCGCTGCTGGCAGGTGCCCCTTCTAATCTTATATCACAGCTCCAGCTTATTCAAAACTCGGCTACAAGAGTCCTTACTCGAACCAGCAGCAGCGAGCACATCACACCCATCCTGCTCCGTCTTCACTGGCTCCCTGTGTCTTACAGAATCGAATATAAAATCCTACTAATAACCTACAAAGCCTTAAATAACCTCGTGCCAAACTACATCAGTGACCTTCTCCATCACTATATGCTTGCCCGCTCACTAAGGTCCTCCGATTCTGGCAATCTTGTTGTGCCCCACACTAATCTACACTCCATGGGTGACAGGGCCTTCAGCTGTATAGCGCCCAGACTCTGGAATGATCTACCGAAATTAATCAGATCAGCTGACTCCATAAATTCTTTTAAAAAACAACTCAAAACGCATCTGTTCAGGAAGGCTTTTAGCTCCACTTGACTTCATTCCCCTTCTCTCAGTTTACCTCTCTGTCATGATGCTCATGTAACCTGTATGTGTGTGCTAGACCATCAATTCTGTTGTCTTTTAGGCTTTCTCTGAATTTACTGTCTTAATCTTCTTTATTTATTTATTTGGTTTGTACAATGCTATATACTGTATACCCTGCCGTTCTTTCTTATATTCTGTAAGTGCCTTGAGCATGGGAAAGGCACTATATAAATAAAATGTATTATTATTATAATTATTATTATTAATTATGATAGACAACTATGCTTCATATCTAATTTAAAATGGCTGCAGATAAGACACAGATGTGCTAGTGCCCTGCCTGTTTCTTCAGATTCCATAATGTATCTCTGTCCATCGCTGGTATCTGTAATGGTATCGAAATGCTTTCAGTGAGTGGTGCATGTTGGGATTTTTTTGGATTATTTTTGTTACCTTTTGAGATGCAACATTATTTTGTGTCCGGGGTAGACATCTGCTTTGTATTCACTGACAGGATAGAGTAAGGCCTCAGTGACCATGAGTTTGATTAAATGGATTTGATGATGGATGTTTCAATAGATCAAATTATTTGTAACACAATGTTTTATATGTTTCTGATCAGTAACTGTGTAACTGTTTTTTCTTGTTCCATATTTGAAGAGAATATTCTGCATTTGCACTCTAATGCCAATGTATTTGCATTTTTTTCATAAAATTATCTAAAACGAGAACTCCACACTATTCATCATTGAATCATTTTTTTATTTCTTTCTAAAATTACTAATCACATAGGTTCATTTGCTCCAACACCCTTAGCATCCCTTTCCCAAACTTATGGAATGCGCCTTTTCCAAAATTACCCAAAGAACTGATGATCTCACCTCTGCACAGGTCTTCTGCACAGGAACAGATGGATATTGGCTAATAAGTTCATGCGATCAATGTGACCTCACATGCAAATCACTTGATTATGCCTGCTGCATTTTGTGACCCCACTCCTTAGATGTTTTTGTGTAGTGGCCTTCTTGCATCCCTGGATAAGAAGACCACTAGGAAAACAATACACGATGAAAAATGTATAAATAACAATGACAAAAAGCAAAAAACCAATTGCATAATGTGCTGAGCCTGCTATGAAGCCTAACACTAAAGACCACTTATAATTAATTTGTACTGGTGAAAACCATTTATGTTCATAAATCCTTTTCTGGAAATGTTTTCTGATTGTTTGTACTGTGTTACCGAATCAAAGTGATTTATAAGATTTATACCGAATCATAGTGATTTGTAAGAGGTACATATCATTTAAAACTGAAGTTTTGTGGCACAGCTACTGGGTGACATTGTATACTGAGTTGAACAAGTTACCCTTTAAGTTCCATGGTAACTCCATGGCCAGGAGTCAGTGGTGGTATGAAGGTGGTATACATTCTGGTAGAACCTGCTTCCGCCATTTTCTTAAATTCCTTTGGATATTTAAATGATCAAAAAAAAAAAATATATATGCCCCTGGGTTGCCTTTTCTTTCAATATAAAGAGCTGACTTCTTTTACATCAAAATGTATTGCCAATCCCATTTAGTGAATGGAATAATCAGGCTCTCATTAGTCCTTTGTTGTTTTCTTGTGACCTTTTGTTGCCATATAAATTCCTTCTGGGACAACCAGTTTAGCTACTGGAAAAATGTTTCCCCAGTATTGTCCCATTTTTGTATCCATGAGGTCTTTTTTGTTTGTGTGGCTTTGGTTAATGTAGCTGCCATCCTGTGTGCAAGTGTCTATGTAAAGATATCCAGAATTTTAAAAACTGGATGGCTTCAGATTGCATTTTGCTTTCCCCTTCACAGAAGCCAGAGCTGGACCCTAGTCTCTGGTGGGAAGAAGGTTTCAGCAAAAAAAAAAAAAAAAAAAGCAAATTAAAATCCATCCACTAATGTGTCGGCCAGTAATGAAATAAGAATCTGACACTTACTTGCATTGAAATGCAAAAGAGGTGTCCCCCTGTTACCCGAGCAATTTATCATAAAGGCCGCTGAATTTCTACTTATTATACATGAGGTACAGTGAATTATTACCAGCCTAGTCATTATAACAAACTTCTCAAAATACATACACAAAAGGGTCAAGTATATTATTTTTGCTTGCGTCCGTCTAATGGATTATCTAAATTGCCTCCAGGAGTTTTGAAATCTGCGCTTTGCTTTGAACTTGTTTCACTGTGGAGCCTTTCACTCAGTGCGTTTCTCTCTCTCTTTCTCTCTCTCTCTCCCCCTCTCTTGCTTCTTTTCCCTTCGAAAAGATAGAGGCTCATAATGATTGTTAAAAAATGCAATGGAGAGAGCCGGACATATCACAAGGTAGGCTATTTTCAGGGCTCTAATTTATCTCTGCCACTGAATTCTCTAGGCTTTATATTTTTTATTTATTTCTTTTTTTATCCTTTTCCCTCAAATGTGTGCTGGTGTCAGCTTTGCCCGGTTCACCTTGATAGAGCATAAAAGAGGGTGATTCCTTGCCAGCAGGGTTCAGTCCATTAGGGTGAAAATGTTGATTGTTTTGTTTGTTATTATTATTAGTATTATTATTATAAAGTTGGAGTTCAGATGAGCAGATGCTAAGAAAAAAAAAAACACATAAAAGGAAGAAAGAAACAAAGGATATAGAAAAGTGCAGGAAAAGGGCAGAATGGGAGCAAGCACAAGTCTGGAAGTCTTTATGTAGACAAATAATCTGAAAATGGAAACATTCAACATAAAAATAAAATCTACAAAGCAAAACCTTCTAAAAAAAATTAAAGTCAATTTATGCTTTTACATGCCAAAATAAACAATAAGAAAATCATCATAGATATAAATAAAATTAAAGTCTCAAGTGATGGCACTTATTGTGAAAGGCACTTCACTAAACTAGGATGGTGTAGTGGTTAAGGTTTTAAACTTAAGGCCATGGAGTTGTGGGTTCAAATCCAATGCTGTGTGACAATGAGCAAGTCACTTGATCTGCCTGTGCTCCAACTGGAAAAACAAAAGAAACGTAAACAATTATTTTAAGTGTTGTAATTCGGCTTGGATAAAGGTGTCAGATAAAAAAGTAAATTTAAACTATCAACAAATGACTGAATAAAACAACAGATCAATTGAACTTTACTCTTTTGTATTTTTGTTTCTGATTGGAGCTGAAAATGCAATTATCCACAAGGCATATTCCCATCTGTATAATGCTGGAAGCACTGTGACAATTGTCTTTTTCATATTCTCCAGTGCTTTCAGTAACATCCAGCCATTCGTGTTAAGGGATAAACTCAGAGATATGCAGGTGGATGAGCCTATGATGTCCTGGATAATGGACTATTTGTCAAGCAGACTGTAGTTTGTGAGAGTCAAGAACTGGGTCTCTGATGTGTATGTGAGCAACACTGGAGCACCACAAGGAACAGTCCTGTCTCCTATTCCCTTTACTCTCTATACCTCAGTCTACAAATATAACACCAGGGGCCTCATGTATAACACCCTGCGTAGAACTCACACTATAACATGGTGTAAGCACAAAAGCGGGAATGTGCGTACGTACATCTGAAAAATCCAGATGCATAAATCTGTGCGGTCGCCAACTTCCACGTTCGT
>JANRMT010062854.1:119049339-119072425 GCA_026402145.1 Polypterus bichir lapradei | reverse complement strand
ATCTATCTATCTATCTATCTATCTATCTATCTATCTATCTATCTATCCAGTAATAAATAAATGTCATATTCTTTTGGACCCTCAACCCATATAAGAATGTATTGAGAGAAATCTAAACAATGAATTAGACCAATAAACAGCATTTTCACTTTTCTGTCACACATGAACATATAAATAAGTTTCTGATTTTGTCTTCTCATATGAAATATTAATTGATTAACAAAAAACCAAGTCATTTTTGGTCTGGAATTTGAATTTAAATGTGTTAATTATATTATAAATTCATATATAAACTAGCTGTGCTATCTATCTGAGACAAGTTGAAATCTAAAATATCAAAATAGACCTCTTTGCAGTGCACCAACTATTGGACTGTATTTTGTAATGCATGTAGAAATAAAATGCATTGCATTTGTCATTCCAACTGATAGAGCATCACACACATTTGAAACAATAAAATGCATCACTACAAATATCTGTGATGTGCCATTTTACTGTGTGCAAAAAGGATAGTTAGTTAAGAATGTAGGAGAGAGGCACCAGAGAAAGTATAGAGTCCAGGGAAAGCAAGGGACAAAACCAAAAGTCAAAAAGAGAGAACATCAGAACTAAGTTGTGAACTAAAAATCAAAGTCAAAAGAGAGAGCTTTGTTTCAATAAGCAACAATCAAGATAACAAATAAAGTGAGTCATTAGGATTGGTCAAATCTTGGACAGAAAATGCTGTTCAGATGACCATTAAACCCCTCACCAATTACTCTGATGTCATGACCGTAGAAGCCACACCCATAGGAATCAGTGCCTGCATCATGACAACGTCTCCAAAAACATATTAAATAAACAGTCAGTTTCTAAACAAAGTCTCCAATCATGAAAATAACCACATCATTAAATTCCATGAGTACATAAACCCCAGAAACAACATCTAGATAATTTTTATAGACTCAGAAAATCAAAAGAAACTCTTTTCATAGCAGCTATTTGTTGTAATGACCAATTAAATTCATATATCTCTCTATTATACACCATTTGGTATGGGATTTATAAGAAGCAGCATTAATGTTTGTGATGTGCCAACTGTTAGAATGACAAAGACCGGACGGACACATAGCTACACAGACACATAGACACTTACTTATTTAATAAAGTGGATAAAAGGTGGACTGGTGATGAAGTGTGCAGATGTTGACTTTCAGTTCCACAGATTGTTACCAATATAAAGTTTGAGCTTCCATGCCATGTTCATGATATGTGTGGTTACCTGCTCAAGGTTTGGTTCTAGGCCTTTGTACACAATGATACTGGGAAAACTTTAAGTGCAATTATGAAAAGGGCAAATGACAATTAAATGACTTCAAATTCTCATTGTCCATTTGTACTAATAATTTAATAGAAACCTTATTGCTTCACTTTCGTATTAAATATAAAATGAATTACTGAACTGATGCAAAGAATATGACATTAATATAGTCTAATACTTATTTAAAAAGAATTTGACTCAAAGCAAAAACCAAAGCAGAGCAGGGCACCAAACTTTCATAAGGTACACTCACACAAACAATATAGAGTTACCAATTATCTCACACCAGTTATATACAATAAAATAATTAATTAAATAGAGTCTTTTTTTATAGTTCACTTGCTTTGCTTCAAAATACTCAACCAACCATTCAAAAAATGAAGTGCCTTTGTTTCCCTTCACACTAAACATAAGTGCCCAAATTATTACAAACCCTGTGAGCAATCATAGTAAATTTCTTTATCATCCATCCATCCATTATCCAACCTGCTATATCCTAACTACAGGGTCACGGGGGTCTGCTGGAGCCAATCCCAGCCAACACAGGACGCAAGCCAGGAAACAAACCCCGGTCAGAGCGCCAGCCCACCGCAGGGCACACACACACACACCAAGCACACACTAGGGACAATTTAGGATCGCCAATGCACCTAACCTGCATGTCTTTGGACTGTGGGAGGGAACAAGAGCACCTGGAGGAAACCCACGCAGACACGGGGAGAACATGCAAACGGCTAAAATTGCAAAAAAGATAAAAAAATAAAAGTTGACTTGTTAAAGACCAAGAGATCCGTTGGTTGCAAATAAGAAGAGTTGAAAATATGTTTTTCTGCAGGGTCTTTATTTTATATTGCAGCAAAGGTCTTATATAAAATGGCCAAAATGATGTCATAGGTCACATGGCATGTGCTTCTCATGCCCATAAGCCATGTAGCATTCTAATGACCAGATACAAAATTTGCTGACACCCTTGGGAAAATGTGCACAATAAATGAGGTGCCCATGTAAAGTGAACTCTCAGAATGATATCACTTAGATAATAAATAATAAAACAAAAAATAAAGCATTATTTACATGTGCCTGATATTACTATGACACTTTCTTGGAATGCTTTTAGGTAAATATAAAATTACCAATTTTGACATTAAGGGTGTTATGATTAGTTCTTCAGGCGAAAGGAAAAGAAAGTGAGCCCCAGATTACAAAACAGTTTATCAAAAGATTCTTAAATATTTGAGGAACGAATAAAAAACTAAATATTGTTAACAAAGAAATACTAAAGCTAAAATAATGGTAATTAAAGGTGTAACAAAAAGAAAAAAAATCTCACAGCCAAGTTTTAAATAACAAAAAAAAAAAAAAATAGCACACCAAAACAGGGAAAATAATTAAAAAATAGTTTAAACCAAAACAATTTTCAGAAATTAAATTGTAATTAATTAACCTGAGTCTTTACTTTAAATATACATACAAAAAGATTATAAAACCTCAGAGAAGGGAGACAGAGAAAGAGTGTGGAGCCCAGTACCCCAGCACTTATACTGAGGTTTGGGAATTATGCCGATCATATTACGTGACTTCTTGTCATTGTAAGATTTGCCAACCACAGTTGCTGACTTTTTTGCTGGACTAAACAATTTATAGGAGTGAAATTCACTGGGTATATCAAATTTAGCAACTGAGTGACAACTTTCCAGTACAGTCACACTCACCCCTTTTCTGAGAGTCAGCTGCATGCTTCCTGATGGAGCAATGCTATATGAAGGCTTAACAGGTACAGCTGCAATATCTGCCCTGTTTTCTTTTCCATTCTGTCGTGATATGTGAAACATGAGACATCCGACAGGGACACTTCTCTGTTTGTGAGGTTCAAAACACCCATGTTCTTGAATTATATGAATATTTCTTCTGAATGACCATTTATTTGTTGTAAGCAGTCATGCACAAAGACTTTATCAGAGCAAGTCACAGACTACTTGGATTGAGTCATGGGGCATATCACATTACACGACTACATTCATAGGAGCATGCCACCAAATGTCTCCGATTTTCTAAGATTATGCAAATGAAGGCTACAACAGAAGATCACTGGAAAGATCATCTAATGTGACATTGCCTTTAGCAGCTCACCTGCAATATGAGGAGGCCCCACCTGATTGCGCTTTATCATAAACAGGAAAACAGGAGAAGTAAAGCAATTGAAAAACAAAAGGAAGATCATTGTAAAACTAGTAAAAAAAAGTAGATAATTGAAAAATAATGAAATACTTAAAGAAAGAAATTAATTTTTAAAATTGTTGTGCTTGAAAATTTTTTTTCTCCACACTTCGAGGTACTTTTTCTGAGCTATAAATTTGTTTAAACTATAAATGAATAATTGTAGTGTCACATTGTTTTCACGATGTCCTTCCATTTTGTGGTTCTGTCATCCGGGATACATTGTTCACTTGCTGGGAGTGTGTCCCTAGAGGCCACGACCTGTGACATCACATGCATGACACTTTATAACCCCGAGGCTACAGTAAGTTTCTGAAAAATAAAAAGCTCATTATCTGATGCTATTGTTCTTACTTCTTCTGGATCCTGAATTTACTGCTTGTGTATTTTGACTACAGTTCTAGTTGAGTGATTTGGTGATGTCTCAATTCCATCATTTCCTGGTTTTGACCTTGTCCCATTTCAGCTTTCGATTTCAAGTTTTAATCCTCCCATCAAAATAACAAAACACAAACAATTTCATTACTAAATACAGCAAAACAATTTTCAAAGAAAAAGAAAACAAGACCAGAGTTGCAACACTAAGATTTATTGTGGTACCAGTAAGGATGTGATGGGATAGCTAAGATCATGGGTTAATGCCAAAGTAAATAATAAATACTACGTCACTGCGTCACACAATAACACATTTTTCCAATGTCGTCTCTGCAGTCCTACCTTCTACAAGTTACTATCATTTCTTTGACATTTTTTTCTTCCTCTCCTCCTTCTACACTCTGTCAGGTGAGCTCTTGTTTCCACTCCGCTCCTGACTTTGGATTTCCCTGGAAGTGGTTACAATGGTCCACTTAAAGCTAAACCCTCAAGTACATTCCTTTTCATGTCAGCTGGAAGCCCATTAAAACTTTTATGATTTCCTCACTTGTGCTCCCCCCAGCAACTTTCTATTTTCTGTTTCATCCTGAGAATTGTAGCTTCTGCAGGAAATTCTGGCATGAAACTCTGGAACTTGGCAGCATCGCAGTGCTACTGCCTGCTTAACCAGAGGACCAGTGACTACTTTAACTTTTTCCTCCTACCTTCCTTTCTTATGCCATCCAGTCCTGAAAGTGTTTAGGACCACATCCCAGGTGGGACCATGAAGAAATTACAATATACTGCAGAAATGGTGCTCTACAGAGTGTTTCACAGCATTAACACTTGGGGTCCTTTAGGTGTTGATTCTTCATACCACTGTATAAGGGGAATGGGTGAAGGGTATTGAGGCGTCTCAGGATCTATTGAAAGTGACCCCACTCAACATTTCATTTGGAAGACTCTAACCTTAGTCAGATGCTTCAAAACCCCTACAATCCAGTTGGGGAGCCTCAGGTCACTAACCAGAAGATGAATCTGTCTTTCCAGGCCTTCATCTCCACCCTGTTTCATTCCCAATAGTAAAGGCCAACTTGGCACCTTTTTCTGGTGAGTAATTTTAAATTGTGATTCATAGATGTGAGATCATATTTTAGTAGTCTAGAGCCATAAAGTTGATGACTTCCAATTCGAGCAAAAACAAATGCAGTGCAAGAATTCATCCTCACCTTCCCACCTAGAGAATGAACACCCTCACCCCAGACTGGTTTGTGAACGATAATGATGATAATGATTAAAAAGTGTAACGCTCAAAATCACTTTCCTGCACTGCACTGGAAATATATGAGGCTCGATGGTAATTGTTTGTAGCGTGAATAGGCTTCCCTTCATTGACAAAATGCTTCATAAGGAGAACAGTTTAATTTTCACTCTGGAGTCAACGCTGATTAAAATGTCCGTATAGCATTCAAATGAAAATTTATAGGAAAGGCTTCTCAATTAAGGCCCTTGCCCAAATGAATGAAGGCTAGAGAAATGGCAGCCGGCAGTTTTACAAATGCTTCAGGTCAGAATTGATTCTCTCAAATATTAGAAGTAATTTGTTTTATGTTAACTGAGCCTCAAGGGGTTGGGCAGCTTAGTATGAGGGCATCAGGAAGTCAACATGGCATCCGCAAGTGAATGAGATGTGTATGGAAAAAAAAAAAAAAAACCTAAATGATGGTTACGTTGTTTCTGCCTATTTTGCTAAAGACACAGTCAACAAGGCAGCTGAAATGAATGCAGCTCTGGGGTGCCCGAAAGGTTACTCACGAATCCTGTAAGTGATGCATGAAATTCAACAGAGAATGAATAAGTATTAGATAAACGAAAGAGGAAAAATTCCATTTAAAGAATGAAAACATTTTCAAGGCGACAATAAGACTTTTCAGCTGGGTGCATTTATAGCACTGGAGTAGAGCTTGAGAGTAAAATGCAGTCACTTTACAAAAATGATTATGCATGATTGCAATTCCCTGCAAAAGGCAATATAGAAATAACAAATGAAACCTGTCCAGGAACAGAATAGACAGAAAGCCACTACATAGTGAATCAGGACTGGAACCACATTGGCGCATGTCGTCCATCTAAGGGGTATACAGTTGAGGCAGCAACCTAAATACCAATACTTATGATTATATAGTGCATTAGGGGTCCACAACCAAAATCACCAAAAGTAGAAAATGTAAACTGTAAAGGCTGAGCTACTCCAGTAAGCAAATCAAAAACAATTAAGCAGCCCTCTTACAACTCACAATGCATTAAAATACATTGCTGAAAAGTCATCATACAGTCACTAAATTTTACATACCCAGTAATGTAAATTGAAAATACATTTAAATATTACAAATTAGGGAGCCTATGACAAGAACTTAAACAACCAACAGAATCAAAACATGCAGAATGGGTTCACAAAATAGATTAGATTAGAGTAGATTATTCATTCCTTCCTCCGCTGCCTAAATCCATACAGGAGACCTCTGTTATGCCATCCAAGTAAGAATAATAACACATATATGTTACATGTATTTATTTTACATGGAGTAAAGGTCAAAGTGCTTTACAAAAATTACAGTAAAATTTAACTTGAGAAAATATACTGTAAGTATGTAGACAAAAACACATTATAGTAAAGTATTCAAATGAATTTATGCAGTAATAATAACAATATTATTAATAATAATATTTGGACAATCAATCAAGCTTTATCAAATTCACAGTCATAGGCAGCAGAGTTTGGGGGTAAGGCAGCAGCATATCCTAAATGGTGTGCCACATATGGACCCCCGACACTTATTCATAAGGAGCCAGTATTGAGTTGCCAAATTGCCACACCAGAAGCAGGCCAGAATTGTAACCCAGTCTTCTGGAGTTGTGAAGTAGCAGAACACTACACACCATGCCCTTCTGTATTATATTATATTATAAACACACAGATCTCTGGTCTTACTAGGATCAAGGTTCCAGTCCTAGTAGTTCATGAGTACCAGCAGGTTGCAATGCCACATGATGCTTAGTGGATGCCAGAGCTGTCATTCTTCTTTCTTCTTCCTATCACATAAATGGCTTCTGCAATTTGCTTCACTCTCATCACCTGTCATTACTGGTTTTTTCCTTTCTGCCATCTTTAATCTTCTCAATGCGTTCCCCTATGCAGTTTACAGAAGGAAAGATGCAAACCCTTCTAACTTTGCATAGGTTGTAGCCTGGCCACATTTTTGCTTCACCAGCGAGTATCAAGCTATAAGCTTTTGATTAAGACCAAGATCAATGTTCTAGCTAGCCCAAATGGTCCTAGAGTAAATGTGTGACTGACAGCCACGACTCTTACCATTTTATGTATTATATTATGTAAAAAGCCAAATTTCCCACTATGGACAAATGAAGTTCTATCTATCTATCTATCTATCTTGTGAACTTGGCCCCGGACACAGCCAGACGGACATCGTTGGCTCCACCACACACTGTTTATTAATAATAATATTTACAATAAATACGTGCACTCACAACCCCAGTGCCTCTTGCACCGATTCCCCCACTGTCCAGGCCACACAGTCCTGTGCCTCTTTTCCTCCTGGCCGCCTCCAGTCCTCACTCCAGCTCCGTCCACTTCCACCCGACTTCCACTGATGACTGGAGGGAGGCGGCCCCTCTTATAGGAACCCGGATGGGCTCCAGCTGCTTCCCGGCAATTAGTCTTGGCCACACCCCTGTGTGGCAGAAGTGCCGGCTGCGCACCCGGAAGCCGTCCGGGTGTCCCTTGTCGTCTTCCCCCCGGCACTTTCTGGTGTGGCGGAAGTGCCGGGCTCCCGGGATGATAAGGCACTGGGGTGCCGCCTGGCGGTGGCCACGGGTCCCTACAGGGCTGGGCTTCCAAGCCCCCAACCCGAGGCCTCCTGCATAACCAGGACGGACGCCCCCTCTCGGTCTGGAGGAGGCACACGCCCTCCTCTGGTCCTCCAAGGCATCCCGGCCGGGCTCCAGCCCCGGCCGGGGACCACACGGGATAAACCGGCATCGGGGCGCCGCCTGGCGGTGGCCACGGGTCCCTACAGGGCTTGGCTTCCAAGCCCTCTACCCGAGGCCCCCAACATAACCAGGACGGACGCCCCCTCGCGGTCTGGAGGAGGCACAAGCCCTCCTCTCGTCGTCCTGGGCGTCCCGGCTGGGCTCCAGCCCCGGTCGGGGACCACAATCTATTATATTATATTGTATTAAATTATAGTGACTACTATTGCATGTTTTGCTCAGCTACAAACAATATTTTGCTCAGATTTTCATCACAATTAATCTGCCAGATTGAAGTTTTAATGGTTTACACATGCAAATTCAAGAAGTGATCAGCTTGACTGAAATGTTTGACTTGTTAATTATGTTGACATTTGACCCCTGGGGTTGGTATTTTCTAGATGAAAAGCAGCCAATGATATCACCATCTGACACAGCAGAATAAATACTCTCAGTATTAAAGTGACACATCTTGTATTCCCATATTTGTTTATTTCCACCAGAACTGTAAACATTTAAAAAGCGTGCACTGTTTAGATTTGTCATGCTCCCAAAAATCTGATTAGGTCCAAAGTGAAGTCAAATACATCTTTAGTGTAGAAAACATTCGGCATACATACAGTTGTTTAGAAAAATATTAAAAATGCCTCTTTTGAATACAGTCTTACTAATTCAAATGTACTTACCCTTTATTTGTAAAAAAAAAAGACAGTTTCACAGCAAGTTTCTGCAAACATATCACAAAAGAAGATTAAAGTTGTATACATTTCTGCAACCCACCCATTCATTTTCTAAACCTGCATAAGTCAAGTCAAGAATTACAGAGGCGTTTAAAAGGTCAGTTAAATCTCAATTACTCAGATGTTTGAAATGGACTTCATCTTTTAACCAAATGCCCTAGATGTCTAACTGTATACTGTAGACGTGACCAAACATTTTTAAACTCTTTAAACTTTTTAAACACTGTAGTTTTCCTGTATGTCTCAGAAGACAAGTGAACATGTAGAAGAGATGATAGTATAGGAACACATTAGATACTGGCAGGGACCTGTAAGCCAAATGGAACCCTGATAAAGATGTAGTCACCTTGTTTTGTGGCTTTTAGTTAATTGCAGCC
Source organism: Polypterus bichir lapradei (assembly GCA_026402145.1). NCBI lineage: Eukaryota > Metazoa > Chordata > Cladistia > Polypteriformes > Polypteridae > Polypterus > Polypterus bichir. The sequence goes on along the minus strand of JANRMT010062854.1, from coordinate 119,063,387 downwards.
CAGCTAAGTTTCAGGTAAGGAAGACAAGTTTGAAAGAAAGACAGCTTTATTCACTAATCCTGGTGCTAGAGAGTGACAACATGTTGTATGTTGATTAGCACATGCAAGCAAGAATTTAATTGTACTCTGTCCATGTGACAATAAGGACCCCAAAAACCTATAATACCAGAGAGGCCAAAGAAATAAAATTAAAAGATTATTAACAAAATACAGATGCAATACCCTGTAATATAATATTAGAGAATTAAAATAGCAACAACAAAAAAAAACAAAATGCTAAAATGCTAAACATCCCTGTCTGCATGGTGGAGGGCCACCTTAGCCTTGCAGTGTCAGCTGTCCTCATTTTTACTGTCACCTCAAGCCCCTGCTCTTGACGCCAGTTCAGCTATTATCAATGCCAACCCACCTGACTCCAAGCCCATTCAGCATCACCTGTAATGATCTAAAGTATATTTTAATTTTCTTTAGTCATTCCATTCCTTTACAAGTAACCTGTTCATTGTATTGGGCATTTGCACAGCCAGGGAATACAATGGTTACATTTATTTGTTATTCTTATTTTTATTACACCTTCTTCTATAACTCCATTTTTATTTTTATATGACCATTTTGTACATTGTGTTTGGTCTGGTTGCCAAGCTTCTGAATGTTTCTGCCCCGTAAACTATGCTCATTGACTTACGTTTTGGCCCGGTTTACATATTCATTTCTGCTTTTGAACTTTTAATTTCAGATCTTGACTACGACTTTTGTTTCACAATTTGGATTCTGTTTTCTCGATCCTTGCTTTCCAGGTTTTGACATTTGCTAGTTTATTTACCACGACCAGACTCCTGATTCCATTTCTTTTTCTAAACAGTGGCTGCCCAGTGCATTCAGTACATCTCTTGGGCGCAAAGCAGAAACCTGTCCTTTAGAGGGCGCCAGAGCAGCAAGTGCTATTCTCCTTTTTTTCTACCTTCTATTCAGGATGCTCCACAGCTCCTAAACTGGGTACTGTAGAAGTGAAGGATTTTGTATGATCTTACTTTGTTTATGTGAATTTCTATTCCCATATCTTGAGGCTGTGTGTGTTAGATTATTAAGTAGCTTTTAGTTGACAACTCAACATTAGATCAACCTCTCCAAGGCTGGTCTCTGTCTTGTGTCCAGTGCTTCTAGGATATTCTCTTATCCTTTGTGCCAAACTGGATTAAGTGGACTTGAAAGTTGGTGGAAATGCCAAACAGATTAAACACCTGATCACTATTCATATTGTAATGTGTTGTGCATTTGGGTTCAACAGTGTTAAAAATCAAGGAAATTATCTTGGGTGTATATAGTGCCCTTCACAGTGAACACTTACGTTGGTGTTACACTACCTTGTTTGGAGCCTTTCAAATTTATGGACTGCAGTTTCTGGATCTTATCACCTAGAAGACCTCAGACTAGCCATCATAGTGAGTGACAGATTACAGAATAGCCTCATGACATCTCAACGAAGTTTCATATTTCCAAACTATTGTGAGCTTGCTGCATTTTGACAGCCAATGTGCTGCCTGAATGCACCAATAGCTGAATGGTATGATGAATTCAGCCATCGTTTTTTCCTTTTTTCATTCTATCATGATAAGGAAGACATGAAACATTGGACAGACCAGTCTTTCTTGTGGTTGCACGGCCCAAAACAACCACTTTCCTTTTTTGCTTGTGGCTGCATTGTGTGGGGAGTACACACTGGTTATCAACTCTCGCACACACCAAAGGCCACTTCTGCAATTTCAGACAAAATCAGAGCTGAATAATTTTGTTGTGTTGATATGGCAATGTCACAGGGGATGTCACACTTTATGAGTGGTGTTCTGCTATGACTGCCCACATCCTTTTAAGATTAAGGAAATGAAGGCTATGAATGCAAATTGATGGAAAAGTCTTGTAGTGTGATGGGTGCTCAGCAGAAACAACAAATAAATGTTAAATGTTAAAAAACAAGCCATTCCTGTTATAGAGTGTCTATCCTATTCAGTGCTAATGACAATGGAACCATCTTGACTTCCTTTAGTGGGGTAGAGTATAATGCTAGGTAAGAAACAGAGAGATTGCAGGGGATCATTAATGAGGAATGAACTTATCACACAGTATTATTGCCATTATCCCTCAGCTCGATATTATAGACCTGCCTGTGAATTACAATACAAGTGACAATATAAATAAATGTATGCACTTAATATTCATATAGGACTTTCATAAACACAGAATGTGGCACTTGTTCCTCACATATATCACAAAAAAGTAAGTTATTATAATAGGATATAATTTATAATTGCCTGCATGCAAGGGTTTTCCTTTTTTGGGCAAAATGCTGTATTACTACATTTTGCTTGCTTTGTTTCATATATGGGTTCTACTCTCCTAAAAACATGTGGTTATCTCTGTTCTCTACTGCTTTGCCTAATGGCAGCTGCTTAGCATCCATATTCATGATGCTCTACCTGCAATCATTTATAATCAGGGGAAGTATGCCAAAAAAAAAAACGAGCAACAGCAGTCAGGACACAAAAGAGTGGAGACTTCATAAATAAGGAGCGATCACATGCAACTTCACAAGCCCCAGGGCACTCCAAATGTCAGCGGTGTGTGACAGATTATTTGGCAGCCAAGAAGAGACACAAAGGTGGCACAAGACAGGAGAAGGGTTTGCCGTGGGCAGAATTTAAGAAAAAAACTGTGCTGATGTACAAAAGAAGCCAGCAGTCAGAATGTAGTATGTCAATGTTGGAACTTACAATGGCAGACAACAAATTCAGCGATGTTAAAAAAGTGGGGGAATCTTTGAAGACCCAATAGAAAAAGCATAGTGGTAACAGAGATGAGTCAAGTCTTTCTTGGGGTACAATGAAATTCTATCTATTGTAATAAGACACAACACAAATCATCAAGGTTTGGGGTTTTTAGCTCCGTTTACTGAAAGAAAATCAAGGTCAAAACTTTTCCAAAGAAAAATGTCAGACATAATAGGATGGGTGGATGGACATTATAAAGAGGCAGACCAGAAATTAAGAATGTGGAATGCTGGGAAGGCGTAGTGGATGGGTAGTGGACTTCATCAGTGGGGGACCAGAGGAGATAAGGGAAACCGGAAGCATTGTTTTCTTGTTTGTCCAGGAGGGATTATGGCGGTGGCGCTTTGTATTTTCTATGGGAAGAGAGAGAGAGAGAGGTTAGTACCCCGCCATTGTCCCCTGGCACAAGTTGTCACGATGCTCGTCGGGTCCTTAAGCTGCTCCCCATGCGCTTGTGCATGACACTATCTATCTATCTATTGTCACATGCATGTTCATGGGGACAATTTAAGGGCACAGATAGTTGGAAAATGGATGGACGGATAATTGCAACTTCCTGCCGGAAGTCAGAGGGTGCTGTTGACTGATGTCTTTTCTCTTCCTCTCTCTGCAGACTGGAAGACTGATGACCATGACATCTTGACATCACTTGAGCTGTTCGCCAGCCTGGAGTCGCCTCTTCCTGCCAGGAGCCAATAATACCAGAAGCTCTGCCATCTTGAATGGTCTGTTTTGGAGATCATCGATACAACTTTTTTTTTCTTTTTGACATGTTAATACCCACATTTTACCTATAACATATGGGGTTGGCCTTCAGGTGCCCCAAAGATTTATCATCCCTTGTCTCATTTGGTTACACTACCTTTTATATAGTGCCTTTCATATCTATCTATAACATATTGTGTATAGTGTCTTTCATATAATAAATGTAACTATCCCACACTCCATACACTGTCTTTCATGTCTATCTATATATCTTATAGAGCACCTTTTATATCTACGCATAAATTCCACATCCCATATAGTGCCTTTCATATCTGTCAATCTCATATAGCAGCTTTCAAATCTATGTATTGTCACACCCGTGCATTTCAGGGACACACGAAGGGCTGTGATGATGGCAATTCTCCTATGGACCAGGGGTTGGCTAATGTTTCCAAATGCCTTTTCTTCTCCTGTCTCTGCATGACAAAAGATTGACACCTGTTCCACCTCTGATGTCACTTCCATTAAACTCCTTCCTGGACCCACTTCTTCCTATCTAGTTCCCATATAAGTACCTCCTGCCTCACCTTGACTCAGTCTAATCTTGGACTCCAGTCTGAAAAGGCACACTGCCTGTTCCACATTATTTTGTTTTGCTTCTCAGAATATATGGAGATCATGAAAGTGCACCAAATGTTTCTGATTTGTTTTTGTGTCATTCTTACATTATTTATTCTGCATTCCATATGCTGCCCTTCATATCTATCTATCTATCTATTAAAAAAAGTCATATTCTTTTGGACGCTCAATGCATGTATGAATGCATTGAGAGAAACCTAAACAATGAATTAGACCAAAAAACAGCATTCTCACCTTTCTGTCACACATGAACATATAAATAAGTTCCTGATTTTGTCTTCTCACATGAAATATTAATTAATTAACAAAAAATCAAACCATTTTGGGTCTGGAATTCGAATTTAAAAGTGTTAACCTATTCTATGTATACAGTGCATCTGGAAAGTATTCACAGCGCTTCACTTTTTCCACATTTTGTTATGTTACAGCCTTATTCCAAAATTGATTAAATTCTTTTTTTTCCTCACAATTCTACACATAACACCCCATAATGACAACGTGAAAAAAGTTTACTTGAGGTTTTTGCAAATTTATTAAAAATAAAAAAACTGAGAAATCACATGTACATAAGTATTCACAGCCTTTGCTCAATACTTTGTCGATGCACCTTTGGCAGCAATTACAGCCTCAGGTCTTTTTGAATATGATGCCATAAGCTTGGCACACCCATCCTTGGCCAGTTTCGCCCATTCCTCTTTGCAGCACCTCTCAAGCTCCATCAGGTTGGATGGGAAGTGTCGGTGCACTGTATATAAAATCCTAAGCCTAAAAGTGCAACGATTTTGTGCAACGATTTTATATAACGTCTTTATGTCATGTTTTTTGTCACGCTTTAAATCGGTCTTATTTTAAAACCTACATATATATGTTTGGTATTGTTATTTTCAGAATTTATTGAAATTTAATGTGATGTTGTTAGATTTTCTTAAACATGAGACTTTGTGCCAAGAGTTTGACCCAGGACCGTCTCGCGATGATGTAGAACATGAGATTCTTGCAAGACACGCCCTACTTACAACCAAATAAGAGCACGAACAGCAACACACTCAGTCGTGTTTTGGCTTTGAGCACACACAGATCCAGGGCTCTTAGCACATATAAAGCGTATAAGAACAATACGTTATAAATGAAACGTAGACGACTGAGTGAAGAAGAAAGCAGCGCGGAGAAAAGAAATTCAAAAGTGTTGGAGAGACAAAAAAAAAAAAAAAAAAGAAGAATCTATGTGCAAATTCAGAAAATAAGGAAAGTAATTATCAGCCCGGAACAAGTGGAATTGAAAAAAAAGACGTTGGTGCTGTACACATGCAGAGCAGGTTAGAGATTATGAAAGCAGTGTTCGAAAGGCTTAAAAAACCATTGGCGCTATACACATGTGGAGAAAGTTAAAGAATATGAAAGTAGGAAAATTAGAAAGTGTAAAAAAAGGGAAAGTAATCACCACGGACCAGGTGTCATTGAAACAAAAGCAGGATAAAGCGAGGTCAGAAATAAAAGACAGAGTAGAAAACAAAGTAAAACGTCATAATGAGGTTAAAAAACACATGCAGAGCAAGATACAGAATATTAAAGCAGAAAAAACGACAGTGTCAAAACAAAGAAAGTAAGCGTCGCATTAGCGCAAAGAAAGAGAAATTATTACTCGGAGAAATAACGAAAAGGCGAATAGAGATCGAATATATGGACATAGGTGATATGTTAGAAGTATGTAAATATTGTAAGGCTTTGAAGTTTAAGTCAGAGAATTTCAAAAACGGGGTTTACCTCACATGCATTTATTGGTTACTTTGCAAAAAAAATTATTAACTGCTGATGATGTAGATCGTTTTGTCTAGGCTGAAATTCCAAACAGAGAAACCTATCCTGAATTATGGTACAAAGTCATTAAACACATGTCTCACAGACCTCATTTAAAAGATTCAGCATATTGGGACTGGAAAGATTCCAAATATTGTTTTTACAGAAGTTCTGAAATAAAAGTGAAACTAATGAAATAGCAACAATTCAAAGACAAAAAAGTGTGTATCTGGAAAAACAAAAATGGGGGTTGGCGAGCGAAGCGAGCAGGGGGCAAAGCCCCCCAGTTTAATATAAATTAATCAGTGAATTAATGCAAAGAATAAATATGACATTAATATAATCCAATACTTATTTGAAAAGAATTTAACTCAAAGCAAAAACCAAATCGGAGCAGGGCACCAAACTATCATAAGGCACACTCACACAAACATGGCTTGAGTACTGGACACTGTGTAGATTCAAAAATATGTTTTGGTCTAACTAATAATGGTTTGAGCAGATTCGTGCTGAAGACAGATCTAGCATATAGCAACAAACCGTCAGTCAATGAAGCCATCTTGTTTGGTGTGAACACTGCTGTTTGTTTGTGTAGTGGTGTGGGGTGGGTTATTGTGGCACACAGTGAGTTCCCTTGGTATGAGAACACCAACAATTGAATTTGTTTGAAATCTTATCTGATTGGTTGTGTCTGTGGTAGCCATTAACACACTTGTAAATGAACTTATTAAGTGGAATAATAATGCTTTCTGTCACAAGGACACAAAAGTCCATAAACTTGTGACTGATTTGGTTTAATAGAAGCCAGATCTTAAACTAACAAAGCATCTTTGAGGGAGACTAAATAGACCATTCAGAGATGGAATCCATCCAAAGTAAATCTGGAGCTAACACAGGCAGCATTTTTCACAATTTTTTTCAAGTTATCCATGGTGGTTTGTCTGAAGATATTTGTGGGATCAACTCACCATTATTTTTACTTTTGTCAGTAATGTATATTTGTCTGAAGCCTTTATGCAAGGCAGATTACAATACAATTATATCCATATAGTTTTCATAATCAGGGTATGTAATTTGCAGTGGACCACACACCTGCATGTCTTCATTAGGTGGGTGCACCTAATAAAGTGTCCACCAAATTAAATAATATTCATTATTTAATTCATGGCAATATGATGCCACATGGTGCCACAGTGGTTATCACTTCCAACTCACAAATAGGCTCAGATCCTACTCAGTTTGATCGCTGTGTGAAGTGTACATATTTCCATTTTTCGCTATGTACTCCACATTTCCTTCCTCATCCCAAACACATGCAAGTCAAGTAGACTGATATCTCTTAATTGGCCCTGAGTGAGTGTGCCATGCCATGGATCAGTGCCTAGTCTATGCTGGCTTCCTGTATCACAGATGATGCTACCAGAACATACCTGATCCTAATATGGACAAAGAGGATACAGAAAATGGAATAATAGATAGATATCAACTGTATATACCTCAGTCCTCTGCTGCCTTTTTGGATCTTCCACAACATATTCTGAACCTGCTTAACAGTTAAGATAGCTTTTACACTTGTGAACTTGTCTGATTTCCATAACAAAGCACTCTCCTTTCTCACCTCCAGCCAGTGCTAATCATGCACCTGAAGGGGCTTTAAACCAATGGTTTAGTTCATGTCCTGCAAAGCCTAGGAACTCCTTCTGTACAATACAATACAATACAGTTTATTTTTGTATAGCCCAAAATCACACAGGAAGTGCCACAATGGGCTTTAACAGGCCCTGCCTCTTGACAACCCCCCAGCCTTGACTCTCTAAGAAGACAAGGAAAAACTCCCAAAAAAACCTTGTAGGGAAAAATGGAAGAAACCTCGGGAAAGGCAGTTCAAAGAGAGACCCCTTTCCAGGTAGGTTGGGCGTGCAGTGGGTGTCAAAAGAAGGGGTTCAATACAATACAATACACAGAACAGAACAAATCCTTAATAAAGCATAATAATAAAAATTTTAGAAGTACAGAGCAGAATTTAACAGTAGATGATATCATATAATAAGATTTTGATATTTTTAGAGTGCTGGAGACCTCATCCATCAAGCTGCCTCCCCATTTGGCCATTCCACGGCTGAAACGTTGCTCGGCCAGCCAATCCGATGAAAGGGCCCCTCTTTCCCATGATTCCTGTGATCCTCCACCAGGGATGACTTTACCATAGGTAGGCAAACAACTTGGCAGGTGGGCCGTGGCACCAATTGCCACATTTGAGTACCGAGAACAGAAACAGAATAGGTGAGGGTTAGTATTCAATTATACTTATCATGTTACTTATGTTTTAGTGCTAATGACTAACAACAGAGATGCAGTATGTACAGTTAATCAGCAGCTCTAGTCTGTAGTGTTTGGTTACAGGAACTCAAGGCTAAAGATCATTCTGGCAGACCAGAACCTTGAACCTTCATAATGTATGGTTATCCAAGAAAAATTCTCAACAGCTTTTTGTTTTATAGGTAATATGGTCTCACTCTTCATATTCATAGACCATGTGCTGTCCACTAGTGTCCAGCTTCATGCCAGTCCTTGCTGATTTTACCATTAAATGGATAATCAGACCCTAGTTTCCTAGCTAGGGACATTGTGCTGTTATGAATCTATCTGCATTGCTAGTGACCTCTTGCCAACCCTTCATTGCCTATTTATCTTACTGTCAGTGCCAGTGTGTATAAATGGAAGCTACCAAGGATTGGCTTGTTTAAATAGTGCCCCAGATTCAACTTTGAGAACACCATAGTAGCTGTAGTATTAACAATGTCCTATGTACAGAGTACAATGAAATACTTACTTGAATGTCTGACCAACATGCAACACATCCCCACTCTCTGGCACCATGAGAAGCAACAACATATTAAAATACAGAACTTCATTATAACTAATTAAAAACTCAAATCAACTTATCTGATACATTCTTCATTCCTGTGTCTAGGTTTACATGTGTCTTCTGAGGTGTTGGGCACTATAAGTAAACACAAGGTCATAGGAAACTAGATGCTAGGAACAACTCACAGACTAGTAGGAGGTTATACTGTAAAAACTGTAAATGGTTCTCACACATAGCAGACTGATCCCTAAATTGTGCAGGGGATGCAACCTGAAAGGCCGCAAGGACACCTAAAGCTTTAATTACCAACATTGGCTCAGGAGGCTACTACTTTAAGGGTACTCTAATGGGACTCTTTGGTTTGATTGGTTATAATTGTTATGCCATACCAGGTTTCAAAACCTGGTTCAAATAGCTTTTTTTTCTTGTTATTTATTTGTTTTTCTCTTTTTTGTATTCTTCTGCAATTAGTGCTTCCAGAATGCTTTGCCTTCTCCCTAGTGTATTTTAGTGAGTATGTACATATTAGTATGTTGATTTTTATGTATTCTGTACTACAAGTTAGACTATTCTTTTATTTATCTTCCATGGCCTCTTTCTGTTGATCCTAACAGGGCAGTGTAGCTGTGGGACCACCCCTAGGCCTATATGAGCCTGCAATAGTGCTAAGGCATTGTTCACTGAAGTTTGTTCAGATTTCTTTTAACTTTTGGACATGTGGAAATTTTGTGTGTATGTTTTATGAACTTCTGGTTATGAACTCGTTTCCTGTCTATGGATTCTAATTATTAGATTACAGACTGGTTTAGTTTGCTTTTAGGTTTGCCCTTTATGTGTATCAGTTTGTATTCCTTTTTACTCTTTCTTTTTGTCCCTATCATTGAATATTTGTTTAGTAAATCTTTAAATATAAAGGCAGGGGTTTTATTGGTTCCTTCTCCCTATTTTATGCCTTGGTTTAATGTTGGAATATGCAGACCATAAAATCTACTTCTCTGGTTTTGTTTCTAGGTATTTTCTGGAGACTTGAGGCCTAGTTTTTGAATTAAATTCTCATTTGTCATTGGACCTTACTATTATTCTATGTTAATGAGTGTTGTCTTATTTTAATTCTTACTTTGTCTTTTATTTCTCTTTTCATCATCATGTAAAGCACTTTGAGCTACATTATTTGTATGAAAATGTGCTATATAAATAAATGTTGTTGTTGTTATTTTAATATCATAGGCTAGGTAAAACATACAAACCAGGGTCTTTGAATTTTATTATTAAAGCAGAGATTTTCCACTGAAACATCAGTTGAAATTTTACTTTACTTGAATAAATTATTAGAGAAGGTCAGCAATGTTATGCAATGGCTGGCACTATTGCCTCATGGATCCATCATCATAGGTTTAAGTCCCCTGCCTGGTGGGTGTATTAATGGAGCTTGCATGTTCTTCTTGTATCTGCATGTCGTGATCTGGGGAGGTCTTTGAAACAAAATCTCAAAAATGAGGTCTCTAAAATAGCTGGGGAGCTGGGAACTGGCCAAGAATCTTTAAAGTCTCAAACAGCAGTGCAAAAAGCCCCACAAGATGAATGCTCAACATTCAGCTTGTATAACAGAAAGGGCAAAAGATGTAATCAAAGAGACCTCACCAACACCCACCACATACAATGTACCACAAGAGACTTCGTGTTTCCTCAACTTTTATAGGTTTAAGGGCAGTCCCTTGATGGAGAGGGACAGGGGGGCTCTGCATCTTCTGGAAAAAGACACAAAAAGCAAGACACATTGTATGGATACACAAATAATACACAAAATCTATCAAAAACACACAATACAAATGATAAACATAAATAGCAATATTATCATAAATGAGGCAATCAAACAGGAACAAAAATACATAAAAGTGGTATTTGAACCCAAGCCTGAAAGAACCCCTTGCTGAAACACAGCAGTGTTGGTCTTTCTACAGGTAATCTGGTTTTCCTCTCACAACTCCAAAGTTTTGCAGGTTAGCTGAATTTGCCTCTGTGGGAATATGTGCATAAGAATTCCTTCAAAGGACAGGCTTTTTGTCTTGGGCTATATTCTGTATTGTGCCTAGTGGTTACTGGGTTAGGAGCTGGCTTCCCTATGACCTACCTAAGTAGGTCTGAAAATGAGAGAAGATCTGAATTGTTAGAGCAATATACATTGAAGTGTCCATTATTAATCAATGGTGAGATTTTGTACCCCTGTACAATTTCAGTCAGACTTGATCAGCTGTGCTGCTACATAATAATGTCCAGTCGTTGATACATTCATTTATTTTCTGTATCTGCTCGATCAAATTTGGAGTCATGTCGGTCAGAGCCTACCCTGATAGCATCAGGCACAAAGCATGAGCCAACCATTGGCTAAGATGCCTATCCATGATAGGACACACTCATACACACAGACACACACACAAACACACCAGGCCAGTTTAAACACTCAAGTTATCCTGCATGTCTTTTGAATGCAGTGGGAACTGGAGTAATGCCATAAGGACACAGGGAGCACATGCAAACTCCACACAGAATAGCTACATGTTGTTTAAGTCCAGTCTGTACACACTAATGTAGTGCATTGACCTTGAACTGAATTGATTAGGTTGAAGACATGCTGGATATGTTTTTTAAAATTTTTATACCCACACATCCACCTCTTCACCTCAGTGGAAAATCAGAATAACTACTGGAAGAGTCTTCATTGTCCACACTGCTGGTCCACCTGTTGGTGACATTTGCAATACACAGGTCATTTTTAAGGAATTTTTGAAAGGCAAGTATTGAATTGTGACATTTTAATTTTTATTGGTGTTGGTGATAGCATTGTATCATGAAAACAGGAGGCACACTAGATCTGACCATGAACTTTGAAATCAAGACGGAAGTGCATCCTTTTAGCTGCCTACAGCAGGCTCATTATGGCAGAACCTATTTTATTTTGCTAAATTTTGAAGAGCTTGATTAAGAGAGTATAATGATAAACATTTTGTAATAATGTAAAGTCAAACAGGAGGTAGACGTGAGACACCCCACTAAGGACTGAGGATTATGTTTCGGTTTCCTTCAGTGAGCTTTAATTGCTAAACATCAACTTTCTTTTCACAAGTTTAGGTACGCCTATAAAACAAAAATCTATTGATTCAGACTTAGTTCCAAAAAGAATTTGAAGCACAAGGGTTAACGGGTTAAGGCAAAACATTTAAGAGGAAAATGTCCATTTTGAGCACTCACTGCAGGTGAAACCAACTCATTTTAATCAGTTATTAATAATGGATTAAGCAATGTATTAAACATTGTATTTTGTTATACATATTACAAAGATCAGCTCTCTATTATATAAAAAATATCCTGGGACAAGACAAGACTTTTTCAGAGAGATACTTTCAAGTCCCTCGAGATGAGATTTTGTGCCGAAAGATTTAACCATGTCCGGGGTCGGAAATAAAAGACAAAGAGTAGATGACAAAGTAGAATGTCGTAAAGAGGTTCAAAAATGTTGGCAAGATACACATGCAGAGCAGGTTAGAGATAATGAAAGTACTAAAATTTGAAAGTCTCAAAAAAATGATAGTAAAGGTCGGATTAGCACAAACAAATGGAAATAATTACTTAGTGAAATAAAGGAACAGCGAAAAGAGATCAAATATATTGTTCGGATTTAAATTTTAAGTCGGAGACTTATAGATCATCTAATTCGTGTTGCCATCAGGGAAAAGTAGTGTTTCTTCCCAATGAAGAGGCGCATCCATGAGAATTAAAAGATTTGTTGTCTGGTGAACGTGAAATCCACTTACGTGAGCGGCAGAGACGCAAAGTGGCTGGCATGCAGCACAGGCCAGGGGGATTGGCGAGAGAAGTGAGCAGGGGGTGAAGCCCCTTAGTCTTTTACAGATTCAAAGAAGATATAATTTGTGATTTTTTTCATGATCTTTTTATTGTAAACTTCACTAAGCACTATTTTAGCAAATGTTTAGTAGTGAGCTCTGAGTGAGCCAGAAGGACTTTCATTTTGTCACAAGTACATAAAGACTTAGGCGTTGACTGCAGCAAATGAATGACAAACACAAATTAAACAGTACATTTTATGCAAGCTCTTAGCATGCATGTTGTGTGTTTAAAATGTTAGCCACAGAACAAATAAAATATATCGAAAGACGTCCAGCACTTTCAGGGCACATCTCCCCAAATACAATACGCCTATTCATTTCCTGAAGGACAAAGTTTGCTGGAGTCAGATCATGGCCACTATCAGCACAAGGCAGAAATCAGCTTTGGACTAAATATTAGCATATACTAGGGCATTCCCTGGCATACATACTAGCTCTTACATGATGCACATTAGGTTAAACTTTCAAGTCAGCTTCACAGCATGTATTTGCACTGTGTCAGCTAACTAGGCTCTTTAGAGGAAAATCTCTGAAAACTATAAAACAAATACTTCCGTCAAAAGCATGTCAGTAGTTAATTAAAGTAGTGACCAGTTGCTGAGGCAGACTTACTATTTATTGTGTTACTGTTAAAGCTGTAATATAATACAGTATAGTGTAACATTCTCCAACCTGCTCTATCCAGTTCAGGATTTCAAAGGGTCAAGGCCTGTCCTAACAGCACTGAACGCAAGACAGTAGGCAGCCATGGAAGGGGCACCAGACCATTACGGTCCATGCATACCTACACTTGGGCCATTCTGGAATTAGTAACTAACCATACCTACATACTGTATATATGGGGATGAGGAAAGCAAACCAGAGTACCCAGAGTAAAATGAACATAGACACAGGAAGAATGTGTAAACTCCACACAGACAATTACAAGCATAAAGATTAGTCTCCTTTGGTACCACCAAATTTAGGAAACATTTATGCCCATTACTATGTTAATCAGTCAGACAATTTTTAAAAAGATAAATGGCAAGCAATACCTTAACCTTTTAAACACAGCCTCAGTTTTGTCTGTTTTCTGTTACTTTGATTTAACTGACTATAACTTTATCATCTTTTACTCAATATTCATGTTCTGCCCCTCAAAGTGAATATCAGACACTTCTACTTTGTATTTCATTTTTTTTTTTCATCAGAGGAAATAATTATGTGGTATGCTTAATTTACAGCAGAATAAGTTGCAAAATGTTGTAATGTTTTTACCATAAAACTTAGAATTTTATTCTAATTTATACATACATATATATATATATA
>JANRMT010062854.1:119035739-119048939 GCA_026402145.1 Polypterus bichir lapradei | reverse complement strand
AAAACTCCAAGGTCCATGATGCCCTGCTGGAATTCAGGGCATCTCCACGTTGCAGGGAGGGCTCCACCTGGTGGCTTGGGGGTATTGGCCGGGAAAAACTGCCGGCCATATACCACACTCTGCTTTAATAATAAAATTCAAAGACCCTGGCTTTTATGTTTTACCCAGCCTATGACATTAAAACGAGAATTTAATTCAAAATCATGTCTCCAGAAAATAGCTAGAAACAAAACAAGAGAAGTAGATTTTTCGGTCTGCATATTCCAACATTAAACCAAGGCAAACCTAAAAGCAAACTAAACCAGTCTGTAATCTAATAGTCCACTATATATATATATTATCTAACCCACTATATCCTAACTACAGGGTCACAGGGGTCTGCTGGAGCCAATCCCAGCCAACACAGGGCACAAGGCAGGAAACAAACCCCAGGCAGGGCACCACCACGAGGCACACACTAGGGACAATTTAGAATCACCAATGCACCTCCGGAGGAAACTCACGTAGAGAACATGCAAATTCCACGCAGGGAAGACCTGGGAAGTGAACCCAGGTCTCCTTACTGTGAGGCAGCAGCGCTACCCACTGTGCCACCGTGCCTCCCTATATATATAATACACATACACATATTAGTGAATATTTCAGGAACAACCAGGAAGAAAATATTCTGAAATTATTGTGAAATATCTACAAATATTACATTTAGTTTTGTAGTTTTGAAGCAGTACAAAAAGTTGGATTCTTTTTCTGCACTTTTACTATTTTCAAATAAGTCTCCATAGTGCGCATATTCACTATTGAAAACCTCAGTCCTATGTGTCACTTAGAAGGGCAGATCGTACTCTGTTAGAATGTATGCAGTGTAGCTGGTAAAGAAATTATACTGTGTATCCAAATTACAACACCAGTAGTTTCAAAATTTAAGAACTTCTTTCCAAGAAAAAAAAATCTGAAATATAGAATGTGGGATGTTATATCATTTGAAAGCTGATACCCCCCGTTTAGTAAATATTAGTCTGTCAAATTTTGTGTAATTGAATTAATAATTCAAGAAAGTTATAGGGGATGGTGTAGTGAGGAAAGTGTTTCTGTGATAAAGCAATTCTGCCATCTTTGAAGGAAGAAAGAAAAACAATGCAATGTGGAATCGGGGTATGCAAAACACCATTTTAATGGCAAAATACTGTTTTTTAATAATAACAGTAAAGAAATGAATGATTTTATGCATTTGTTCTTAATTTTACATTATTATTTGGTTCCACTGGTGAGACCAAAAAAACAATAGGGCTGAGATTAAAACCTTCTTGTGTGAACTACAGTATACTATTTATAGCTACAAATACACATAAACTATATGGTGTTGTTGCATTAAGGGCCAGTAGTGCACAGCCCCAACATTTGTTGTACAAAATAAGGAATAAACCTTAACCTTAACAGTAATTTAGCTTATTATAACAAACCTTACTCTTGTCTTCTTAAACATTTTTCCGGTGTTCTGTGATATGCTCAATGCAATACTTAACTATAAAATATTACCTCTTTCATTATGGTAAATTGTCTTCACACTGGTGCTACAAGCCTGTTTCTGGGTGAGGAGCTGAACCAGTTGGCCGTTCAGTGTTCTCTATATCCTTGGGTGTCTGAGAGCATATCCAGCCTGAACTTTCCAGGTTAGCAAAGGGGATTCAAGGTTGGTAACATGAGGACCATCTGTTGCTGGTGATGTCTTCCTGTGAATCTCATGTTGGCACTTCTGGCTCTAACTTTTCCAAATCTAGACCATGCAGCACACACCGGTGAAGAGGTATGAAATGTTTAATACCATTTGGCTTCCTTAAAGGTAGTCACAGTTATTTGTAAGAAAAAGAAACGAAAGGAAATCAAAATCAGTAATACATTTAGAGAGTTTAGAGAGACTGGTCAAAAAGGGTTCAGGATTTGGGGAACCACCTTGGTAACCCTGTTTAAAACTGAACCAATAAAAAAAGAAAGTATGTGAAAGCAGCAGTATCTGCTGTTAACAATAAGCAAAACAAAATTACCAGAGAGTAGTCTGTTTTCATTCCTGTACTTGTGCTCTTTCAAGGTTCAATACAAAAGACACTGACTTCAGTCAGGAGGGATATATAAATATCTCTAGATGAGAAATGGCTTCCGTCTCATCATCCAGGTGGATGCTACACATTAGTGGTGGTTCATGTGGCTCCCCACTCACTGAAATGCTTTGAGTAGTGAGAAAAGCACTAGAGAAATGTAAGGAATTATTATTATTATTATTATTATTATTATTAAAATAATTCTTAAATCACAGCAGTTCCACTTCTGTGTGGCAGGAAAGTTTTCTGGTCTGTAGATATGCATTTGGAGAGGTGATGAATTAATAAGAAAATGAACTTGATCCTAGGATGGCATGGCTGTCGTGGTCAGTATTGCAGTTTTCATGGACCAGCGTTCTGTGCTGAGATAGTGTGCCTGGTTTTTGCCCATACAGAGTTAGATTGTTCTCCCTATGTCCCCGTGTAGGTTTCCTCTACACTAATAAAAATAAAGGTGCCAGAGTGGTTGTTCAGAACAATGCCATAAGGGAATCATCCTAGTTTCCTGAAAGCCCCATCCATATTGAGAAATCCAGAAAGAAAATGTATTTATTAAGATTTGTAACAGGCTTCATACAGTAAATAATGTTAACTAGACGGTAACAGATTTGTGAAATGCTAATATGTCATATTATAAAAGGACCCTTGCATGCCTACAATAACTCAGGCTAAGTCCAGGTTTTCTTAATTTGTAAGTGTCCTGCTAGGTAGCCTACCATACATTACACATCTTTTCTACATATTAAGAAGTTTTTCAAAGCACAAAGAACCAGCTTATATGCAAAGAACCCTTCCCAGAATAAAACGGTGCTTTGTCAAACAAAGGTTCAACAAGAAACCACACAACCCAGTAAAGAACCATAAAGTGCCTTTAAAAAACCAGTATTTGTAAAAGTGTAGATAATTATTTTCACTCCACATCCCTAGAGACATGCACATTAGTTTATTTGCAGCTTCAAATTTTCCCCTGCATTGAGTGTGAGTGAGTGGGTTTGTCTGTTTCTGTCCTTATTTCCAGTGCAACCTACATTGGCTCTGGTGCTGTCCATCCATCCTTCAATCCATTTATCCATTCATTTTTATAACCAGTTTATCTTGGGCTCTGTTGCTCTATGACCCTAACTTAAACTATGAGATTCTGAGAATGATGTAATATGAAGTAATACATCTTGCCTGAAGAAGGAGGGGCTTGGGTTGCCTTGAAAGCGTGCATATTGTAATATTTTTAGTTAGCCAATAAAAGGTATCATTTTGCCTGACTTCTCACTACAACTAACTGAAATGTTTAATTTTAAGCAAAGACTGCATCACACTCACATTTTGTGCAATTTTTGATAATGCATTCTACATGTGAATGACTCTACAGCAGCGATTATAGTCCTTTACAGTTAATTTACAGATAGGGTGCTATCAATGAGGAGTTAGCATGTTCTCTTCTTGGTACAGTGGGTTTCCTTCCTCAGTTAAACTATATGTTTGGCCAGATGTGTAGTGACAACCCACTTCAAGTGAAGGTAGCCTACTGAAGTTTCAGTGTGGAATTGCCATGATCGCCCCAGGAGATTTTATTCATGTTGACTAAGAACTCTGCACTGCCTGGATGCCATTCTAAGTCAGCCTGCTGTGTCTAACTTCTTACCACTACTTACCTCATCAACTCTTCCTTTGGCCGCCAGAGACCTTTAGCTCGTCAACGTGTATGCGTAATACAGACATGAATTTGGAAAACTTTCAAACAGTGAAGAATCACAGACGTCTGGGTGGCTCAGTGTAAACAGGCCAAGGAGTCGAAACTTCTAATTAGCGGTCCGCAGTGCCAGGCGCTAATTGTGCTATTGATACCGCTTAATGAGGACGCTATCGGCCTCGCCAGTAAGTGCTTTTAATGACCACTCTGTCATCTTCGTTAGCCGGGAGTCAGAAAACAATCTTATCGCACGCAATGTTGATTCCCAAGTGATGAAACGTCGTGACTCCCACCCATTTGTTTAAGGGGAACAAAAGCTGCAATTACCGATCTGCTTTATATGCGCTGAGATCGGCGACAGCACGAGGCGAATAGACAAACTCCCGAAAGTTATCGAGTATATAGTGTCTTTCGGGGGAGTCGCAAGATCCCTGAAGTATACTCTGGAGCGCCGCCGTGCATTTTTAGAACCTTCGCGTTAATAAATTGCTATTAAATTGTTAAAGCTTCCCAATTGGCAGTTTCTCGTTACTTTAGGTGCAGTAGAATAAAGGCGGCTGACTCGAATCGTGACAACAATTAACGATTGTTAGAAATGTTTTAGCCATTTGATCAGCGCGCTGCTTCCACATTTTGATGACTTCTGTTCTTTCCAAATGCAATGCCATTCCTTTCCTAAGAAGCCGAAAACCCGATAGAGGAAGCGATTCTCCGTTTATCACTGGCCTCAGGCCACTGTGTATATTCAGCAATAGAAGACCGCCGGTATACTGGGGTCAAACCGACAAGGAAATACATTCTGTAATTGGCATATTATCATTCTCCAAGCCTCGCCTTTGTATACTTACATATCGTGCAAGAGTATATGACAGTCACCCTGTACACCATGAATGTATAACTGTGCTTCGTTACATTAGTGTCGTATTGCTTAAAATGTCTTACATACCATAAGGCACTTTATACAGTAAGACGTGTATAGTATGCTTTCAAGTATACAGTAAAATGCATGTCTTACCCATGATTGCTTACTAATTAGTATGCGTTATAAAAATCACTAACCCTTAAACATAATTCGGAATATATACCACTTTTCTCGTTGTGCAAATTTATTTTCAAGTTACACTGGTTCTTTAATAGCACGATATGGATCATTGCTGGGTTGTGTGGCCCCTCTTAGCTCCATTACCAAGGACCATATAACTCTGGAACGGGTTCTTTGCATATGAAGTCGGTTCTTTGTGCTTTGAAAAAATGTCCTATATGTAGAAAAAAAAATGTGTGCTGGGCTGCAGGACACTATCAGATTAAGAAAACCTGGACTCACCCTGTGTTACTGGACGTTGTCATGAGCCATTGATATTTCACAACTTTGTTACAATCTGTTTTTTTTTTTTTTTTTTTTTTTAAAACGTTCTTTCTGAAACCTTCATATGGATAGGTCTTTTGGAAACCAAATTATGGTTCCCTTGTGGCATCTCTCTGAAGTACCACTCTAGCACCTTTATTTTAAGGGTGTAGTTGGCCGACCACAAAATAAAAGTTTAATACCGCAGTGTTAATTTGAAGTACCCATGTACTGAATACTGTTAGAATATATGTAAAAACTGAAATTAATTACTTCAATTTGGTAGTTATTTTATGGAACTATTCTGGTTTGTATTAAATAAAATATTCACCATTGTGCCCAGTGCTGCTTGTCTAGGCTCTCCCCCACCACCCTATGATCCTAATTAGGATTAAGCAAATGTTATGATGTTCTCTTTGCAAAATGCTTGCCACCAAAGCCTTTGTCTTTATATTTTACAGTAACAAAGCGCTTTCAGTGTACAATGACATACCCTATTAAAAATAAAGACACAGTGGTGGCCCAGAGCAATGCCATAAAAAGGAACCATTTTGGTTCACAGAAGAACCACCCATAAGAAGGCTCCAAAATGAGCCTCTGTTTATATAGATATGTAATAAGTTCCATAAACAATGATAAATAGATGATCACAGATTGGAGGAATACCAATGGGTTTATGATTTTAATGGACTCTTGGTGCATACAATAACTCAGGCTAAGTTCAGTTTTTCTTGACCTGTGCAGGTTAGGTGGATTGGTGGTGCTAAATTGACCATAGTGTGTGTCTGTGTGTGTGTGTCTGTGTGTGTTCCCTCTACGGACTGATGCCCCATCCAGGGATTTCTGCTGCCTCAAGCACTGGGCTTGCTGGGATAGGCTCCAGTTTCATGATGACCATGCTCAGGGTGAAGCAGGTTAGAAAACTGATGGATGGATGGATGGATGGATGTCAGTATCATGCTAAGTAGCATACTATACACTCTTAATAATAAAGATACCAGAAAGGATCTTCACAATGATGCCATAGGGGAACCATTTTCCGTTCCCAAAAGAATCATCAGCATCAAGCTTCCAGAAAGAATTTCTGTTTGATCCGTATTCTATAAATAGTTAAGTCTGGATAATAACAGATTTGTGAAATACCGATGGGCTCCTGATTATAAACTGACTTTTCCCACATACAATAACAAAGGCAAAGTTCTGATTCTTGATCTGTTAAAATCCTGCTAGGTAGCCTACCAAACATTAAAAATTTCTGTTTTGTCCATATATTAGGGAATTTTTAAAAGCTGAAGCAACCAATTTAGCAACCCATCCCAGATATAGCTCTTTGCCAAGAAATGGTCCTACAAGAAACCACACAACCCAGTAAAAGCCATGTCATTTTCTAACCTGCTTAATCCAGACCAGGGTTGCAAGTGGTGGAGCTGGCGCTGGAGCCTATCCCAGCTATCATAGGGCATAAGTCAAGAAGAAACCCTGGACAGATCACCAGTTTACCTCAGGGCAAACACACACACACACACACACACACACACACACACACTATAGGGCCAAATTAGTGTTGCCAATTCACCTAACCTGCATGTATTTGGACATTAGGAGAAAACTGAAGCAGCCAGAGGAAACCCATGCAGAATTGGGGAGAATATGCAAACTCCACTGTGAGGCAGCAGCACTGGTACAATGCTGTCCACCCAGCAAAAATATTTTCAAAACCGTTATTTTCAAGAGTGTACATTAAAGATGAAGATCAAGTGACAAGACGGTTTCCCATCGGCGATTAATGCAGTGTACCAAAATATTAGGAACCTTTTCAAAGCCCCATGGGCCAGTTTTCTTGTAAATGAAACGGTTCGTTATCAAGCAATGTTTCTGCGAGGAACTATACAGCTCTGTAAAATGTCATTTCAGCACTCTTATTTTTAGTTTAGATGCCCTTACAAAGCACGTTCGTCCCCGGTCTGCGTATGCTTGTCTCCAGTCCTTCACATTTACCCCTACATCTCAAAGTGTTGCGTGTCAGGTGAATTGGCGGCTCTGATTTATACCGGGGTGTGTGTAGATGCAAGTGTGATTCTGCACTGCGATGTCCTGTTAAGGTTGGTACATTGTTTTACCCGCAGTGCTGCCTGGATGGGCACCGGCTGCTCGAGACTCCTAACTGAAATTGGAGAGATATAAAATAAGGAATGAATGGTAATACCAGTGGAATATGACAAGTGGAGGACAGCGTCGTATTAGTAGAAAAAAGGGTACCTGCTCGATAAATACGGTCTTTTGGATTTTGCAAACTCCTCAGAATTTCGAAAATGTTGCCACAATATATTTGACCCAGAATCATGCCATACAGATATAATGCTGTATTTATTCAGACTCAGCGACAATGAGTCAGTCCATATATTTTCTGAACTCGCTTCTTCCACTGCAGTTTCGCACGGAGTTCGCATCAGCAATATCGCACAAGAACTAGCTCTGGACGGGGTATTGGGCATCGTTTTAATTAAGTTAAATTACGTTAGCCCTACTAAATTGTAAACAGTTTAAACACGCGGTTTTATAGGTAGCATGACATTTCTCGAAAACTGAAAAACATTTCTTGTGCAACCGCCGTCCAGTGCATCAACTATCAAACCCACCTTAATTGTAACCGCTCAACCCAGCTTTAGCAATACTGGGAGACGGAGCCTATCCGTACGGCAGAAACAATCCTTGGACTGGACGCCAGGCAGCGTTTAAATAAAATGAAAATATGCAGGCCACCATTTAACGACTTTCATAACGAAGAGTTAATGCATCGATTTCCAGCTGTGGAGATGCACATTCAAGGCCGTGTCATCAGTTCCGTCATTTTTTGAAGTATTATTTGATAATAAAATGCAGGGTGCTATATAAACAGAATGCATTGTTAAGCGTCTAAGACTTTGGAGCAAAAACATGCGGGTCAAAACTCCTCACTAAAACATCAAAACAAGTAATCCGAAAAAACAAATGTTTTAAATAAATCCATATATTAATCTCAATTTAGATAATACGCAAAGTTTATTTAACCTTTGCCATTATTTAACTTTAGAACAGTAGAACAATCTTGACAACACATTCTAGCACATTGCTTGCGGGATATCAGCGGTAATAACGTTTAACGCACAATGCAGATGCGCGCTTACAATTTTTTTCTGATATTTTCGGAAAAAGCTGATAGTTAAAAGTCGGTAAAATTTTCTTAATGCTAGGAATAAAGTCGAGAGCTCTACATTAAAGACGCACCTTGAGTGAAATTAGTAGCATACATGTAGCTCCAAATTATAAATTAAGGTTAATGTGAAATCGCCCCTTAATTTGTTGTACAAATCCTGGAAACCAGTGCTAATAAGGACGCCGCTTCACACGAGCAGAGGAAATCAATGACACCGAAAAGCTGAAATGAAGTAAAACTGAACGTTATGATTGACAGACAATTTAAAAGTGAGCAACACAAAATGTAAAGTTTTCCGGATGGATGGTTTCCCGTCTTCTAGACTACCAGCTGATGACCGGCTCAATGGGCAGCAGTAGTGGAAGGGTTTTCTCAAATCGTCATCCGGAGGTTGCTGAATCATTTGGACCATTTAGCAGTTTGTCCACAAGAGGGCAATGGATGCCAACTTACCTTTTTTGTGACGAGAAGCCAAGACATTAGCGCACGATGAGGGGCTCCGTTTAATTTAGACGCGAAGTCTTCCATAGACGTCAAAGAGATTTGCCGCGTGGTCACCGCTCGGATCCAGCGTGCCCCTTGGATGGCTCATCGGGGTTCAAATGGAAGAAATGTAAATTAATAAAACGTTATTCAATGCACATTCTTTCTGAATGGATGCTGTGCAGTTAACTTTAAACTTTAACTGACAAAGCCTGTTACCCAAGAATCAAACATCTTTAGCTAAAAAAAATCTCATTGTCACCTATGGATGCTTCATTAAACAACCAGCCCAGTCTTGGATACCATTCCTCACTTTCTGTCCTGTTCATCAAATAATCCGAAGTGGTAAAAAAAAAAAACGTCGCGTCGCTCTAATCTCATCCCAGCCACACCTTCTACAAATTCCTGCGTCTAGCACCTTGAGCTCGCAAGCGGCTGCAGCAACTAACCTTTCGGAAGATTCAGACTATCTTGTAATTTTTATAAAGCTTGCTGAGAAGCACCACCTCAAATAGCTAAATGGCACACAACTGGGAAAAAATGTCCGTAATAGCAGTAAGGGGCACTGACTGTGAATATTATTTGTCAGAAATTACGGGGGACTTCGACCTTCGGGGTGTCCACGCTTAGTGCACTAGTCTCTTCAACAAGTTATCCTTGAGAATGAAACCATCCCTTTTCTAGACCTCTCCAGTGGTACACTGCCCGTTGGATTTTGCCAGACATCTGTGATTCTCCTACAGGGTGTCACATTAACAAATGTGTTATAGTCATAATTCCACCCTCCTTCTAAGCTGATGTACTATCAATCTTAAAAATAAAGGCAACAAAGCTATTCTTCAGAGCAGTTCAACAAGGGAAACATTTTTGGTTCCAAAAGTAACCATCAAAATAACTGTTCTAGAAAGAACCTTTATTTGTTTAGATTCATAACAGGTTCCATAAATAGATGTGAACAGATAATTATAGATTTGAGAAATACCAATGGGTTCATGATTTGTAAAGGACTTTTGCATGTACAATAAAAAAGACACAGCCTCGTGTTATCTTGATCTGTCTGAATCCTGCTAGTCTGCCATATATAAAATATTTCAGTTTTGTCAGCATATTATGGATGTTTTCAAAGGCTAAAGATCCAATTTCATATGTATATACAGTATAAAAAAAAAACACGTTTCCCAGAATGAAATGGTTCTTTGTCAAGCAATGGTTGTATGAGGAACTATACAATCCAGTGAAGTGCCTTTAAGTAACCAGTAGTTTTAGGAGTGTATATTCTGTGAAAATGTTATTTTATTAAAACATTTACAAGAAAAATCTAAATCTATCTTTTGTTATCTTCTTCTTCTTTTTTCTTCTTCATCTTTTCCCACTTCTATGCAGGGTCAATGTGCTTGATCAAACTTTTTCAAACCGCTCAGTCCTGAACCTTATCAGTAGTCAAGCCCTTTTCCCTCATATCTTCTTTTACTTTTTTATCTACTTCTGCTTTGGCCTCCCTTACTTTCTCTTCCCCAGTACTTCCATTCCCATCACTCTTTTGCCCCCATAATTATTGTCTCTCCTCATTACATGTCCATGTCACTTCAGTGTACTTTCCTGTACTTTCTTAGATATCTCTCCCACTTTGTTGTACCTCTGCTTTTCTCATTTCTTTAACTGTTCTTTTTGTAATGTCACACATCCAACTCAACTTTCTCATTTCTGGTGCACCTAACTTCTTATCGTCTCTATTTTATTATTTATTGTTACAAATATCATTATTGTTTCATTCACTGTTTTTTTTACTGCTGCCTCATGATATGGCCCAGTTACTTTCTGTGTGAAATACAGTATGCATGTTATCTCCATGGGTTTTCTCAAGCTACTCTATTTTTCTTCTTACTTCCCTGAAACATATATGTATGAGATGACTTGAAGATTCTGCCTTGTCCTGATGCAGGAGTGCATCCCGAGGTGGACTGGCACTTTATCCAGGAATAGTTGCTGCCTTGTATCAGACACAACTAAGATTGACTTTCACTGAAGTCCTAAATTGGAATCAACAAGGTAGGAATTATTATTATTATTATACACCCCTCTCAGCGCTCTGTGGTATGTTAGTGCATTTGCCAGAGGTCAACCAGACCTCTCAGGCTTTGAATTCAGCTTGTTGTTCAGCTGAGGAATCGGTGAAGAATAAAGGCCATACCGAGGAGTGCAATATTCTGTATCTCTCTTGTGCTTATTCTACATGAGAGTTTTTCCAGCTGCTTTTGGAACCCAATCTTGATGGTTTCCAGTGCTACTACAATTAGCACTGTAGTAGCTAATTGGAGCTAATTGGAGTTACTCTTGGCCTCATGTTCCACATGCATCTGACTTTGATCTCTAGGTCCTTATATTTGATGACCTTCTTTGCCTCATTGCACAGGATGTTGTTGTCATCTGGAATTTGTCATATCAATGAAGACGCACAACGTGCTCTTCTTGTCATGGAATACAATGTCTGCATTATTAGCAGTGATCATACGGTTTGTAGGAATAGTCTTGTCACACATGATAACACAGTCTCTGATGTCACAACCATGTCTGGTATATGCTTGTACCACTTGTCCATCATCGGAACACCCAGCTGTTGACATAATGTCTAGTGCAGGTACATACTGACCTTGTTGTGACTTTCAAGATATTCCTTCGGGGCCAGTACATGGCATCCAGACACAATGTGGCTGATACATTTTCAGGTTCACCACACATACAGTATTTGCTGTTGACTAAGGTCCCTATGATGTACTTCTGGTGGTACTAGATGTTAAAGGTCTGATCTTGAGTGGCTGTGATGGGGCTTTCAGTTTTATCCTTGAGACCTACACTTTGAAGCCATACGTGTGTCAGGTGCTTTCTGATGTACAGCCTGTCTAGGTTGTTGAAGAGCTGCCCATGCAATGGCTTCCTTTTGACCTCCATGATTTTGGACTTGACTACTTGCTTGGTTTTCTTGCTGCTAGTGCTAGTGGAAACCCATACCTTTTTTTTATTTCATGGCCTCTCTTCACAATGGACTTGTGCTCGTGCAATGCTTGGTGGTGTTTGAGCAGCAGTTGTGATAGGCACCCATTGGGCTGCTCAAGGTACTCACTCAGAATGATAATCTCCACTAAAAGTCCTCGGCCTCCTTGGCATCACAAAATGTTGAGAACCTCTACTATTATTATTATTACTGTTGTTGAAGTTGTTGTTGTCTAAAGATATTTAATGATCATTTTTAATTTAAATATGATGACATTTTGTGCATTTTTTTAAAAAATGTATTCACTCATACATCCATCCATTTATTTTTGTGATCCCATTTATTTCACAACAGATTGAGGTCTACCTCAGGTATCATCTCGCACAAGACAGGACTAGTGTGGATGAGATACTGATGTACAGTAGTGCACAGCACAAGACAACTGAATGAGTTTTAAAATGTGACACAGCACAATATGCCAAGCCAGCGGGGTTGAGTAAATGGACAGTTAGGCAGGTGTAACTGTGAAAAGAACATTTTTACAGTACTGTGAAGTACATTTCATGTTACATCTATAACAATGAGCACTGTCTAAAACTAATCAAGATCATTTCATTACAAACTAATGAGCCCTGGAATTGCCCAGCTGGAGTGCCAAGACATATGGGCAGCAGTCCAGCCCTGGGTCAGGGTTTGGTTTGGCACATAAGACTACAGTCCTGAAGGCAGTGGAGCTCCTTGTGGTAAAGAACCTTAATGAGTAACAATACGTCAAAGTAGATGAAAGAAAGAGTTTTTAATATTTGTTATGAGGAGGTTAATTGTAACTCTGCCCTTACCCCTAGGGGAGGGTTTAAGAGTGGGAGCCAGAGAAAGTGCCGTAATTACTTTACTCCCGTTGGTTCATTCTAGAAAGCATAATCTTGCCAAAGATTAAGAACTGGTATTGTTATCAGGACTGCTGTATTGATTTCTCTTTTTTGTTCTTTTGTCTATATTCTTCACTGAAAATGTGCAGTTAATCGGAGGCAAGGTTAGATAATGTGTCATGCAAGGTGGGATTTGTTCTTATGTTTATTAAGTAATGCATGTGACCCAGTTAAGATTTTTGTTTTTCTTGACCTTGACAAATGCTAGGCTTTCTGATCAAATAACTATTATTAGATGGAGCTTTTATGTTTTCTTTGAATGTTATTGACATTTTATTTCACCTATGTTTAGTATTGCTATCAATACAGTAGGCTAGTACAAGTATGCCATTTGAAATTAGATGGAAGGCCAATCTTAAGGATAATAAGTATTATTTATAGTATTGAGAAATTTACTTTTATTAAATGTCTTCTCATAATAATAATAATAATAATAATAATAATAATAATAATAATAATAATAATAATAATA
>JANRMT010062854.1:119009650-119035729 GCA_026402145.1 Polypterus bichir lapradei | reverse complement strand
TAATAATAATAATAATAATAATAATAATAATAATAATAATAATAATATGAAGAAGTATGGATTAGCATAAGTCACCACAATCTGAGGAATTCAAAAGAAATGTAATGATTTACTTCATGTGGTAGAAGAACATAAAAAGCAAGAATAGTTGCATTAAGTATTTGAAATATTAAAATGTGTGCTTAAAATTAAATGATTAAAGTCTAAGTATTCTTGAATATAATGGAAATTTGTCATGCTTCATCCTCTGATGGAGGTCCATAGAGGGGTAAATCCCTAGTGAAGGATCAACAGTCAAAAATAACATTATGTGCATCGTCACTACACATGTGTGTTTGAAATCTGACATGTTTAACCTGCCAGGAGTGGCTCTTAGAGGGCTAGGATCATCGGTAAAGAATCAAATGATAAAAATACTTTTATATTGGTGATCGGCAACCTTGAAATAGCATAAAATGACACTCCACAAAAGTATGTTACAAATCTTTAGTTTTCAAAGTTTTGTGAAAAATGAGTGTTTTTGACCCCTCGTATCCCATTAGAGGATGAACCCATGGATTCAGTTGATGTATCATGCACAACTTCAAGTCCATCTGATAATTTTTGCCGAAGACACCTATTGGTTTACTCTTTGTCATAAGGGTGTAATTTCCTGCACAAAATATGGTCCAAAAATGGTGTAAAAATTAAATTAGGTTTAGACGGCCAAAATTATTAAGGAACCCAGTCTTGCATAACTAGATATCAAGACAAGTCAAATGGTATATAATATGTGGGAGATTTTCTCATAACAGTGAGACAAAAAAAAATGAAGTTAATTAAAATTATTTATTAGTAATTCTTATGAACAAAATGCTACTTTTTGGGTTGATAGGTTATTTTTAATTGACCGAGTATGAATACACAGGTACCAGTTAGGCATAACCTATTCAAAGTACAGCTTAGGGCTACACAGTCTGAAGTGGACTCTCAAAATTTCAGACTTTTTTATTTGTTGAAGCTGTACTTGTTTATTTTTAAAGTTCTAATGGAACTTCTCCCATCCTCACTTTTTTTAAAATACATGATTGTGACATTCTTACCAAGTCTGGTAGTTATGCAGCCTAATTTTCTTTTGACACTTGTCAAATAGGGCTCCTAGAGCTCCCCATAGCTTAAGGACTTGTAATGCCTAAATCTGGCTCTGGTCCTGTGATGGACTGATGTCCTGTTCAAGGCTTCTTCCTGTCTTATTCCCAGTGCTGCCACAATATGCTTTGTCATACTAAACCCTGAATTGCTTTTGAAAATATTGTAAATGTTAATAATAATCAGTTAGCACCTGTATTTACAGATATTTTCACACAGTCTTTAGTTCAATGAAAAGTCATTGTCTGTTTCAAAATTATCCCTCAGCCACAGAAGGAAAATACTTACAGACTAAATGATTACAGGCCAGTGGCACTGACTTCTGTAATAATGAAGACATTTGAATGTCTGATTCTTCAACATGTCAAATTATCTTCTTGACCCAAAACAATTTGCTTACTGTGTCAACAGGTCAGTAGAGGATGCAGTAAACATGGCTCTCCACAAAATCTTGTAACATTTAAAAACCCCAGCTGCTTACGTCATAATCATATTTATAGGTTTCACTTCTGCATTTAATACAATCATGCCAGAATTAATCCACGGCAGACTTATCAATATGAATGTAGACTATGTCACATGCCTTTGGATATCTGACTTCCTAAGGGACAGATATCAGACAGTAAAGATGGGCAAACGTCCTGAATCATTGATTATCTGACCAACAATCAGCAGTTTGTGAGACGAAGCATCTGTGCTTCAGAATTGGTGGTGTGTAATACTGGAGCACCTCGGGGAACTGTCCTGACTCACTTCCTGTTCACCCTCTACACAACAGACTTCCAGCACAATACCAACGCTTGCCATCTACAGAAATTTTCAGATGACTCATCCATCATAGGCTGCATTAATAATGGAGATCAATCAGAGTACATGAAAGTCATAGATGACTTTGTCTTGTGGTGCAGGAACAACAGCCTGAAACTCAGCATCAGCAAGACAAAAGAACTGGCAGTGGACTTCTGATGTATCAAGAAGCCGCTGAGACCAATCACCATTCAGGTGGGATTTGAAATGGAGATCCTGGTAGGTAACTCAGCAGCACTAAATGCTGCACCTCAGTGCCATCCATTTGGTTATTTGGTGACCACACACTAGCTTTGCCATGAGTGTGCTCTTAATGGATTACCACCTCACTCATAGTTGGTTTCTGTTTTGGGTCTATTATTGAAAAGTTGGGCTCTTGCACTGAGCAAGACAGTAACAGAATAAAATCAACAGCAGCATTATTCACAGCATTCAGTCTGAAGAAAAGCTTAGAGTAAAAGAGTTATGAATAAAATAGAATAAAAATATTAAAAGCATGAGACTGCAAAAGGAACTGATGATATGAATAGAAAATATTGCAGAGAGAAAACAAAGGAATTTACTGAGACTGAAACTGAGGTACACAAGAACATGGTGAAGGCCATTTAGGAGAATTAACTTAATACCTGGAGAAGAGATCTAGAGATAAAGTGTGAAGAGAGGTCATCCTTGATGAAGCCTCTCACACAAGCCTAGGGAGAGATTTAACCAGAACCTAACTAACAGACTCAAAAAGCTCCATAATGAAACACTGGGCTACTGAAAAGAACTGCAGAGGCCCACAGCTAAAGCAACAATAAAATAGAATTTCCATTTATAATTGTAGTAATTGTAATCTTTATTTGTTGTTATTACTAGTATTATTCAATAATTATCTGAGTTATCAAAGTTCACCATAGGGCATATCTCCTTCAGGAACAAAAGTCAGGCCCAGGAAGAGCTAAATAACATAATTAGATCACATGATTATAAGTCACTGTGGCATTTATCAATCTTGATTCCCATTACCTCATCAGTAGGAGAGATTCATAAGAAATTATCAACATGGGCCCACCTACCCAAATGCACAGACCTAAAGCAAAGTACAATTTGGTCATCTCCTTAGCCCTTGTGGGCTGGCTCTGTTTTACAGAACACACAATTGTCTGGATGACTACACTGCCTAACCCACATTAAACACTAGCACCTCTCTCTCTCATTTCTCTTTTCATCTGGCGTCAACATTCAATTTGTGCATAAAATGAGAAAGGCTCCCACGCTCTGAGTAATGCCATTAACTGAAGCATCTCTCTGCTACAAATGTTATTATCTTGTGGAGAAATGCATTGAGGACGACCAGCATTTGAAAGCAAATGTTTTCAGTAATTGTTTAATTAATGAATATCATAACCCTGGGATTTCAACAGCCGCCTCAGGCCAATGTCTACGGACTTTGAAGCGTAGAGTGGCAGATGGAATTATGAGCTAGAAGTGGTGGTGCATAATCTTTAAGAATGTAAGCTATCCATTAGAGGTTAAGGAATCCAGGCTAAGGACTCTACATTGGTCTTTCACCCCCTCATGCTTTCATGTTCCCTACTCACCACTGTAAAGGAGAACAGGTGAACAGAGGGAACTGAAAGGCACTATAGATCCTGGATGAAATACCTTTAAATGGCCAGAAGGTCCAGCCAGCTGGAGTTGAGCTCTCTGGGAGCAACAGTTTCCTGGGTTGTATTGGGCAGCTGGGTTAAGGTTCCCACATTGTCTTATTGTGGTGTAATCCATTTTCCCCTTGAAACCTTGCTTGCATTTTGTACATCATTTTTGTTTTTTTATTATTCCCTTGCCTACCCCTTGTATTTGTTTCTCCTTACTGGTCAGCATACAAACTAACTTTTGTTGCCATGTTTACTGGACCTGCAGCTATTGGTCTCAATTCAGGTGCACAATCCCTTATTTGCAATTCCAAATCTGTCAATCTATCATTGCTATTCCAAAGAAGGAAAATGTGGAAAGGCACTTTCGAACTGTTCATAAAAACTACGAAACTGACTTCCTTCTGAAAAGCGATCTGAGAAAGAGAAAGGAGAGGGAACTAATATCGCAGTTAATCGGACAGCCGTCATTTTTCGCTCGGCTGAATTCAAAGGCAGACACACCGAAGCATCGTTCTAGGTGAGTCACTCGATCATTAAGCATAAGAAGTCCTTCCAAGATGGAGAGATGATAAAAGATGCCTTCATTGAGGCAGATGGCTAGGGAGAAATTCCTGCTGAAATTTCATGACCCCTGGCCAGAGAAAAAGGAGTTTATCCTTGTCATTAAACATGCAGAATACAAGCAACTTAATAACGATCAATGGCCGCTAGACTTGGCATTTTTTTTCCGATCTGACCAACATGTTAAATGAGCTTAATTTACAGCTACAAGGAAAAGAGAAAACCATGGTCAATATGATTAGCTCAGTTAATGCTTTCAAACGAAAAATGCAACATCTGTCCTCAAAGCTGCAGTGCCTTGATTTGGGGAACATCCAAAACCTTGCATCAGAGCTGGAGACGCAATGGAAGGCGTGTGCACAGCTTGACAGCATATGCTACACAGAGCAGATTGAAAATTGTCAGACTTTGACCGACAGTTTCAAGACTCAGCTTTACTTGAACCAATCGCTACATTTAAGTGCTATCCATTTAGGGAAGATGTTGAGGGTGATTCACCCGCATCAAAAATTGCAACACTGTATCATCTAAAACTCCTCTACAGTGGAGGATGAGATTTTGACACTACAGGATGACATTCAGCTGAAGTATGGGGCTCATGGACAGTTTTGGAACTTACTCACAGAGGAAAGTACCCAAACATGAGGAAATGTGCTAGCTCCTTGACTGCATTTTTCGGCTTTACTTATTTATGCGAGTCAGCCTTTTCCCACATGAAGATTATTAAATCCAAATGCTGTAGTGACCATAAATGTATTGAATTGTTATTGTGCCATAAGAGTTATTCAGTTATGCAAGGTACAACAACATATATTTTATGTATAAAGTATACTCAGTATAAATATATATATATAATTTTTAATGTAGGTAGATCATTTCGACTTGGTCATTTTAAAAATAGCTTGCAAGCCGAAAACAGTGTGGGCACCCCTGCTGTACACTGACAGTATAATACTGCATATTCACTTGCCCTCCAAATAGCACAACTGATAGAAAATAACATTAGAACAAGGCAGCTTGTGCATGTAGAAGAAATCTCAGTTTACCTTGACTGTCTGTGTATGTGCATGTTTGGTTAAAACGTGCTTGTTCTTCACTCAGACCTAATGAGTTGGCGCAGCTGTCCAGGCCAAGAGGCTACAAAGCAGCCCTAAACATGATCATTCTTCCTCCACTTTACTTCATCATTGAGGTGATGTTTTAATTTTGGTATATCATTTCATGCTATATATTCTTCCTGAGCAATTCAAACTTAGTTTAGAGTCAATGTGGTCTTTGGCAAACTTCATGAGTGGAGCAATACTTTTTTGGGAGGGCAGCAGCTTCCTCCTTGGTATCCTGCCATGGATGGCTTGCCCATTCGATGTTTTCCATGTGCTAGATGTATAACAGAGATGTTAACCTGTTATAATAATACCTTCAAGCCTTTTGTTGTTACCCCAGGGTTCTTTTTTAATCTCATTGGGCACTCTGTGTTTTGCCTTTCAAGACACCGTGGCTGATGCCCACATCTAAGCAAAGTAGATGTACTAAGTCATCTCCATTTATACACAATCTATCTAACTGTGGGCCAATGAATATCTAAACTCTGAAATTACTTTGTACCCTTTTACAGCCTTATACAAATTAACACTTCTTGAACATTCTCTCTTTTTTGGAAGGCATGCTTCACATCAGCAGATGCTTCTTGTGAATAGCAAACTCAAAATGTTTATGTATGTTTTTATCGGTCAAAGTAGCTCTAAACCACACCTCTCATCACAATTGCAGCTTTTGTTGAAGTCATCAGCCTAGGGGATGACATTATTTTCCAAACTACACTGAATGTTTGAAGGATATATTCAGTACATACAAGAACAATGCAACAATTTCGGTATTATTAGTTGAAAAAGATTGTGTCTGTTAATTATTGTGACTTAGAGGACGATCAGACCAGGTTGTTTAAAACAAATTTGTACATAAATGTGGTTATTTCTAGGTGGTTCATATACTTTTTTTCTTGCCACTTTACAAGCTTCCCGTAGAAGTTTATGGGAGAGATGGGTGAGATGGAGTTAGTGCATGTAAGTTTTTAAAGAAGAACCTTCAGGGATGAGCAACTAGTAGTTAGCTATAGCAGCCTGCAAGCACCTTCATAAAAATTTGCTTTCGTTGTAAGTTAATTTAGTATCAACATGAAAAACTTAGAGGCGCATGGACATTTCTCAGTGCAGCCGTCCAGACAGAGATTAAAAAAAAAACCTTGTCTATGTGTGGAAGGTCTAAATTGTCCATAATGTTGCCTGCCAAGCTACATCTTTCAGTTTTCTGCCTTCTGTGGTTTGCACACATTGTAGTGTCCACACAGCTGGTTTAGGCATAACTTTACACAAAATGTTGGAACAATTATTCACAGATAAATTTAAGGAAAGAAACCACAGTATTAATTTTAGAGAGAGTGTGATCATGAAGACCCCATAATCAAACAATATGAGTATCTATCTATCTATCTATCTATCTATCTATCTATCTATCTATCTATCTATCTATCTATCTATCTATCTATCTATCTATCTTATAGCCATATTGTTATATCCCAGTTTTTACCATTCCAGAATTCAAACATTCTGAAACACATCTGGTTCCAAGAATTTTAGATGAGTAATTGTGCACCTATTACATAAATCTACACTTTAATAACATTGTCAAGTGCATTTGATCTCTCATATATGGCCAATGATGAATGATGCTCTCTTGAAAACTCTGTGACATTTGGTAAGGATGAATGCATTCTAGTATAGATTTCTAGGGCCATCTGCTGTTTCTTATTTTTATCAATTGTATCATTTGAAAACCCCAACATGAATGTTTCATCAAATTTTGCCTACATCAGTGCTTCCAATTATTTCATACTTTGAGAGAAAATCCTTTGCTGAAGTTTCTGCCCTAGTGAAGATGTTTTCTATACTGAGACCTTCTAAGATGAAGTCTAATATGGCCTATTTTTGTCATTACACGAAACAATTTGTGATTAACCAGCTTTTTTGCCATGAGAAACTCTGTTTAGCCTAACTTTCAAGGAGAGCTTGGCATACTTTGACATGACGTAAAGGTGGTCAGCAGAAAAGATCATGAAAAAAATAATGGGTATTAGCAAAGGAAGCAGGTAATGATGATTATCATATTAAAATGCTATAGATCCAAGTTACTCAGAAAGTTATGGATTGTTATCCCAGTGCAGTCCCTACATTGATGGATTGAAGGACAGAGGTCCACATGAACATGATCGGCTAATTCTTCCATGTGAAGCATGAAAACCATGAGGACTAATTTAGATCATTGATATTAGGTAGAATGCCTAGTGTGAGCTGGGCGGTCTCATGGCCTTGGAACCCCTACAGATTTTGTTTTTTTCTCCAGCCCTCTGGAGTTTTTTTTTCTGTCCTACCTGGCCATTGGACTTTACTTTATTCTTTGTTAATTAGTATTGCCTAATTTTTATATATTTTTTTTCTTTATCTTGTAAAGCACTTTGAGCTACATAGTTTCTGCTGTTGTTTAAGGTTTTGCTATTTGGATTTCAGTATTGGTTTTAATAATGTTATGATCTAGTGACACAAATTTAGTTAAATAGGTGAAAGGCCTCCTAAAAGATCCACAAAACAGGCCAGAACCTTCATTCATCTGTCTAAAGATCAGCCTCATGTAGGGAGCCTGACTTCAAATTCCATAGGAAGTCTTTGGCCTTTATAGGTCCAAAAGGGGAGTCTGGCTTTTAAATAAAAACAATAAAAAAACATGAATTGTATGTTTTAAATGCATAAAGATATACAGTAACTGTAAAATATCTGGCTAGAGAAAAAAGAAAAAATGATTATCTTTATAAATTATTTATATAAACAAAAAGAAACAGAAAAATAAGGCAAACAGAGGGAAGGGGAGAAATGAGGTAAAAACAAAGCTTACTGTACATGTCGATTCCAATATCCAACACTCAGAATGTAAAGGTTGTAGTCCATGGCCGGCCTTTTATCCCGGCCAATACCCCTAGGCCGCCAGAGGGAGCCCTCCCTACGACATGGAGATGCTTCAAATTCCAGCAGGGCGTCATGGACTATGGAGTTTTCCTGTAAAGCCCTGCTGGATAACATCAGGACCACCAGGGGTCGCTCCAGGGAGAACCAGGGACTACCATTTGCCCTACGCCCCGGAAGTACGTCCGAGTCACATGGACGGGAGGAATGACATACTTCCGGGGTGAAGAAAAGGACTTTTTATCTGACCCGGAAGTGATAAGGAATCATGGAGTGAAGGATGAGAAACACTTCCGAGTCAGGAACTATATAAGAACTTTGGGAACTCACAGACGACGAGCTGAGCTGGGAGGAAGGGTGGCTTAGTGTCTGGGAGTTGGAGGATTGATTATTGTATTGATTATTTAATGAGTAGTGTGGAGTAGAGGGTGCTTGGTGCACATAATTATTATAATAAAAATAAGAATTATTGGACTTTTACCTGGTGTTTGGCCTGAGGGTTCAAGGGAGCGATAGTGCCCCCTACTGTCACAAGGTTCAAAAGTAATCAAAATCCCCCCCCCCCCCAAAAAAAAAAAAGGCAACAAGTGAACAATGCTAACAAGATGTACAGTACACAACAATCAATGAAACTTTGAGGCACCTACTCTCCAGGTTGAAAAATATAGATTGAGGGAGGTCCCTTGACAGTTCATTCAGGATGGTCCTGTCTATCATGGTAACACCCACGAAACACAAGAAACATAAGAAAATGCACAATACATAAATGCTAAATAAGAAATAAATGTAAGAAACTTAACACAATTTACATAATTGCAAAAACATATAAAAAATCACTCTAACAATAAAATGAAAGATTAACATAAGCCAAGGAAACAACCCCTGACTGTAAGATAACATGTTATTTTTGAGGCAAGCATTTAATATTTTGCTTTCTACATTTTTGGATTTTCTTTTTTTTTTTTTAATATTTTTTAATAAAATTACTAAGAAACTATTATAGCAAGGACTAATTAGGTAGCCAGGGGTTTTCACAATTTCTCTTTCCCTCTTTACATTTACCGACCTGACCTTGTTTAGGAGTGTAAGCTGCAAGTCTGCTTAGGAGTTTAAGGGTTAGATGGTTAGAAGGCTTTCATGAACATTCATGAGCCCTGAAATATCAAGAACAATTTTTAGCACAGTACGTTAAAGCATCAATGTAAGGAGAAGCCTGTCTAGATTTAGTATTTCATAATAATGAGGATGGGGTTAAATGTGTTTTAATGTTGGAATCTAGTGACCATAATACAATACATTTCACAGAGTTTTGGTAGAGTACATATTTAAAAACTAAAACTGTTACATTTAATTCTAGTGAGGCATATTTTGAACAGATGTGGCAATGCCTAAATATGATAAACTGAGATAAGCCCTTAACGTATGTGTGCACACAGCTGAGGAGATGTGTTGAAGGTTTAAAAATGTTTCATATATAATAAAAGACAAGCTTATCCTAGAATTTAAAGACAGTAGGAAATTAAAAAATGCTACAATTTTGATAAATAAGGAGCTATAACAGAAGTTACCAAAAAAACCTGTATAAGGTGTAAAAGACTAAAAACTCCTGCGGTAGCAATAGAACATATGAGAGCAAGAGTGGAACAATTAAAAAACATTAGAAATGGTAAAAGGCAGTTGGAGAGAAATATCACAGTATAGGTAAAAGATGACACCAA
Source organism: Polypterus bichir lapradei (assembly GCA_026402145.1). Lineage (NCBI taxonomy): Eukaryota > Metazoa > Chordata > Cladistia > Polypteriformes > Polypteridae > Polypterus > Polypterus bichir. The sequence goes on along the minus strand of JANRMT010062854.1, from coordinate 119,025,862 downwards.
TGTATTCAGTATTTTAGTAATAAAAGAACAATCAAGTATAGGTGAATAGTATTAGGAACAGTAAAGATGAGCTTGAATATACAGATAGTTATATGAAGTTTATGTTGTATATGTCAAGAAGCTGATAACCTCCCAACATTAACAAGGACTGCTAAGGAGGTACTTAGTTATTTGAAAATTGTAGATGAAGAAAACTGATAAGGCTAAATAGGCTCAAATCCAACAAATCATCAGGACCAGGTAGCATTTATTCTCGATTGCTTAAGGAAGTTAGTGAGTATCTATATAAACCATTGACATGTATGTTGTATCTCTAGACACTGAAGAAAGCCTGGAAGGGAGAAAATATTATCCCGTTGTAGAAAAAATATGATCTGAATGACTATATGCCAGTAAGCTTAATGGAAATCACTCATACATTTATGGAAGAAATTATTAAGGAAAATATTGAGCAGCACATTTCAAGAAAAGGTGTATTAGCAACTATTCAATATGGAGTGAGACAAGGAAAGTTATGTTTCCCTTATATGCTGTAATTTTATGAGAGATCAACAAAGCTATACAATAAGAAAAATGCATATTATCTTATTTATCTTCATTTTTCAGAAGGTTTTTAATAGAGAGGTTAGTGCTCAAACTAAAAGAAGTTGGAATTCAGGGCATAATGTGTAAGTTTGTGCAAAACTGGCTCAAACACAGAAAGCAAAGGGCAATAGTGAGAAGAACTTTTTTAGAATTACTGTAGGCAATGCTGAAAGTGGAATCCTTCAGGGATCAGTGCCAGGATATCCGCTCTTTTTAGTATAAATAAATTATCTGGATAAGAATGTATAGTGCATCCGGAAAGTATTCACAGTGCATCACTTTCTCCACATTTTGTTATGTTACAGCCTTATTCCAAAATGGATTACATTCATTTTTTTCCTTAGAATTCTACACACAACACCCCATAATGAAAACGTGAAAAAAGTTTACTTGAGGTTTTTGCTAATTTATTAAAAATAAAAAAACTGAGAAATCACATGTACATGAGTATTCACAGCCTTTGCTCAATACTTTGTCGATGCACCTTTGGCAGCACAGCCTCAAGTCTTTTTGAATACGATGCCACAAGCTTGGCACACCTATCCTTGGCCAGTTTCGCCCATTCCTCTTTGCAGTACCTCTCAAGCTCCATCAGGTTGGATGGGAAGCGTCGGTGCACAGCCATTTGAAGATCTCTCCAGAGATGTTCAATCGGATTCAAGTCTGGGCTCTAGCTGGGCCACTCAAGGACATTCACAGAGTTGTCCTGAAGCCACTCCTTTGATATCTTGGCTGTGTGCTTAGGGTCGTTGTCCTGCTGAAAGATGAACTGTCGCCCCAGTCTGAGGTCAAGAGCGCTCTGGAGCAGGTTTTCATCCAGGATGTCTCTGTACATTACTGCAGTCATCTTTCCCTTTATCCTGACTAGTCTCCCAGTTCCTGCTGCTGAAAAACCTCCCCACAGCATGATGCTGCCACCACCATGCTTCACTGTAGGGATGGTATTGGCCCGGTGATGAGCAGTGCCTGGTTTTCTCCAAACGTGACACCTGGCATTCACACCAAAGAGTTCAATCTTTGTCTCATCAGACCAGAGAATTTTGTTTCTCATGGTCTGAGAGTCCTTCAGGTGCCTTTTGGCAAACTCCAGCCGGGCTGCCATGTGCCTTTTACTAAGGAGTGGCTTCCGTCTGGCCACTCTACCATACAGGCCTGATTGGTGGATTGCTGCAGAGATGGTTGTCCTTCTGGAAGGTTCTCCTCTCTCCACAGAGGACCTCTGGAGCTCTGACAGAGTGACCATCGGGTTCTTGGTCACCTCCCGGACTAAGGCCCTTCTCCCCCGATCGCTCAGTTTAGATGGCCGGCCAGCTCTAGGAAGAGTCCTGGTGGTTTCGAACTTCTTCCACTTACGGATGATGGAGGCCACTGTGCTCATTTGGACCTTCAAAGCAGCAGAAAGTTTTCTGTAACCTTCCCCTGATTTGTGCCTGGTTGTGCTTGGTTTGTGCTCTGACATGAACTGTCAACTGTGGGATCTTATATAGACAGGTGTGTGCCTTTCCAAATCATGTCCAATCAACTGAATTTACCACAGGTGGACTCCAATTAAGCTGCAGAAACATCTCAAGGATGATCAGGAGAAACAGGATGCACCTGAGCTCAATTTTGAGCTTCATGGCAAAGGCTGTGAATAATTATGTACATGTAATTTCTCAGTTTTTTTAAATTTTTAATAAATTTGCAAAATCTTCAAGTAAACTTTTTTCACGTTGTCATTATGGGGGGTTGTGTGTAGAATTCTGAGGAAAAAAATGAATTTAATCCATTTTGGAATAAGGCTGTAACATAACAAAATGTGGCAAAAGTGATGCACTGTGAATACTTTCCGGATGCACTGTAAACTAGGTGGAAAGGCAGGTATTGTACAATCAGCTAAATTATTACAAGGGACTTGGTAGCAACAATAGAGAAAGTCCAGATTACGGTGAGTAGGCTGATTCCAAGACTGACAGGTATGAGCTATGAGATGAAACTAAAAAAGGTGAAACAGTTTAAGCAAATGGATTTTCAGAAGTGACATGATCAAAATGTGTTTAAGTATGAATTGAATTAGTACTGTGAATTCCAGATGTTACTTTAAAATAAATCCTTCAATAAAATCACGAGGAGATTTTGAACAAATGTTAGGAATTTTTTCTTCACACAAACAACCATGGACATATGAAATAAATTTCCAAGCAGTGTGGTGGAGAGTAGGACTTTAGGCACTCCCAGATCTTGACTAAAGTAGATATTGTTTTGGGCAATCTAGGTTAATAGGATGGGAGAGCTTATTAGGAAGAATGGCCTGTTCTCACCCCAGTTTGCCACTGTATATTGTTTTGTTGAAGTCTATTACTCCTGTTTTATTTTTCAATGGTTTTTGCCTAGGATGTTAGTCAGTGCCTTTTGTCCTCCTGATATCTTTTACCATAATTCTTTGATGTATTAATCAACTACAGACTTGTATTGCTGCTATAGCGATGATAAATGTTCTATATGAATACATCCACCTTCTCAATCATCAGTCTTTTGTTGATGTCCTACTACTTCCTGTGTACATTACATTGACCTTATTTTTTTTCTATTTGAACTTGCCTGTGTTCATTTGGTAATTTCTTCTCATTTCTATGATTTTCTTGTTTGTCAGACATAATAATAGTTTCATATTTACAATAGGATGTTTACAGATTTTTTCTCTTTCAACCTGGGAACTTTACAGATGGTTTCACATTACTGCACCAACAGATGGACTTCTAGTAGTCAGGTGCAGTGAAGACCACCAATCCCAAGATGTGTGTTTACCTTAGTTGATGCTATGTAAACCAAAACCCTCCATCTAGTTGACTCTAGGTATGAATTATCCATTACATTGTTAGAACAAATTTAAATTTCTCATTCCATAAAGGAGTTGAATTTGAGGTATCACATCTGGATATGATACTACATGTTTGCAGCCAGACCCAACAAAATGTTAGCAACCGTAACGCCTTAGCTCTATTTTGCCTATTAAAGCTAAACTGGAGTCTAAAATCAGTAATCCTGTTAATTAAAAATTTGTAGTTTTTACATTTCACTTCTACTCAAAGTATTTAAAAAAAAATTCCACCAATTCCCCCTTGCCTTTTTTATTTCTCTCTAGATTGGCCTAGATCTCCCCTAGCATACTAAGGAATAATTTACCTTGTTAAACCCCTTATTTCAATAATTAACTTAAAGAAGTTTTTGACAGAATGAGCAGGAGGAAATCTCCAGGCCCGACAGACATCCTCCCAAACTTCTGTCTAGTTTTCAAAATCAGTAATTTCCAGAATTTATAGCTCTTAACACTATTTGTTCAACAGAAATATGCTACTGAATAAATTTGACCATGGTCTTCTTTCACTTAATTCAGTAAAGATATTTAACCACATAAATTGGGCTTTTTAGATTTGATTGGTTTTCATTTGCAGTTTATAAATAAGCTAAGAGCATTGTTAATTTTCACAGTCTTACCATTTTCCTTCTTAATTTGGCACCTCTATGTTTTATGCAATACTCACATTAAAAGTTTATAATATGTGGCTATTATCTTTATTTTCCATAATAGCTCCTCCTCAAATCTCCTAATATCCCTAATATATGAGACCACATCTCACTCTAAAATGAATTGGTCCAAATCTACCCTTCTCCTTTTGAAGTACCTCTGCCAAAGATCTCCTTTGCCTTCTTCCATCATGCTGGCAAGTCCACATTAATTTAGAACAAGCTTGATGCTTGGTTGTCCCTACCAAATTATACAATTAGGAGTACAACCTTTGTCAGATAATGGAGTTGGATTCCAGGTTTCCTATTCAAGTTTAATTGGTTGGCCCCTGCTCTGCCTCTGTTCTCTAACCTTCATTTATTTCAAATTGAACTCACAATTATGCAGCTTTAGTCCTTGGAACATGATTTGAGAGATACCTGGATCCATGACCTGGCTGGCACGCTCATAATCTCATTTTATATAACAAGTCCCTTCAAACTGATGGATGCTCCATGTGTTTTTCATCCTTGGCCTGTCAAGTTACTAACTACTAGCTTGCAGAGTTTTTTTTTGAATGACATGTGTTGTAATGCTCTTGTCTCTGCAACCCAGGTTCTTTATTTCCCCCTTTTCTTTCTTATTGTACCTTCTAGCTGAAGTTCATACATAAGACATATGGAGATCTACTATTCTCTACTCTTACACCTATCCCTATTTTTATTGCTTTCATTTCCTGCTTCCCTATTCAATGCCAGATGCTGTTCTGCCTTGTACAAAGCAACTTATAGGCCTTTGCATTTAAATACTAATTGGCAATATGACTCCTTTCCAGTCTGCCTCTGTCATCTTTAGAGATACTGTATCTCTCATTTTTTTCAAGAACACTAATGTCCAAAAACTCAATTTAAATTTGTATACTGGTTACATTATGCCCCTGCAAATGTTGTTCTTTGAGACTGGCTACTATCCCATACCTCTGTTCTCTAAATGCACCTGATACTTTACTCAACATGTTCTGGTGCTGCCCACCATTTTCCTTCAGGTACTTTGTCTTTAATTCTCTTTCCTCAGTTTTCTCTAGATACACCCTATTCTTACTCTATAGCTATATTTTTTGACTCCCTAAAAGCTCAGTCTGTACTGTGTTCAATGTCAATAGTCATTTATGCATTCTGACCGGTGTCTCAGTGCTATTTTGTTGCCTTAACATACCACACTATGATCCCCAACCCTTAATATTTTCCCCTGTGCCTTTATTTCTTCACACTTTCTTCTCTTAGACTTCTCTGCTCTTCCTCTTACTTATAGACAGCAACAGCTTTTCTCTTTTTGTATTATTCTGGTGACATAGGCTCAGGCAAGTCACTGTAAAACTCCTCTAAAATCTGGGAATCTCCTTTTTATAACCAGGGTCTTTTCAAACTCTCTGTATTTGACATCTGATTGTACTGTTATGAAAGGGCGTCAACTGTTTGATTCCCACAGCGTGGAATGGGAAGAGCACTGGTGGGGATAACACCTTTACTTAAAAATTAACAAATCATATAAAATTATCTAATAAAAATACATAAAACATAATAATAAAAAACTGTAATGGAATTACAGTGAGGATAACCATAAAGGCTTTACAACTGGCAAACTCCACATTAAAGACAGCTGAGCAGGGGCATCAGATTGGCAGTTAGTGTCACAGCTTGCAAATCTCATCTCAGGTCAGATATTCACATCTTGTTAAACATTATTAATTAACAAACCATTCAGTAGATTTTTGAGGAAGAAGTTGCTTAACACTGAAGAGTAAAAGCTGCAGAGAAAGTTTTTTAATGATAGATGATCTGGAGGAGGCATAAACATGGCTAGCAGGAGCTGTGGTCAGCATAACACATGATCTTGCAAGGAGTTGGGGAGTCAATAAAAGAATACTTGTGAAAAACAAGGCACTAAGTAAGAGATAATAAATTAAGTCATGTAACAAGTTAAATGTTTAACAGTAACTTGAAACAAAGCTGATTCATTAAAGAACTCTGACCTCAGGTGAGAAGCTGACTTTTTAAGATTGATTGGCACTTGTGAATGATCTCCTAGAACAATCGAGTTAGACAATCTGATGTATCAGGTAGCATGTTGCCATTGACCTCAAAAGAAAAATAACTGATGATAACTGATGCGCAGATTAAATGTTGCTCAGTTTTAAAATAGATACAATTTTTTTTGTATTGAAAGACATCTGACTTAATCACATGTTAAGTACACTTTAAAATTGTCATTTGGTTGACAAACTTCATGGTCATATTCAATGTGGCCACTCAGGTTTCATGTTTACCATACATCACAGTCTTGATTCAGGCTTATTGCGTATACAGTACAACTAATATCTATTTACAAAACTGCAAGTAAACCCTCTACAATTTTTTTGAGAACATAACAATTTATTAATTTTATACTTCAGTGATGGTCAGAATTAGATCATTTTTCTTGATGTTCCAGGTTCTGCTACCATTTGTGAATCTGAGTACACAAATAAATAGATGAAAAACATAAAAGGAGCTCTGGTATCTGATAGCAGATTCATCATTTCATGTGATTTTTCTGCTGCCTAGTCTGTAGCTGCCTATCCTTGTGTTTGGTACTTCTTTCATATGGAAGAGGTGTAAGTGGTATATCAGTTAGTTTGGTTTGCTTTCTACGAAATAAAAATGAATTTATGTATTTTAATACATTTTTGCTTATCATGGCACTGGAGAATGGTGATATGTTGCATGTTGTTAGTTGGACATTCAATTAAGAATTTTATTGTGCTCATTGTTACTACTACAGTGTTATTAGTCAGTCAGTCTATCAATCATTTTCTAACCCACTTATTCCTGAATAGGGTCACGGGGGTCTACTGGAGCATATCCCAGCAAATATAGTGTGCAAGGTAGGAACAAACACTGGACAGGGTGTCAGTCCATCACAGGGCAAACACACACACACACACCCCAACTACACATTAGGGCCAATTTAGTATTGCCATTCCACCTAACTTGCGTGTGTTTGGACTGCGTGAAGAAACCAGAGCACCCAGAGGAAACCCACATGAACACAGAGAGAACATGCAAACTCCACGCACAGGGGGCCTGGGATGCAAACCCAGTCCTCCTTAATGCGAGGCAGCAGCACTATCACTGCACCACCATGCCACCACCTGTTATTAGTTGTAGAGTTAATAAAGGAAAAGATCATTAATAGAGTTAAAAAGGAAACTGACTTATTGAGAAGATCTATGTAATTACCTGTATAAGTACAGTGTAACTATGAGTTATTACTCCTTACTTACTGTGTAATACAAAGTAACGCTATAGTTAATTACTCAGTTGTCATTGTTATTCCACAGTGTATATTATTACAATGTACCAATTTATCACTGGTCCAAAAACAAGTGTACTTACATAGTTATGATGTATCTGTACTTTCAAAACGTAATGAAAACATCAAGGTATGTAACTACAACTATGTAACAGATGTTCCATGGTCTGGGCAATTTTAATGGAGAATTGCAGTGATAACTGCATAGGTTTTTGATGATATTTCAAGATCTTTTTTAAATTGTGAAAACACATTTGCAAAATGGTTAACACTTTTACCTCACAAATCTATTATCCTGAGATGGAATTCTGTCTGGAGATATGTGTGTAAAATTTGTACGTTCTACCCATGTCTCCCTATGTCTTCTTCATGGGTTTTACTGTCACATTCCAGGGACATGTAGGTTGGGTTATGTGGCCACATGTGTGAGAGCGTGACTGCTGGTATGTTTGTCAGTCGGCCGTGCAATGGGATGGCTCCCCATCCTGGGCTGTATCCTGCCTTGTGCCCGGTGATGCTTGGAATGGCTCTGCAGCCCTGTGTACCTTGATTGAATGATGCAAGTTTGGCAGTATTATGTTAGGGATGGGTATAATGATAGCCCAAAAAATTAAACAATAAATAGTGTAACACAACTACAAGAATGTGACAAATGTTTGTTTAAGCAAAACATGTCAGGAGGTGCCCCTCTAGATTTGGGGAAAAAGCGTTAACTATTTTGCAAATAGTTTTCACCATATAAAAAAAATCTTGAAATATCATCGAAAACATAAGCAGTTATCACTGCAATTTTCCATTAGAATTTCCCAGACCATGGAACATCTGTTACATAGTTGTAGTTACATACCCTAATGTTTTTATTACAATTTGAAAGTACAGATACAATGTAACTATGTAAGTACACTTGTTTTTGGATCAGTGATAAATTGTTACATTGTAATTATATTAACTGTGGAATAACAATGACAACTGAGTAATTAAATATAATGTTACTTTGTATTACACAGTAAGTATGGAGTAATAACTCATAGTTACACTGTACTTATGCAGGTAATTACATAGCAGTTACAGTGTAATTATGGACACTTAATGTAAAGTGTCCATAATTACACTGTAATGTAAAATGTACTCAGTTTTAATGTAATGTGGTAAATTAACTTAGGCAAAAATTTATATAATCCTTACTAGATTATAGACAATTTCTATCAGCAAAAACTCTTTATGAAAAGAAATGAAACTTATTCTATTGCCAAAGTAAAATGAAAATGGGCAATAGAACTCCCAAACACTAAGTCCAAAAATCTTATCATTTAAAAGCTAAGTCTTTAACAGAATCTAAATTAAGGAAAAAAACTCAAAAGTAAAGGAAATTCTAATTCCTGAAACAATTCAACTTACCAACAAGCAAAAGGCAGAGGGAGACTAACAGGAAAGAGTTACACTTTAAATGAAAGCAGCTAAGCAGAGCAGAAGAGGCAAAAGACAAAGAGAATTACTCAGCAATTACTCACTGAGTCTGAGGCCCAAAACACTTCTGTATAGGACTGCTCTGATGACAGCATAGCTATATAAGTCAGCGGTCTCCACTGCCCCAGGCTCTGCATAAAAAAATAGAAATACAGTGCCTATAAAATGTAAAATGGAAGTTTTAACATGTTATTGTTGTACCACATTGAATCACAGTGGATTTAATTGGGCCTGTTCTACATTGATCAGCAGAAAAAAGACTCTTTAATGTCAAAATGAAAACAGATCATTGTAAAGAACAAGAAAATATGAACACATAACTCCAGTTCTTAAATCCTTAAACTGGCTCCTGGTTAAGTTTAGGGCAAACTTCAAAATCCTACTTTTAACATATAAAGCCTTAAATGACTAAGGTCCGGCTTACTTGTCTGAACTTATCATGACATACAAACCAGAACATACGTACATTAAGATCTCAAGATGCCGGTCTGCTTAAGATTCCAAGGATTAATAAAATAACATTGGGAGGTCGAGCTTTTAGTTACAGGGCCCCTAAACTGTGGAATGGTCTGCCTGCTACTATAAGAGATGCCCCTTCGGTCTCAGCTTTTAAATCCCAACTGAAGACTCACTACTTCAGTTTAGCATATCCTGACTAGGGCTGCTGATTAACTGTACAGACTGCATCTCTGTTGTTAGTAATTAGCACTAAAACATAAGTAACATGATAGTTAGAATTTGTTACTAACCTTTACCTACAGTGGGATGCAAATGTTTGGGCAACCTTGTTAATAGTCATTATTTTCCTGTATAAATCGTTGGTTTTTACGATAAAAAATGTCAGTTAAATATATCATATAGGAGAAACACACAGTAATATTTGAGAAGTGAAATGAAGTTTATTGGATTTACAGAAAGTGTGCAATAATTGTTCAAACAAAATCAGGCAGGTGCATAAATTTGGCCACTGTTGTCATTTTATTGATTCCAAAACTTTTAGAACTAATTATTGGAACTCAAATTGGCTTGGTAAGCTCAGTGACCCCTGACCTACATACACAGGTGAATCCTACACTCACCTAAAGGATTATTAGGAACACCTGTTCAATTTCTCATTAATGCAATTATCTAATCAACCAATCACATGGCAGTTGCTTCAATGCATTTAGGGGTCTTGTCCTGGTCAAGACAATCTCTTGAACTCCAAACTGAATGTCAGAATGGGAAAGAAAGGTGATTTAAGCAATTTTGAGCGTGGCATGGTTGTTGGTGTCAGACGGGCCAGTCTGAGTATTTCACAATCTGCTCAGTTACTGGGATTTTCACGCACAACCATTTCTAGGGTTTACAAAGAATGGTGTGAAAAGGGAAAAACATCCAGTATGCGGCAGTCCTGTGGGCGAAAATGCCTTGTTGATGCTAGAGGTCAGAGGAGAATGGGCCGACTGATTCAAGCTGATAGAAGAGCAACTTTGACTGAAATAACCACTCGTTACAATCGAGGTATGCAGCAAAGCATTTGTGAAGCCACAACACGCACAACCTTGAGGCGGATGGGCTACAACAGCAGAAGACCCCACCGGGTACCACTCATCTCCACTACAAATAGGAAAAAGAGGCTACAATTTGCACGAGCTCACCAAAATTGGACAGTTGAAGAATGGAAAAATGTTGCCTGGTCTGATGAGTCTCGATTTCTGTTGAGACATTCAAATGGTAGAGTCAGAATTTGGCGTAAACAGAATGAGAACATGGATCCATCATGCCTTGTTACCACTGTGCAGGCTGCTGGTGGTGGTGGTGTAATGGTGTGGGGGATGTTTTCTTGGCACACTTTAGGCCCCTTAGTGCCAATTGGGCATCGTTTAAATGCCACGGGCTACCTGAGCATTGTTTCTGACCATGTCCATCCCTTCATGACCACCATGTACCCATCCTCTGATGGCTACTTCCAGCAGGATAATGCACCATGTCACAAAGCTCGAATCATTTCAAATTGGTTTCTTGAACATGACAATGAGTTCACTGTACTAAAATGGCCCCCACAGTCACCAGATCTCAACCCAATAGAGCATCTTTGGGATGTGGTGGAACGGGAGCTTCGTGCCCTGGATGTGCATCCCACAAATCTCCATCAACTGCAAGATGCTATCCTATCAATATGGGCCAACATTTCTAAAGAATGCTTTCAGCACCTTGTTGAATCAATGCCACGTAGAATTAAGGCAGTTCTGAAGGCGAAAGGGGGTCAAACACCGTATTAGTATGGTGTTCCTAATAATCCTTTAGGTGAGTGTATAATGAGAAAGAGTATTAAAGGGGGTCAATTGTAAGTTTTTCTCCTCCTTTAATTTTCTCTGAAGAGTAGCAACATGGGGGTCACAAAACAATTCTCAAATGACCTGAAGACAAAGATTGTTCACCATCATGGTTTAGGGGAAGGATACAGAAAGCTGTCCCAGAGATTTAAGCTGTCTGTTTCCACAGTTAGGAACATATTGAGGAAATGGAAGACCACAGGCTCAGTTCAAGTTAAGGCTCGAAGTGGCAGACCAAGAAAGATTTCGGATAGACAGAAGCGACGAATGGTGAGAACAGTCAGAGTCAACCCACAGACCAGCACCAAAGACCTACAACATCATCTTGCAGCAGATGGAGTCACTGTGCATCGTTCAACCATTCGATGCACTTTACACAAGGAGATGCTGTATGCGAGAGTGATGCAGTGGAAGCCTTTTCTCCGCCCACAGTACAAACAGAGCCGCTTGAGGTATGCTAAAGCACATTTGGACAAGCCAGCTTCATTTTGGAATAAGGTGCTGTGGACTGATGAAACTAAAATTGAGTTATTTGGGCATAACAAGGGGCGTTATGCATGGTGGAAAAAGAACACAGCATTCCAAGAAAAACACCTGCTGCCTACAGTAAAATATGGTGGTGGTTCCATCATGCTGTGGGGCTGTGTGGCCAGTGCAGGGACTGGGAATCTTGTCAAAGTTGAGGGACGCATGGATTCCACTCAGTATCAGCAGATTCTGGAGACCAATGTCCAGGAATCAGTGACAAAGCTGAAGCTGCGCCGGGGCTGGATCTTTCAACAAGACAACGGCCCGAAACACTGCTCAAAATCCACTAAAGCATTCATGCAGAGGAACAAGTACAACGTTCTGGAATGGCCATCTCAGTCCCCAGACCTGAATATAATTGAAAATCTGTGGTGTGAGTTAAAGAGAGCTGTCCATGCTCGGAAGCCATCAAACCTGAATGAACTAGAGATGTTTTGTAAAGAGGAATGGTCCAAAATACCTTCAACCACAATCCAGACTCTCATTGGAACCTACAGGAAGCGTTTAGAGGCTGTAATTTCTGCAAAAGGCGGATCTACTAAATATTGATTTCATTTCTTTTTTGTGGTGCCCAAATTTATGCACCTGCCTGATTTTGTTTGAACAATTATTGCACACTTTCTGTAAATCCAATAAACTTCATTTCACTTCTCAAATATCACTGTGTGTGTCTCCTATATGATATATTTAACTGACATTTTTATCGTAACAACCAACGATTTATACAGAAAAATAATGACTATTAACAAGGTTGCCCAAACTTTTGCATCCCACTGTATTCTGCTTCTCTTCTTGGTACTCAAATGTGGCACTTGGTGCCACAGACCACCTGCCAAGTTGTTTTGCCTGTCTAAGGTAAAGTCATCCCTGATGGAGGATCACAGGAATCATCGGGTAGAGGGGTCTTTTCATCAGATTGGCTGGCCTAGTCCTGACTCAGCTGTGGAATGGCCAATAAGGGGAGTTAGCTTGATAGCAGAGGTCTCCAGGACTCTGAACAAATCCAGATCATATTATGTAATATCATCTACTGTTGAATTCTGCTCTGTACTTGTAATATTTCTATTGTACTATTATATTGTATTGTGGATTACTTGTTTTCTTTTTTGTGTAATGTATTGTATTTACCCCCTTTTTTTGAGGCCTGCTGCATGCCCAACCTACCTGGAAAGGGGTCTGTCTTTGAACTGCCTTTCCCAAGGTTTCTTCCATTTTTTTCCCTACAAAGGTTTTCTTGGGAGTTTTTCCTTATTTTCTTATAGACTCAAGGCATGTCAAAAGGCAGGGCCTGTTAAAAGCCCATTGTGGCACTTCTTGTATGATGTTGGGCTATATAAAAATAAAAATAATAATAAATAAAGTGATCTAAAGTAATTACACATATAACACACAAAATAGGTTGATTGCGTAATATGACACACATCAATAATCACTGGTGCAGACAATTGGTTTTAGAAGTCACATAATTAGTTCTGGGGTGGCACAGTGGTAGCGCTGCTGGCTCACAGTTAGGAGACCTGAGTTCGCTTCTCGGGTCCTCCCTGTATGGAGTTTGCATGTTCTCCCCATGCTTGCGTGGGTTTCCTCCGGGTGCTCCGGTTTCCTCCCACAGTCCAAAGATATGCAGGTTAGGTGCATTGACGATTCTAAAATGTCCCTAGAGTGTGGGCTGGCGCCCTGCCCGGGGTTTGTTTTCTGCATTGCGCCCTGTGTTGGCTGGGATTGGCTCCAGCAGATCCCTGTGACCCTGTAGCTAGGATATAGTGGGTTGGATAATGGATGGATAATTAATTACATGGAGATCACCTGTCTGTAGTCAATGAGTTTCAATTCATTGTATCTGGAAGATGCAACTTGTGGAGTGTCTGTATCATTGCCAAGCCTAGACAGTGAGGACAAAAGAACACTCCAAGCAACTCTGTGAAAAGGTGATTGAAAAGTACAAGTCAGGGAATGGAGACAAGAAAATATCTAAGTCATTTGGAGTTCTGATAAATCAATCATTAAGAAATGGAAAGAGAATGGCACATCTTTAAATTTGCCTTGAGCAAGCCATCCACTAAAGTGCAAGAACAGGGCAGGAGGCTACCAAGAGACCAATGATAACTCTGAAGGAGTTACAAACAACAGTGTCTGAGATTGGAGAGATTGTGCAGACAATGACTGTTGTCTGTGTGCTTCACCAGTTGCAGCCTTATAGGAGAGTGGCGAAGAGAAAGTCACTGTTTAAAAAAAAAAAATGCCACATCAGCTACAGTTTTTCATAAAGTACATGGGAGACCATGTAGTCAACTAGAAGAAGGTTGTATTGTATGATAAGACCAAAATTTACTGTTTTGGCCATCTGACTAAACATCACAGTTGTCATAATCCAAACACTTCACTTTATCAAATACACTCCATCACATCCTTGATGCCTGGTGGCGGCAGCATCATGGAATGGAGGTGCTTCAATGCAGCAGGCCCTAGAAATCTTTTTAAGGTGGAGAGTAAAATGAATGCAGGAAAATGCAGGAAAACCCTGGAAGAAAACCAGATGCAGTCTGCAAGAAACACTTGCCTTAGATGAAGATTTGTTTTCTAGCAAGACAATGACCCCAAGTATAAGCCAAAGCATTGCAAGAATGGTGTAAAAACAACATTAATATTCTGTAGTAGCTGAATCAAATCTTAATCCAAATGAGAATATGTGGATGGACTTCCAAAAAGGCTGCTCACTCATGATCTCCATGTAACTTGACAGGGCTTGAAGAAGTTTGTGAAGATGAATGAGCAAAGCTGATAGAGACCTTTGCATACAGACTCAAGGCTGTGATGGCTGCCAAAGGTGCATTATCAAAATACTTAGGCAATCAATAATTTTATGGTTTATATCTGTAATTATTTTACAAATATAAAATGATCGTATTTTAATGTATGATATAATACATTAATAATATAAAAATAAGTAATTTATGTTAATTAATGTGAAGAAAGTCAAAAATGCAATCCACTGTGATTTTATATTATAAAATGTGAAAAGTTCCATACTTTTTATATGCATTGTAAAAACAATTAACAGAATTAACCTATTAAACAGGGGGAAGATAATTATAAAATAATTAGCTGAAAGGACAATTACGGAATAATAATTCAACACACAAAAAGAAATAAACTCAAATATAAACAGAATGAAATAACAAAATAAAGCAAAGCAAAATACAGGACTGAAGTCCCAGAGTAGTCCTCTCAACAATTACGACATCCTAAAGGTTAACTAGCAACCCTAGATTGACATGGTGTGGGTATATTTATGAGGAAGCCCTATGGTGGACTGACATCCTGCCCAAAGTTGTTTTCTGTCTTCTACCTGGTTCTGTCAGTATAGGCTTTGGTTAACATTTAAAACTATAATGGAGTAAGAAGTTACAAAAAAGGTTGGATAGCCTAATTTCCAAAAGAGTTAATATTATTGAGTGTACACTGACAGATTTTTCTCCATTGTCTGAATCTGGTGTATTTTGAGGCAGAGGCAATACATAAAAAAATATATTCATATTAGCTATTCTAGTTCTTTAAAATATTTAGTATTGTCTTAGAATATTCTGTAAGATTTCTTTATTCAGGGAGGATGGCTAGCCTGTTTTCATTTTAATAGTGAAATATAAAAGTTTTTCTATTTGCACATTTAACACCTCTCTTAAAATTAAACTTTTTATGGAGAGTTTGCATTTTATTTATTACCTAATTCTTTTATTCAGAATTACTGCCAACTGTATGAATGTTTTTACAGTTGGAACACACTGAATCTATCTGAGGGGTGAAATTGCATTTCTGACTTTAGCATTTCAGTGCTTTAGCTACAAGTCTCCATTGCCAATGAAGCAATGCAAACATACCATATATATATATATATACATCCGTTACAGTGGATGGTCATGCACATAGAGTCGAACCCACAGATCACAAGATGGCTTTTAGACCTACAACCTTGCAAGTTTTCAGTTGCTTATTGCCAGGGCACCCAGCCAATGCCTTTTCTTGGGTTCACGGCTTCTCGGTCAGGGACACCCGGTCCGTTGGGTCTGCACTGAGGGGGAAGGGGAGGGCCATGTCACACATGTGCGCATGGGAGGTAGCTAAAGGACTCAAAAGAAGGTAATTGCATGCCAGATAAGTGGGTGGCAGAGTGCAATAGTCGTTTCTCTTTATCCCAGGAGACCAAACACAGAAATTTCAGCCTCTACCCAATGACACCATTCCCGGTTCCAGGAATGATGACATCACTTCCCGTGACCGGCTTTAAAACCTGCTACCTTCCTTCTGTTAGTCAGTTCTGACTTGGAATTGAATCTGTAAACAGCCTTGCTTCGTATACCTATTTTGCAGCCTTATTCCAAGCTTATGGGTGGTTGCCCCAAACCTTTTTCTTGTGTCAAGGCGTATTCTATCACTATATATATATATATATATATATATATATATATATATATATAT
>JANRMT010062854.1:118983051-118998561 GCA_026402145.1 Polypterus bichir lapradei | reverse complement strand
AACAGACACCAAGACAGCTATGACCAAAACACACATTTATTGCTGTTTTCACCTTCCAACACAGCTCTATGCACAAGTCCTGTACAATCTTCTTTTTCCTGCCGCCTCCACTCCTCTCTCACAAAGCTCCATCACATTACCTCCCAACTCTGGCTCCCAGAATGGAGTGAGGTGGCCCCTTTTATCCACTACCTGAATGTGCTCCAGGTGCTTCCTGACGAGCTTCCTGCAGCACTTCCGGGTATGGCGGAAGTACTGCATGAGCACCCGGAAGCACACTGGGTGTATTTGCCTTTGGGCTTAGCAGCGCTTCCTGTTGTGGTGGAAGTGCTGCAGTCCAGGCTCCCTGGAACATTTTGGCGTCCTCTGGTGGTGGCCACGTGCCCCAACTGGGTGGAGCCTCCCAGCTCCGATCTTGTGGCTCCCCTGCACCCCAGGGTGGTCGCCCTCTCATATCCTGGAGGGATGTATTGGCACTCTCCCGGTCCTTCCACGTCCCAGGCATCCCGACTGTGCAGCCGTCTATCACACTGCCCCTCTCCCAGCCTAAGCATGTAGGGTGAGGCAGCCTGCCCTGCTAGGGCTGGTCCTTTCCACGGCGGGGTGCCGGCATGATGACATCAACAGTCTTGCCCTGTAATAGAAAAACAGGAAAAGGGTGCTGAGAAGCAGTACTGACGCCACTCCCTGGCACCCTCTGTATTACAATACGGACAACGTCTCCACACGTGATCAAAGCTGTGGCACTCGTAACACCAGTGTCCCCCTGCCTGTGTCCGTGCTCTTGGAACATAAACGCAGGGCGGATACCTCCGCACTGACGTTACCCCAACTAGGTTCAGGGCCTCTCTCTACTCGTAGATATAGCAGCCTTTAAAAGTACGGGAGGACACTGACCCCCCCATATCTCTCACTGTTGGAAGCCCCGGCCTTTTACTCTGGGGCACCTCGGCGGTCGGGGTCTCCCTATGGGAGAAAAAGAGACCCCGGGCCGTCTGCGCTCCTGTAGAGCAACGAGAGGCTGTTGTCAGCTCCTGGAGTGGCTCACTTTGAGACCCGGTGTCTTGCATGCGCCTTTACCGCCCCTGCTGCAAAATCAGCCCCTACCGCTGTATCCACTGTCAGAGGCGTGGCTACTTGGTTACCAGAACGACACATTACCGGAACCCCTTCGCTCAGCCCTCCTTTTTCATGTACGGTACAGGCGACACTCACCTGCACTGCACCATCCCTCTGGCTGCAACCATTCCTAGATCTTCTTCAGGGGTACGCCTGCCTTCTCCTCCAGCTGTTCAATTATCTTCCGGAGGGTGCCTAAAGCCTGTACAAGCGACTGTACAGGCAGGAGGATCTCCTCCAGCCTATTTATAGCAGCAACAAACTTCTCAGAACCAGCCGGAGGCAGACTGGCGAACCGGTCATCCTTACCTTCCGGCTGGGAGGTGCAGAGCCTCTCCATAGGCTCAGCTGGGACCTCATGAGGCTTAGGATGGACATTAGTGAGCCCTGCCTGCAACCAATCAGCGCCGGGGACACCACACACATCGTCCAATCCCTTGCTCACTTCGGGGAGGGTCATGCGATCCTCGCAGCTCCCTTCTTTCGTTGAGAGGCTTGGGCTGGTGGTGGTATTGGCGCTCTTCCGGTCCTTCCATGTCCCAGGCATCCTGACTGTGCAGCCGTCTACCACAATATATAAATAAATATATATATATAAATATACACTCACCTAAAGGATTATTAGGAAAACCATACTAATAGGTGTTTGACCCCCTTTCGCTTTCAGAACTGCCTTAATTCTACGTGGCATTAATTCAACAAGGTGCTGAAAGCATTCTTTAGAAATGTTGGCCCATATTGATAGGATAGCATCTTGCAGTTGATGGAGATTTGTGGGATGCACATCCAGGGCACGAAGCTCCCGTTCCACCACATCCCAAAGATGCTCTATTGGGTTGAGATCTGGTGACTGTGGGGGCCATTTTAGTACAGTGAACTCATTGTCATGTTCAAGAAACCAATTTGAAATGATTCGAGCTTTGTGACATGGTGCATTATCCTGCTGGAAGTAGCCATCAGAGGATGGGTACATGGTGGTCATGAAGGGACGGACATGGTCAGAAACAATGCTCAAGTAGCCCGTGGCATTTAAACGATGCCCAATTGGCACTAAGGGGCCTAAAGTGTGCCAAGAAAACATCCCCCACACCATTACACCACCACCACCAGCCTGCACAGTGGTAACAAGGCATGATGGATCCATGTTCTCATTCTGTTTACGCCAAATTCTGACTCTACCATTTGAATGTCTCAACAGAAATCGAGACTCATCAGACCAGGCAACATTTTTCCATTCTTCAACTGTCCAATTTTGGTGAGCTCGTGCAAATTGTAGCCTCTTTTTCCTATTTGTAGTGGAGATGAGTGGTACCCGGTGGGGTCTTCTGCTGTTGTAGCCCATCCGCCTCAAGGTTGTGCGTGTTGTGGCTTCACAAATGCTTTGCTGCATACCTCGATTGTAACGAGTGGTTATTTCAGTCAAAGTTGCTCTTCTATCAGCTTGAATCAGTCGGCCCATTCTCCTCTGACCTCTAGCATCAACAAGGCATTTTCGCCCACAGGACTGCCGCATAATGGATGTTTTTCCCTTTTCACACCATTCTTTGTAAACCGTAGAAATGGTTGTGCGTGAAAATCCCAGTAACTGAGCAGATTGTGAAATACTCAGACCGGCCCGTCTGGCACCAACAACCATGCCACGCTCAAAACTGCTTAAATCACCTTTCTTTCCCATTCTGACATTCAGTTTGGAGTTCAGGAGATTGTCTTAACCAGGACCACACCCCTAAATGCATTGAAGCAACTGCCATGTGATTGGTTGATTAGATAATTGCATTAATGAGAAATTGAACAGGTGTTCCTAATAATCCTTTAGGTGAGTGTATACATATATACATTATATATATCTCCTGTAATAAAATGACTATCACCTTTTGGTAATCATAACTTGTATCTTTTTTGCTTTAATTGAAGGGGTAGGTTTTAAAATGAACTGATATGAGGCATGTGAATGTGTGATATTGTAATAATGCCTTTGAAACCTTTTAGTTTTTTTATTTTTTGTTGTCTGTTTTATTATTAATCTTATGATACCAATTCTGTTGTGGGCTGGCACACTGCCCGGGGTTTGTTTCCTGCTTGGGCCCTGTGTTGGCTGGGATTGGCTTCAGCAGACCCCTGTAACCCTGTAGTTGGGATATAGCGGGTTGGATAATGGATGGATGAATGGATGATACCAATTTGGCACAATTTTGTTAAAGCTTTTCAGTCTTGGGTGCTACCACATTTTTTTTTGTTTTTATGGCTGCTGTTCTATTTAAGTCATATAACCAAAGTCTTTCGGATATGTAACACCAGTGGCTGTCATGTTATAATCAGTGTCTAAGCTTTTGGATTCCTTTGTGAAAGACTTCATTTATTTTGACCCTTTGAAGCTTTCATTGACTTTTTTTGGTTTTAAAACTTTGCTTTGTCACTTTGACCTTGAACTTTGCCCCTTGTTTTGAAATTTGTCCATAAGTTTCTATTTGTCTTCCCATCATTTTGATCTATGCCTGACCATTACTGACTATTCTTACATTTGCTTCCACAACAATTCCCCATTTCCCACTCCAGTATCTCAATATTTATCTTCAATCTTCCCCCCATTGTGGCCCTAATAGAAACTTGAAAAGTAGCCATCCAATACAAAATTCAGTAGAAGTATTTTACAAAACGTGCAATATATAAGTCAAAAGTCGACTTGTTCTTAATTTTACTTTTTGTAAAAATTGATTGATTTGCATGGAATGATTGCAATAAAATTAATACAATTTCAAAAAAAAAAGTCATAACTTAAAATAAAAAGGCTTTTTTATTTAAAAAATAAAAATTTTGTGCCCAACCAAAGATATCTGCAAGTGCAGTGAAATTTCTTTCATTTTCTAGTTTCTCATAGGCAGAGTTGCTTAGTATTTCACATCTGTAACATATGGCTAATACTGTAATATCATTCTTCAGAAACCATCATAATTACAATTAAGTAATGCTAGTGCATGCTTATTTTACAAATTACAGTAGTACCATTTAAATGGCGCTGCCAGAAATCTCCTCTAGCCCCCTCTATTTTAGTTAGAAATATTCAAAAGTTGTTTTTTTCACACAGAGAATCTTAGATATATATAATAAGTATACAATGGACCTTCAAACCTTGACTTCCTGATATTTTGTATAAGAAAGGTGGATATGAAATGGTGAGATACGAGTATGTGCTCTCATCAGAACTACTTTATGTTCTTATTTAAGTCCAACAATTAGTTCAACATTTAACTGATGAGGCACATCCTGCAGTAAGATGCCTTGGGAGTCAAATGTAATATTTTGTACTCAATAAAGAAAGAGAGTTGGGATGATTCCCAACTTCTTTGAGAGAAGGGACTGATGCAATACTGCTGTGTAAGAAAGAAAACCAACCAAAAAGTGTTGAAACTCTTGTTTTTTCCTGTCATTTATAATTCTTTGAGCAAAAGCTTTTCATTTTGTATTCATTTTTAGAAATAAAAAAATGACATGTTTAAACAGTTTATCATGCACTGTTGTTAGAGTTGGTATTGTTACAATTTTATAAGCATAAAGCACTTAATCTATATACATATATACCACAGGTGTCGAACTCCGGTCCTGGTGGGCCGCAGTGGCTGCAGGTTTTCATTCTGACCATCTTCTTAATTTGTGACCAGTTTTTGTTGCTAATTACCTTCTTTTGCCTTAATTTGAATAACCTTGACTCAGGCCCCTTAGTTTTTTCCTTTTTCTTAATTAGCAGCCAAACAATAACGAGCCACAAAACAAGAATCCATATGACCAACTCACCTGTGCCCATCACAAAATATGTGAAAATAAAGAAAGGTGGAGGTCTCAGTAAGGCTGATCTCTCAGCTCACCAAAACATTGTGAGGGTGGTCTTAGAAAAAACAAAAAAATCAACAGTTCTGGAAATGTCTGCTGTGGCAGAATGAGAGCAGCAACAAGCCATGGAATTAAATAATGAGTTTAATTAACTGCAAGAATCTGCTTCTCATTGTGAAACTGGTTGGAGTCTGAAGCCCAGATTTAGCTGGTCATCTGTTGGCTCTTTTCATGCCTCATTTCTGTTTGGCTGCTATTTAATGAAGAAAGGAATCAATTCAGAGGAATGAATCCTTAAGAACAGGGCTATTAAAGTTAATCAGCAGTCAAAACTGGTCACTGATTAGGAAAAGGGTTGGAATGAAAACCTGCAGCCACTGCGGCCCTCCAGGCCTGGAGTTCGACACCCCTGATATATACAGCGCTAAGGGTTGACTGTCTGTCATGCAAAACTTTGTGAACCACTACGCCCTGAACCTTCCTCAAGGTCTCATTTGAGAGCTTTCGCCATGAATTGGATGTGTGGGCTACCTCTGTGATGAAATTGGTCTTTGGATCCTCTCACAGCAAGCAACAGCACAGCTGCATGCCATAGCTGACAGGAAAATAACAGAGTTATCTGTACACGGCATTGCTGACAGGAAAAGAACATTGGAGAGTTCTGCTGACAGTGCAGCACATTGCACAGGATGACTGATCATTTTCATTCGAAACACCACTCATACACTCCAAGTGCAACAGAACGTTATACACAACCAAAGAATTGGAGATGTAGGCTTCTTGCACCACATTCTTGGGCTCTTACTCCTTCACAATGTGAGTGGAGGGGGATACACAAGCATGTGGCAGATCTGTCAGGAAAAGAATGATAGTGACATTGGAGGGCTGTGAAAGACATTGCAGTAAACTCAGTGAAGTGAGTGTCTGTACTTCATGGAGAGGTGCATGAACCACCTTTCTTTGAGGACTGGAGTCCTGAGTATTACTAGTTTCTTTTAAACAGCTAACTATCCAGGTTTAAGACCTGACAATTTGTCCATGGCTGGGATTTTAACTTTTTTATATTAGACATCATGGTTGATAAACAGCATAACAGGAAATGTTAACAGCTACGGCACCAAGGCGGGAGAACACAGCATTCTAAACCAGTTGACTGGTGTTCAAATGAACAGCTACACTCTTAAAAATAAAGGTTCTAAAAGGGCACTTTACTAAGTTGTCTTATTCCTCAGAGAACCATTTCATTTTAGGAAGGGATCTGAGCATGTGAAATTTGTTCTTTGGACTTTGAAAATGTTCCTACTATGTGGAGAAAAGAAATTTTTAATGTTATCACAGGCAACCAAGTAGGTTACTACAGATTGAGAAAACCTGACCTGAGCCTATATGATTGCATACATCAAAAGTCCATTTGAAATCAGGAAACCATTGAAATGTCGGTAATTTGTTATCATCTGTTCAAGGCTATTTATGGAGCCAGTTACAGATCTAAATAAGTAAAGGTTCTTTCTGGAGCCTTTATGTGGTTGGTTCTTTAAGGAATCGAAATGACTTCACAATGGCATCACTTTGAAGAACCAAGCACCCTTATTTTTGAGTGTATACTGCCTGCTGTGAGAGTAACTTATAAAAAGGCAAAGACACAACACACAACTTAGTATGGGATAATGGGCAGGCTATTTTAAGAAATAGTTAGATAGATAGACAGACAGACAGGCACCCATGTTTGCTAAATTTTAAACTCTACTGTTTAGGTGTTCTTTGTTTAAGGCTGGTTAGGATGTACCGATTTGAAACCCTGCACCTAACAATAAAGAAAAGAAATATTCAATTTTGGTTTCCTCCACATGCAGTGTCTAAGGTTCTCATCTTGGATTCTTGCTGCCTGGTAACATAATGTACGATTGGATGCCATTATGCCTTTCAGACATCATAGTGTAAAAAAAAAAAAAAAAAAACAGAGCTCCTGGCTTAAACTGGCAGATTGAGGGTAAGCATGTTAAGATGAATTATTAGCCCCCTCCATGTATAAACGAGGTCTGCAAAATACAGTTAAATCTTTAATCATGTACTACCAAAAAGTGCGCTCAGTGTTCCTGAATGTTAATCAGCTAGGAGTCCCCCAGGCCATGATAACCACACTCACATGTGTGCGTGAACTGAATGTGCAAATTCCTCAACATGCTTTTCTCTAGCTATCCAGAAAATTATTAAAAATAGAATGATGATCACTACCATGGTGATTACTTGTGTAACTTGCAGCAGCTTAGGATATTTCTTTATATAGTCTATTTTTGGTTTATTAGATTATTGCATATATTTAGAAATATTTGAAATATCTCTTCACAAACCAAAATATATTTTTCTTTTATGAATGCAATTTTCACAGTATGCTGCCCCCTACCTGTTAGCAGTCTTATTGGCAAGCTTGATTATTCAAATTGATCCTAACTTTCGTTTCCTGTTAAGTGATATGGTTTTATGTAAATAAGCTATATTTCTTGTTTGCATTTTAAGCATTTTTTTGTCAGATGATACTGAAAGTCACATAATGTTTAGTTTTCTGTCAACAAAAATAAATTCTGGCTCCATAATCTTTTCATTTACTGTTACCTTAAAGGCATTAACCATTCAAAATCAGAAAACTCCACTCAACAATTTCTCTATGGATGTATCCACCATCTTCAGGTGTCAGAGTGAAATATAATAAGCCATTATAGGCAATTCTAGTCATAGTGAAATGGAGGCCTGGTGGAGCTGTTTAAAGGTTTGTGGCTTCACATCCTTTGGAACCCTTATATGATGCCAAGCTCTTTCACTATCTCCATGGAATATGCACATCCACCCAAAGTATATGTGGTTTTTCCAGGTACTCTAGTTTTCTTCTAATATTTCAAACACATGAATTTCTGATTAATTTACATTTCTAAATTGTCCTGGAATGAGTGAGCATGTGGTGTCCTTTTCAGACTTCATGATTTCTTTGTGCCTAAACTCTAATTCTAAAGTGGTTAAACATGGAAGGATTCATAATAATATTGTTTGATAGAAGAAATTACACACACTTAGTTGCATATACATCAAAGAGAGAGAGAGGTTAGGAGCACGCACTGATACAGTGCATTGCTGCACCCACCACACAACAAACCAACTCAGGATCCAGATTAGGACCCAAGTGCAGCCATGCAATGGGTGATGCCTCAGCACCACACTAGTTTAGATGTAGTGGAACAGTGCGAGGTTTTTTATGGTGGCTGGAGTGCCAATTCTGCCACCAGCCCCAAAGTTTTTCCCTGCAGGTTGGAGGGCCTACCTGCAGGGATGGATGCAGATTAATGTCATACCCAGGACGGTCAAAGAGAGAAAATAATATAGTCTGGAAAAGCTGCTCATTTGACAAATTGAAACTCTGAACTGTTATGTAACATGCCTTTTGTTAAGGTAGTGCCAGGATGCCAACAATTTTAAAGGAATCACCAGGAGAAGAGTCGATAAAACAGGCAACAGATCATAACCAGAAAACAAAAAGAGAGAGAGTGGACAAAGCCAAATCGTACCAAAAATGAATTAAAAACAAAAGGAATAAGTTAGGCACTGTAAAGTCAATAAAGGAAATAAAGAAAGCAAATACACAAGTTTTTATCTGTCAAACTTGAATAATTATGGTTCTGTCACATCGATATTTTAACTGTTGCAGAGATGACGTGATACACATAATCCAGGGTAACCTGGGAAACAAAGTGGCTTCTGTGAGGGAAAATTGTGGTGACTGAAATTAAACAATAATTCATTTGAAAATAATAAATATATAAAGTAAGAAGTACTGAGATGGAAAGACTGAGACACACACCAAATGAGAGTTAATGCTTGATAATGGTCCTGTTTATTTAACAATGAATGGTACCAGGCCAAACATCTAGATAGTCACCTTACTGCTATTAACACCACGGGAGACATCTTGTACAATGACAGGTACCTAAACTAGGCAGGGCTATTCCACTCTTTCATTGTTCCTGATTGTCATCAAGAGTTGCAGGTAATGTCCTTCTTAAGAGGAAGAGAAGAGAAGGTTAGTATGAGTGCCCCCTATTGGCCCAGGGTGGCATTATCTTTTCTAGATGAAGCCAACAAGTGATCCACAGATGTACATGTGTGACATGGACCCCCCCAAACTCAGCACCATGGGGGCAAGTGAACCTGGCTGTGAAGTTGTGGGCCGATAGAGGAAATCACCATTGCTGTGGAGGGCTCCCTTCCAGTGTAGAACTATGTATATGTAGAGCTGCAAACTGAGGAACCAGCGGGTGACCTGTGGGTTGAAATACCTCCATGAAAAGAGCTGGGGGTGTGTGTGGTCTGTCACCAATGTAAACTCCTGCCTAAACAGGTAGTAATGAATCTGTGTTATGGCCCAATTCATGGTGAGCACCTCCCCCTCAATGGCCATGTATCTAGTCTCCTGTTCCAGCAGTTTCTTGCTAGGGTACATGAGACTCCTTCAATGACCTGGCTAATTTTGGTACCAAGGCCGATGTCTGAGGCGTCGGTCTAGAAATAAAAAAGCAGAGAAAAATTAGGGGCACGTAATACAGGAGCCAACATAAAGGCCTCTTTTAAGTCACAGAATGCGGCCTCGTTCATGTGTTCCATACCATTGTGTTGGGGGACTTCTTGTCAATTTCATCAAGCTGCAGCTCTTTTGGAAAAGTGAGGCACAGACTGTAATACTCAGCTAGACCTAAGAAAGCGTGGACCGGTCTTTTGGTTCACAACTACAACCGCTGCCCACCATGTAACCCAGATACTTAGCCTTGGTCAACCTGAGGTATCACTTTTTTTAAGATTGATCAGATGGCCAGCATTGTGAATGAAGTGGAGGAAGCTAAAAACATGCCACAGGTGGTCATTCCAGGTGCTGAAAAATATGACAATATTGTCTAGATAGACAGCACTATTGGCATTATTAGGAACGAGCACTCTATCCACCAGACGCTGGAAGGTTGCTGGGGCTTCATCCAGCCCATAAGGAAGGATACAATGCTGCCAGTGTCAACAAGGGATTTTAAATGCAGCCTTTTCTTAAGTTGAGTTAGTCAGGGGGATCTGCCAATACCCTTCCGTTAACGGTGGAAAGATTATGGGTAGCACCCTAGGTCTCCAGGAGGTTGTCGACTCTTGGCATAGGAGAGGCGTCAAAACAGGAGACTTGATTGAGCGGATGGAAGTCATTACAGAAGTCTCAGCTGCTGTCAGGCTTAGGTACTAATACAATAGGACTGGGCCAAGGGCTGTGGCTTGCTTCTCTGATTCTTAGGTCCAGCATATGTTGGATTTCATGTTCTACCTCAGCTTATTTGACCTCCGAGTGGCGGTGTGGGTGTTGATGAACTAGGATCCCTGGGTCAGTGAAAGTATCATGGGCAATCAAAGTCATGTGTTCTGGCTTAGGATCAATGACACTGGTGGTAGATGAGATCCAGCTCACTTCTCTGAGTGAGGTTCTCCCTAAAGTTTACTTGTTCGAAATCCAAAAAAAGGGAGGTGAGAGGATTAGCATGGTAGTGTCACAGTTTTAAGTAAATTTACGTGGTAGACTTGCTCTTTGGTACATCAGTTGAGCTAGTAAAGTAAGTAGTCCAACAAGCCCTTCCTCTCTTGCACCTCGTAGTGCCCATGCCAAGGTGTGAGGATTTTGGAGTGGAATGTGAGAAAAAGGACCATTAACCTGTCTGAGAGGTTAAGGGCTGCAGTTGTAAAGCCAGGACTGCACATGCTGCAAGCCCTCGAGATGTTCCTTCAAAATGGGCCAAAGCAATCCCATAATTACACAATATGTTTGATGATATTATGGCCAGAGGGCATTACTTCCTCCTTCCAGCTCTTTCTGATTAAGTTGAGCAGGCCTCAGGGTTGTCTCCTGTAAAGCAGCTCAAAGAGAGAGAAGCCCATTGAAGCCTGTGGTACTTTCCAGACGGCAAATAAAATGAGCAGCAGAAGTTGGTCCCAGTCTTTCCTGTCTGCCCACATGACCTTCCTCTACTTTTGTTTCAGTTTTCTGAATGTACTTGATGTAAATCATATCCACTGGTCTATGAGGACTTCTCCTGGGAGAGCGACATGCGAAAAGACCCATAATAGTTCCCGGGTAATGGTTTTTATATTAGCCACCTATAGGGCTATGGCCTCTGGATACTGGACGGTGTAATCCACAAGGACAAGAATATATTTGTGGCTCCTTGTTGAGGGTACAAGTGGACCTACAATGTCAATACTGATCAACTCGAGAGGGACCTTTATGACCAGCAAGGGGACAAGGGGAGCGCGGTCTTGCTGGGGTATTTGAGACAATTGGCAATCCAGACAGAACCTGCAAAAACAGTGCACCTCCTCGTGCATGCCAGGCCAATAAAAGCATGCCATGATGTGCTGTTTTCAGGTGCCAAATATATGTGCATATAAGTCACAAATCTCAAAGCAGAAGGGTTGTAGGACAAGGAATTGGCTCCAGGCTTCTCTCCGTGTCTCCATAACCCAATACAATATATTGTTATCAAGGACAAAGGAATTATCATTCCACTGCTCGTCTTTAAAGAATGCGGGTGTTGTGATGTAAGATTTTGCATATAAGATAAATGTTTTGTATGTCTTTATTTATAATTTAGGCAAAGCAATGTAATTTAGTGTTACTTTGGTGAGAGGCATTCTTGTTTGCCTCCCCCCCCCCAAGACTAAGTCTCTTTGAATTTTATGACAGAGTTGGGGGAGGATGAGTATTTCTCTGCTAAAGTCTTTCAACCCCTGCAAGGAAGCCAGGATGTTTAACATATGGTTTGGGGGAAAGGGTTAAGATGTTCTATTTCCCCCATTGGTCTGAGGTATGGCTGTTTGGAATTGGCTTGTCTCAGTGGCCTTTAAGTACCATGATATCCTATTGACTGTAGCGGTTGGACAGAAAACCCATAAATTTGCTTGCTCAACCACATTCTCTCTCTCACTAACAACTGAAGAAGACCATCACACCATGAACTGAAGACAACACAATGAAGACAACACAGCTTCAGCCATATTGAACAGGCTTTAGGCCTGTTCTGAAGAAAGCTGAGCACCAATGATGCCTTAACTATAGACATTTTAAGTAACTACAAGTCTGTGTGCTACCTGAAACTACACATCACCATTTAATCAGGTTGTATGGTTGCCAATATTCAAATGTGCTTTGCATATTGTTATTATTTATGAATATTATCGATAATACATTATTTTATGTGTAACTTAACTCCTGCTTGTCTTTTTACTACATCTAATTGCCTGAAGTTATAGATACAGAAGGGAAGGTGGGGATACAGTTCACCCGGAAAGTATTCACAGCGCATCACTTTTTCCACATTTTGTTATGTTAAAGTCCTATTCCAAAATGGATTAAATTCATTTTTTTCCTCAGAATTCTACACACAACACCCATAATGACAATATGAAAAAAGTTTACTTGAGGTTTTTGCAAATTTATCAAAAATAAAAAAACTGAGAAATCACACGTACATAAGTATTCACAGCCTTTGCTCAATACTTTGTCGATGCACCTTTGGCAGCAATTACAGCCTCAAGTCTTTTTGAATATGATGCCACAAGCTTGGCACACCTATCCTTGGCCAGTTTCACCCATTCCTCTTTGCAGCACCTCTCAAGCTCCATCAGGTTGGATGGGAAACGTCGGTGTACAGCCATTTTAAGATCTCTCCAGAGATGTTCAATTGGATTCAAGTCTGGGCTCTGGCTGGGCCACTCAAGGACATTCACAGAGATTGTCCTGAAGCCACTCCTTTGATATCTTGGCTGTGTGCTTAGGGTTGTTGTCCTGCTGAAAGATGAACCGTCGCCCCAGTCTGAGGTCAAGAGCGGTCTGGAGCAGGTTTTCATCCAGGATGTCTCTGTACATTGCTGCAGTCATCTTTCCCTTTATCCTGACTAGTCTCCCAGTTCCTGCCGCTGAAAAACATCCTCACAGCATGATGCTGCCACCACCATGCTTCACTGTAGGGATGGTATTGGCCTGGTGATGAGCAGTGCCTGGTTTCCTCCAAATGTGACGCCTGGCATTCACACCAAAGAGTTCAATCTTTGTCTCATCAGACCAGAGAATTTTGTTTCTCATGGTCTGAGAGTCCTTCAGGTGCCTTTTGGCAAATTCCAGGTGGGCTGTCATGTGCCTTTTACTAAGGAGTGGCTTCCATCTGGCCACTTTACCATACAGGCCTGATTGGTGGATTGCTGCAGAGATGGTTGTCCTTCTGGAAGGTTCTCCTCTCTCCACAGAGGACCTCTGGAGCTCTGACAGAGTGACCATCGGGTTCTTGGTCACCTCCCTGACTAAGGCCCTTCTCCCCCGATCGCTCAGTTTAGATGGCCGGCCAGCTCTAGGAAGAGTCCTGGTGGTTTCGAACTTCTTCCACTTATGGATAATGGAGGCCACTGTGCTCATTGGGACCTTCAAAGCAGCAAAGATTTTTCTGTAACCTTCCCCAGATTTGTGCCTCGAGACAATCCTGTCTCGGAGGTTTAGAGACAATTCATTTGACTTCATGCTTGGTTTGTGCTCTGACATGAACTGTCAGCTGTGGGACCTTATACAGACAGGTGTGTGCCTTTCCAAATCATGTCAAATCAACTGAATTTACCAGAGGTGGACTCCAATTAAGCTGCAGAAACATCTCAAGGATGATCGGGGAAACAGGATGCACCTGAGCTCAATTTTGAGCTTCATGGCAAAGGCTGTGAATACTTATGTACATGTGCTTTCTCAATTTTTTTATTTTAATAAATTTGCAAAAACCTCAAGTAAACTTTTTTCACCTTGTCATTATGGTGTGTTGTGTGTAGAATTCTGAGGAAAAAAATGAATTTAATCCATTTTGGAATAAGGCTGTAACATAACAAAATGTGGAAAAAGTGATGCGCTGTGAATACTTTCCGAATGCAGTGTAAATTATATACAATAATACCTTATAAACAGTGGTAAATCTGTGAGAATAGCCATTCTAAGGCTACATATTAATAATACAATAGGGGAAAGTAGAGCAGTATATATTACTCTAACAAGATAAAACAGCGGGCATGGAGCGAAACCAAAGTTGTAGGAAGGGAAGGGGGTCAGGCATGGCACCTTTGAGTTCAGAGGGACTGAGGTTTGGCAGCAGCCACCTGCAGCTCAGCATTGTTGCACTGGATAGCCCCGCCTTTACCAGCTTTTTTGCACGGGTGTCACTCTCAGGAGGCCAGTTGTCATCCAAGGTCAGGATCGTCAGACCAATCAGATGCAGTTGGCCTCAGCTGGGTTTACTTTCTGGTGAGTTTCGTCCCAATAGGAATGGGTAAGGTGGCCTCAGGAGTATCACCATGCGCAGCTTGTGTAACCAAACCAAACTGAGAATCCAACAACCCGCCATTGGATATACCGAGTCTCGCCATGCACACAGGTAAGACAGGCCTGCTTTCAATCTCAGTGGAGTGTAATGATGGGCAACAATGGTGATATTGCTGTCAGAGTCGAAGATTGTGAGTACTGGATGACCATTCACACGTGCTGTGCCTGAAAAGAGAAGGGTGAGAGGGTTAGCCATAGCCGCTGTACAATACCTTTCTCCTCTTGCCCATCCGGAATCCATTTTGTCCTTGTTCTAAAAACAATTCATTACAGTATGTCCCAACTCTCAATACTGATAACACCATAGGGTTGTGAGGGGGCTGGTCACTGGAGTAAGTTCAGCAAATGGATGGATGATTAGGTGGAAACATTACAATTGTTTTGGTCTCATTATTAGAATTTTATGTACTGTATATTTCTAGTTCTTGTATTAGTACCTGGCTAGTATGAAAATGTGATCTTGTGGATGCTTTATTATTAAGAGGGTGGAAATGTGCCTTAAAGGTTAGCAACTTTGACCCTTTTGCATTCCAGGCTTGTTTACATTAATTGACTACATGATATACTCCCACGCTCAAAACTTATGTTATGCTTTTGCTATGAATCTTTAAAATAACAGGTTTCACTGTGTTCATGAGTATTTGTTACAAATAGAATATTTTCCAGTTCATTGGCATTTTCTTGCCTTGTTCCTATTACTGCTGGGATAGCTGCTGTCTTTCTGAAGTAGATGTGGTATACATATATGTATTATTGTTATATAACATATTTTAACTCCACTTACAGTAATCCAATTCAGGATTGAAGGATCCTGGAAGTATTAGATGTAAGATAAGATTCAGCCCTATATAGAGTGCTGAGAGGAAAACTCACATTGACACAGGGAGAATGCCTAAACTTTATATTGGCTACAAATGGGGGCAGGACGTGAACTTGAGATGTAGAATCTGAAAGACAATCCTAGTGTGTATTTAAGAGGAAGGTTGTTATAATAACACTGGTTGTGTTTAATAGACAATCAGGCTTGGTTATATTGCCATCAGTTAATCGGATGTATCAGAAGTACTACTGTATGTAACTGAGTACTTTTCTGAATACTATATATATATATATATATATATATATATATATATATATATATA